>CM052701.1:43332653-43402044 GCA_028551405.1 Uromys caudimaculatus | reverse complement strand
AGGAGAAGGGAACCTAACGGTTAAAGAAAAGATGGCCAGGCCCCCAAAGTGCATCCCATCGGCCTGGAAGCCAGATACTCTCTTCTAAACTCATTGTTTGGATCTTGGAATGTGTCTCCCATAGAAACAATGTTATAAACGGCTATCCGTTCCCAGACCAGCCACAAATGTGCTGAGCCCAAAGCGCAGCTGCGGGGTGGTGCTGGAAATGTCCCACAATACTGAACAAGAAGGCTACTGATCAGCTTTTTCTACTGTGAAAAGGGAGGGGGGTGTGAGGGAATGGATGCATCTAGTTCTTTCCCCTTGAGATATAAACACAAACCTAGTCCGTTACTTTCTCTCGCTAGAGCCATTACTATGTATTAGGTAAGCTGCTTTCCTTCGCAGGACCCCAGGACAAATGTGCTCTGAGGATATGGGCGTTTCTCAAGCTAGATCTGCTGAGGAAATCTCTAGGAAACCTTCTCCAAGGGTTCTTTCTTCTCTTCTGACCTTCCATGACCTCAGAAACAGGACAAAGGGCAGCCATGATTCCTAACAGCAGGACTCTGGTTTTGCTGTTCAAGAAGGCTGTGAGATGCTGCTTCAAGTCCTCAGTTTCTCCCCCAGCCTCTCGGGAGAGCTGCTCCCTGGCTCGCCCTGAGTCAAATAGACATCTTATAACCAATTATCTGGCTTCCTGCCAATTAGGGTACATTCCTAATGCCAGAAATGCTGGTCCTTGGACCTGTTAAATCCTGGTGCAAATCGGGCAAACTTGGTGACATGCACCCATAATTCCAGTGCTGACAAAACTGAAACAAGAAGACTGTGTATTTGAGACTATTTTGTGCACATAGTGAGACCTTTAAAAAACACCTCCGTGTATACAGTGAGTGGTGATCTGAGTCACTGGAAAACACCTTTCTAATGCTCTGTTTCCTCATATTGAGGCCGTAGGAGAGGAGAATGGTCCTTCATCCTTTCAAAGAAGACAAAGATGATGCATCTGGGCTAGAGATGCTATTTCTCAATAGGAAACACACATTGAATTTTTACCTTTCAACACTGCAGACTTCACATGCAGACTGCCCAGGAGGGCCCACTGCCTATGAGAGCATGAAGGAGCACGGGCTAAAAGAAACTGCCTAATAAAAATGGTACCAAATACTGGGGCAGTAGCTCAGAAGGAAAGGGTGGGGCCCTGGGTTCCTCACAAGACCTATGATATGTGTTTAAAATTTCTAGTAGCCACGTTAATAGTAGTTGGAGAAAGCTAGGCATGATACCACACACCTGTAATCCCAGCATTTGAAAGACTGAGGCAAGAGGACTGTGAGTTCAAGGCCAGCCTAGAGTATAGGGAAACTCTTGTCTCTCAGGTCGTGGTGGTGGTGGTGGAGGAGGAGGAGGAGGAGGAGGAGGAGGAGTGGTGAAGCAAAGCAAATATTTCCATTTAGCCTGGTGTGTTGAAAACATAATTTTAACATGTAATCAATATAAAAGTATTACGCTGGGCATGATGGCACATGCCTTTAACCCCAGCAGTTGGGAGGCGTAGACAGGATCTCTGTGAGTTCCAGGCCATCCAGGGCTACATAGTGAGACCCTGTCTCAAAAATACATAAATAAATCTTAAATACATAATAATATAAAGAAATTATTCATAAAGTATTTTATGTATGATACTATATATTTACTATATAATTTATATACTAAGGATGAAGTGGGTACATATTAAACTTCAGTGCATGAAAATTCAGATTCTAAAGTTTTATCAAAAATTTCTCAATCTGATTCATGTATTTAGGAATATATATATATATATGTATATGCATGTAGCAACAATTTATTTTTTAAAGAGGCCATGAATTTGAACGAGAGTAAGAAATTGTAAGGGAGGGTTAGTGTGGAGGAGAGGCAAGGAGGAAATGATGTAATTATATGATCTCAAAAGATAAAAGAAGAAAAAAATTCTCAATCAACAGTTACATTTTTAAAAGTTCTAGTTGGAGCTGGGCAGTGGTGGCATATGCCTTTAATCCCAGTACTTGGGAGGCAGAGGCAGGTGGATTTCTGAATTCGAGGCTAGCCTGGTCTACAGAGTGAGTTCCAGGACAGCCAGGGCTACACAGAGAAAACCTGTCTCAAAAAAACCAAAAAAAAGAAAAGAAAAGAAAAAAAAAAAAAAAAAGGTTCTAGTTGGACAAGTAGATTTACATACCTAAGTGGGTCAAATAGACTTCAGACTCACCTAGTAGCTGCACTAAGAAGCAATATCTAATTTTAATTTGAGTTTCGAATAAATAAACTTAAAATTCTGTTCCTAAAGAACACATGCCAGCCAGATGTGCTGGCACACTGCTTTAATGCACTCTCCAGCACTCAGGAGGGGTGGCAGGCAGATCTAAGTGTTCAAGACCAGTCTATTCTACATAGTGAGTTCCGAGCCAGCCAAGGATACATAGTGAGACTCAGTCAAAAAACAAACAAACAAACAAACAAACAAACAAACAGACAGACAGACAGACAGACAGAAAGAGAAAGAAAACAACGGCAAAAAGAATATGAGCCAATTCAATAACTACACGTGAGCAACAGCTTCCACAGGAGGATGACCAGGACTAAGGCTTCCAGAGTGGGTTGGGGAGGCCCTCTGATTCTCATTAGCATTAGCACAGAAAGTGGTTCCTTTAGCTCCCACTCCTGCATCTGGAAAGGTGTGTGCCGGGAAGTAGGTGGTTATGCTCCCCATGATTATACAGAGGGAAGGCCTGGGTTTAGCTTACTAGGGTCACCATAAATCCTGGGGTACCATAGACATGCAAAAGTCTGAGAAATTGTGAGGCACAGGCTAGACTTGGATGCGTGTCATTTACTTAGGATCCGGAAAGCAAAACCAAGGGAATGGCTATAAGGGTATAGAGAAGAAAGAAGCCTGGTGCATTAGCAGACAAGTTATGAACATCTAGGGCTGTAGTCCTCAGGGTGCCCTCTGAGGAACTGGATAAATGTGCCTCAGAGCTGTCTGCTCTGAGGCTGGGGGACTGCACAGTTTATGGAAACCTGACCATTTGAGTATTGCTTCCAGCCTAGTTTACCTCCTCAGACTTCTTGAACGGTGTGTCCTTCACTGGTCTCTGAGAAAAAAAAAAAAAGGGAGCTGTGGCTGCTGTCTCTGTGATGGTGAGGACAGGAGAGAGAGGTGGGAAATTAAGAGGATACAAGAAGGGGCAAAGCCTCATCCTGTGGAATCTGCCTGTGAGAAACTCACGTTTCAAATGAGGGAATCCCTAAATCTGAACAACACACCTCATAAGACCACCTACGGTTTCATTCAAAGGAGGTTCTTGAAGACAAAGAAAATAAGTAAACTATCTCACTTTTTAAAAAAAAATTTAAGCTTTTCTTCATCTTTAAACTTTATTATAAATCATATTATAAATTGGAGCTATATAACATAAGTCACAGAAGCACTTGTGCAGTCCCTGTGGGGCACCTAAGGACACACTGCTCTAAACACCTGCATGAATCCCAAGCACATTCTCTTCTGTCTCTTAAAAACTCACTGACTTTACTTCCTCTGACTCTTTCTGGAACTCTCTCTCAAAGCATAGTCAGAGATCTCACTTCATCTGAGCAGAGAGGTCCCAGTGTGGGCCATGTTTCCCTGCCACACCAACATGACAAGTCATTGTGAGTGGAGGGTCTAGAAGATGTGACTTAGCACACACAGGTCATCTGCTTTAAGACCTCACCGGAGCTCTAGAGTCTGGTCAGGGCTGGCAGGAAGGCAGATGGTCTCTCAGTGACCAAAAGCCAAGGTCAGTGCTGAATCCTGAAGGGTGTGGGGCACTCAGACCATGAGTTCCATAGCAACAGACATAAGCAGCAAATGTCAACTAGCCCCTCAAGGTTGGATCTACCATCTCACAGCATTCTGCTTTCAAGTTATCTGTCAAAGCAGGGTCTCTGGGGGGCTTTGGGGGATAGGAAGATTCTGGAGCTGTTAGCTACCTGCTAACACGCTGCCACATGCATGCTACCACAAAAGAAAAGACATACTCTCCCCAGGACCCACCTTGAAGCTAGAAATGAAAAGAGAACTCCAAGAGAATTTGAACCCACAGAGACCAGCTATTTAAGTGATTGCATCAAACTGTGTTTACCATCCACCCTACTCTAAGCTGGAAGTAAAATCTACAAGGAGATACAATGAAGTCAAAACAAGTTCTACCATGAGGACCCAACCACATCTGGATGTGCCTGGAACTCTGGCGGGGGAAGCTGGTTGGAAATCTGTTTGAGAGATGAAAAAGGGCCCCTCTGGGAGGTTACTCTCACACTAAGAACAAAACAAGTTGGGCCCAGAAACAAAGCCTTAGTTGACAGGAGTTGAATGGTCCAACCCACAGAGCCTCACTTTGTGGACTTTCCTGCTGAGTAACACTAAAGGGACTGCAGGCCGCCATCCGGCTTGGTATTTCCCAGGAAAAAGAAGGTGGCCTGTGCAGTGGCCACAGTGACTACTCCCCCCCCCCCCCCCCGCAGGCATGTTCTGCCCTCTGAAGCTGGCTGCAGCACTTCCGGAAGGTGCTCCCAAATGGATTCGTGGCTTTCACAGGTGAGTTCTTGTTCTCAGGGGATAGTGATTTAAAACACAGCCCACGGCTCATATTTTGAGCTTTTGGTCTTCAGCTAGGGGGTACTATTTTGAGGAAGTTCTAAGGTAGAGACTCTCTGCAGGAAGTAGGCCAGTGAGGGAGGGCTTTCGAAGGTTAGGAGGACCCTGTCTGCTTTTCTGTCTGCTTCCTGTCTTACAGGAACTGAAGAATTTCTTCTGCCACACATCGCTGCCGCCATATTTTTTTTGGCACAGCTTGCTCCTCCCTTAAGCTTCTAGTGTTGGGTATTTGGTCACAGAAATGAGTAACCGATACAGAAGGTGCCCTCAGTTGTTTGTTTTGAATGATATGCTTATCCTTCCACTTTTGGTCAACTGGATGTAGCCACTCAACCTCAAACCATGAGTCAAAGAAACCTTTTTTCTTTACAAATTATCCAGTCTCAGGTACTCTGTTATAGCAAACAGGAACTGGGGTAAGATGCCAACTCAGGGGCTAGAGAGATGGTTCCCCTGTAAAGTGCTAGCTGTACAGGGGTCCTAAGTTCAGACCCCTGGATTTGTTTATGAACTTGTCCAAGGGACCTTTGGGACTCTCTCACCCTGCCTTCCCTAGCCCCGCCCCCCCAAAGCCCACACATACAGCATAGTGGTATTTTCACATGGCTCACGTCTGAATGAGCTGGCAAAATTTAGATTCACAGCTGTTAATAGGACCCCATTTGTTCTCACAAGCTGGAGAGACACAGAGAAATCTGAGAAGTAAAGATTTTGTCAGCGAACTCTCCCAGTGAACCTTTCACAGAGAAGGGCTATCTTAACTAAGAATCCACGTTATCCACAGGTGACAGGTTTCTGTCGAGCCTAAAATATTTATATGGCTCAGTATCTGGAATCATCCCTGACGATGGAAGAGCAGAGCAGCTCAGAACTCTTGCACATTCCCGTAGAGTGGACTTATCTTACCAAATGTTCCCTCCTCACTTGAAACACAAGTGAGTCTGATAAGAATTGAAGAAGGCAAAGGGTCCGGGGTAGATCACCTGGAATTGTTCACACACACACACACACACACACACACACACACACACACACACACACACACACACAGAGTCTCTTTTCACAGGAAGTATTTGGGAAGAAGCCTCAAGATTAAACTAAGAGGGCAGCCTGCTAAACAACATGCTTACTGTTTTCTAGTACAGAGAATACTCCATAGAAATTTTCTAGGAATCACTTCAAATTTCCTTACCCAAGGTTTTATCCCATCGAAGCTTCTCTTCCTCTTGGAACCATGTTCTTTGGTGTGAGTCCATACACACAGAATAAGCACTATCCGTTGTCTCGATGTAGGGCGTCATCAGTGTGCAGGCCACTGTATTAGGTAAATGACAGGAAAAGCAAGTGTCACAAAGCCAAGAGCAGCACCAAGGAGCACCTTGTACAACAATAGATTGATGGACATAGAACACAGACTTAGAGAAATCAAGTCACCTTGCCATTTGCTTGTAAAAGCTTGCATGAGCCAGCCTAAGTCACCAGAGAAGGAGTTCAAAGAATCAAGGCCTCTGAGCAAAGAAAGAGCAACAGGTCCCAATGGACTCTGTCCCAGGAACTTGACTCCCCCCCCCCAATTTCTTACACTGCTTTCTCTCCATTTGCTCTCCAGTTTATGCCTAATAGTAACCTGCGCCCCAGTATCCATGTAGGATGAAAGATCCTCTATCCACTATCAGCTCCTTGGGATTCTAGATGCCATCAGTGTTGGCCAGCAGGGATGAGGAACCCTAGACATGAGATGGGTCAGTGTTCCCATGAGTATGAGGGGTAAGCAGAAGGGAAAATAATTTTGAATCTCTGGGGAGTTTGTTCGCTATTTTGGTGTTTTGAAACAGGGTCTCATGTAGGGTAGGCTGGTCTCAAAGTTGCTATGTAGCTGAGGTTGGTCTCAAATTCCTGATCTTCCTGAGTGCTGGGATTGTAGGCATGCACCACCATGTCTGGCTTAGGGGTGTCTGAGTGCTCATATGGTTTGCTAAACTCTCACCTGTGACCCTTCTGCCCAGGTTTGGGGCCGGGCTCCAAACCTCTTGTACTAGCCTGGAGTTCTGAGCATCCTTGAGAAATCCCGGAGGGTGGGTCCCTGGATTCATGCATTCTCATGCTTCCCAGGTTTCCCCAGGTCCTGTCTTCCTTCATGATGTCTTTACCATCCTCTTTGCTGAGTTGTTTCTTCCATGGCATTGTTGAGAGTAATCTGGGAAGGCTTTGCCAGGCGGTGCAACCCCCATAAGCCCCTACGTTAAACATACAGTCTCGGGGGGGGGGGGGACTATACATACATTTCTTTTTAATTTTTATTTATTTTTAAATTTTATATATGATCATTTTGCCTGCACATATGTCTGTGCACCACATTCATGCCTAGTGTCCACAGAACCCAAAAGAGAACTGAAGTTACAGATAGTTATGAGCTGCCATGTGGGTGCTGGAAATTGAACCTGAGTCCTCTGGAAGAAAGACCACATTCTTAACCACTGAACCATCTCTCCAGCTCCTATAGTCATACACACAGGAGGCTCCTTAACCTTCAAAACCGGCTCAAGCCTCACCTTTCCTTAGCACTATCACCACTGCTCGCCCTGCTTCCTTGGTGGCCTCACAGCGCAGTTTCCAGACATATCTACAAGGAGCATCCTGCCATACTGAGAACCAGGTACCTGTAGGCCTAGTCCGCCTCCTCCTGCCTGCTGGCAAGTACTCAGCACACATCTAACAAAAGAAGAAATTCATTTGTCAGAGTGTTGAATAGCACAGAGTGGAGTCTGTGAGGGTAATACGTGGGTTGTACAGCACACGCATAATTGCCATTCAGAACCCCATGTGTCACAAGCATCAGCTCATTCGGCCCTCACACAGTCTCAGGGGGGGTCCTACTCCTGCACCAAGTCAGTAAGCGACTCATTCAAGATCTGAGCCAGAAGAATGGTCTCTCTACACATCTGCTTTCTTCCTTCTGACCAGCCATGCCCAGCAGAGAGGGGATGCCCACTGACCCTTTACCTAGACTGCTAGCTTCGACTGACACCTGAAACCAGGTGATGAACCTGAGCTGAGGCTGAGGCTGAGGCTGATGGTAAGGGTGAGGCTGGCTTATGTCCCAGAGTTGGGTGGAGTCAAGTTTATCCCATCCTTAGTCTCCCAGAAGGCCTTGGGGCTTAGGTAAAAACACAATGCCCCGCTACCACAGGCCAAGTTATGAAGTCGGCAGAAGCTCCTGCTCCCATATCTCCTCCTCCTAGCTCGCACCCTATTGGAAGTTTGACTACGACGTGAATGCTCTGTCATTTCTTGGTTCACTCAGCAAACATGTAATGGACACCTGCCATGCCAGAATTGTTCTCAGCCCTAGAGAGACAAATCATTAAGGTGCTACAATATAATGAAATGGTGATGACTGAATATCCCTGTAGTGAGATAACGAGCTGGAGAATCAGCAGGTGGCACACACACGAGCATCTTGGCTATGGGAGAAGAACTCTTTCCAGCCCCAAATAATACAAGGAAGCAGCAGAGAGGTGAGTGCTGATCTGAAGAAAGGCATAGACAGAGAACAAAGCCATGGGATGAGGGGGAGTTTATGGCAGTCAGTGCTCTGCAGTCTGTGTTTGGTGTAGGAAAGCTCAAACTACCACACTCCACTTACCACACCCCCCACGAATGCATATACCACCCCATGAATGCATATACCACCCCATGAATGCATATACCTCCACAAGAATGCATATACCGCCCCCACAAATGCATATACCCCCCCAGATAGGAATGCATATACCACCCCCATGAATGTATATACCATCCCCACGAATGCATATGCCACCCCCATGAAATGCATATACCACCCCATAAATGCATATACCTCCACAAGAATGCATATACCACCCCATAAATGCATATACCCCCCAGCCAGGAATGCATATACCACCCCCACAAATGCATACCCCCTCACACCAATGCATATACCCTGCACACCAATGCATATGCCCCCAAACACAAATGCATATACCACCCCCACAAATGCATATACCACCCCCATGAATGCATATGCCACCCCACAAATGCATACACACACACACACACACACACACACACACACACACACACACACACACATTGGCCTCACCTCTGTACGTTTCTACCATCTCCCAATGTTCCATCTGTGTCTGTAACACACTGTCCCTAGGGTTACACTGAAGATCCAAACTATAGCAAATGAGGCCAGTAATCTTTGTCCTTCTGAATTTTCCCCCAGGCCCCCAATGTTTAAATAATGCCTGACACCTAGGAGCCCCAGTAAACAAACACTGACTGGGCTGCTGACAAAGCAAATGAAGCTAAAGCCTTGGGCCCTGTCCTCATTATTATACTTTAAGAACAAAAATTCTTTGGCCACCCAGTGTAGAGGTCAAAATGCCCAGTTTTAAAAATCAGCCTTGTTAGACACTTTAGCACAGCAACACTCTGAGACAGTGAGATAGATGTTCTGTTCCTCCAGCGTTCCCATAATGCCTTGGGGCAAGACAACACTACTCAAAGGCAAAACTGGCTAAAGAGGTGAAGAAACAGGCCAGAGCCCACAGTGAGCACTGCTGTACCCTGTTAAGACAACTATTAGATCTGTGGTTACAAGAACAAAACATAGATGTCACAAACCATTGTACTGACAGACTAAAATGTCCGTGTTGAACTTGGCATAAAAAGGAAGTAAAAGGACCCATGCAGAATAAATGGCCAGCTCCTAGAACTGGCAGTCAGTTTAAGGTAACACAAGAAAGTGCTAAGGAGCTCCAGCAGGGGCAGCAGCATTGTCTTGGGGCTTCAGTGAGCTGTGCTGGACGAAACACAAGCAGAAACTGTGGTACGCTAAACTGCCTTGGACGGAGATTCGTCTCGTATGTAGCTCTCACGCTGTCCTCACAGAGAATTAAAACAATAGAATGAATAATAGCAGCAGCCAAACACAAGTAAGTGGTGGAGAAAAAAGAGGAAGCAAGCTCCTTTGGTCATCACAGATGGAGGAGTGAAACACAGCCATAGGATCCTGGGAATCTTGAGAAGGTGGCCAGAGATCTTCCATCGAAGGTCACCTCAGAAGGGAGCCTTTGGACAATCAGATCCTCATATTTAGACCAGCAAGAGGTCTCAGTGGGAAGACTTCTTATCAGTAGTAAGAGACCTTGTAGCATGGGGCTGTCTTGGGCATCCTCAGCCATGGTAGAACCAGATAGCTTCTAAGGCTTCAGGAAGTTCTAAAGGAGCAGGCATACTTACCCTGAGATAGCCTCGAAGAGGAAAACTGGGGACCCCACAGGAATCCTACAATTGGGATGAGAGAAACATAGAAAGATGATATCTGGGCCATTCAGGGGGTCACGTGGAAACTGGGATATCTTGGTAGAGACTGTGGGGGAAGGATGCTGAACATAAAAACTAGCATGCCACCCTCTCCAGATCAGAAGTCCCTTCTACCCCAATGGCCAAGATACCATAGGTGTGTGGCCAACAGAGGCACTGCAGAACTAACTTAAAATGGCCAGGTTTGCCTGAATTCGATCATCACAGCTTTTGTTACCAGCTACACAGGGTTTCAAAGGAGAGAATAAATTATGATTTTTAAGTTTTATGTGTAGCACACCAGAATATTTAACATGGAAATTCAACATAAATGTGTTATCTCTTTCCTGACTAGAGTCTGTGGCATTGTGATGAACTCAGAACCAGAGCTGGGCAGGAATATCAGGAGTTTAAGGCCAGCCTCAGCTACATAGGAAGTTTAAGACCAGCCTGACTACATGGGACTCTCTAAAAAACAAACAAGAAACAAAAAACCCAGAACCAGTCTCCAGCATCTGTTGAAGTATCATAAGATGAACAAGTAGTCCTCAGGTTGAAGATGGCGCTCTCCACCATTTTCAGTGCCATGTACTACGTGGAAGTGTCTAGAAAGAAAGAACGACAAGGTGTATAAGGGGCAACCTGGTGGAACTGCTGACATCTGCTTCCAGGCTTAAGGGGTGGCAGGGGTTCCTGAGATGGGGAGAAACATTCTGGGCTGAGGCAAGAGTGACAAGTTCAAAGCCATGAGGAGCCAGCTCAGTGGGAAAGCAGCATGTGGTGCTGTGGGCCTGGAGCAAACTGTGGGAATGAGAGATGTTTTATGTCCCACTTACACAGCCAAGAGTCAGAAATCAAGATGAGACGAGCTGCCTGTTTCCCATGGCGTTTCAGCAACACTGAATATCTTTCCCTGTGTGTGAATGAATTCAGACTGAGGGCTGGCCAGGGAACTGACACCACCTCCCTCTCACGTGGAGTTATAGAGAGGAGCCAGCTGCAGGGAGTTGCTTGGAGAAAAAGCATGCTTCCTGGGCCAAGGAACCTCAGGAAGATGCCAAACAGGGGCGGGCAGGACCGCACAACCAGCAGGATCATCCATGGGCTCTTTCCAGCCGACCCTGAGATGCTGACCCTCTGCCAGAGCTGGCCTGATCTCTGCAGTTGCAAAGCCAGCTCTCAAGGTTTCAGCACTGTGAGACCTTGATTGCTCTCCTCCCTGTCCCAGCCCTCCGCACCCCTCGATACCCAGAGATGAACTATCAGCATGTTCTCTCCCACGTCCAACCTAATCACTTCGCGATGGAGACTTTCCCAAGCCTTCCTACTGTGCCCTGATTGAGAACAGGCCTGAACTGTCCAGCCCTTCTAACAAGCTTAACCAATGCCTTTCCAGATCCTAGTTGCCAGGGAAGAAGGCTTCTGAAGCAGCTAAGTGACTCTCCACAGAGAATGTAATTCCAATGCCCAGTCTGTTGGCCATGTTTCGAGGGAATGATAAGGTAGTGCCCAGGTATACAGGGAGAAGGTCAGCTCAGAGGAGAAGGACACAGGAGTGGGAGGAAGTCAGGTCACCCTTGTGTCATGGGCCATGTGAAGAGTTTGGGGTTGCTTCCTAATGAATGGGGTGCCCTTTGAATTTACTATGAGCATAGACCGCATAACCTTGAAGTAGCAGTTGGTGTGGTAACACCCTTTGTGTGTGTACAAGTTCTGTGTGTGTTGATAGATACGTGTGTGGGTACACATGCATCTGTGCACACTTGGGTATGCTCCTCATTTACTTTCTAATTATTTTTTTGACATAGGGTCTCTCTCCAAACCTGCAGTCCACCAATTATCAGCTACATCGGCTGGCTGGTCATTAAGCTCCAGCACTGGGATTACAGATGTGAGCTGCCCTGCCCAGCTGTTCATATGGGTACTGGGGATCTGAACTCAGGTCCTTATGCCTGTGTAGCATGCACTTTATCAGCTAAGCCATATCCCCAGCCCCTTGGTAACATCTTTAAGAAGACCAATGAGAACTCAGGAAACCCAGCAGGGAATTGAAGACGAACTCTATGAAAGCAAGGCTATTTTCTCTGTGTGAAGTAGTAAGCCCAGGGCAGCTAGCGTTACACGGTTAGGAAAAGTGGACCCAAAGTAAGGAAAGCAAGGACAAACCTGAACCCAAAGAGTCACATCAGGAAACACTGGCACCTGTGTCTTCTTTTCACATGCCAGGGAGTGGTCGGTGGAAGAGAGCAAAGCCCAGATTGGGGGAAGAAGGGTGACCTGCAGCCTGGCCACATACCAGTGATACCATGCAGTGGGTACAGCTGCCCATCTTCCAAACATAACTGCAGCTGCTGCCATCTGATGCTTCTTTCTAGAACATACACCCATTTCTCTCATGTCCAACCTGGACCCGAGTCCATGCAGGGAAGGGAACTCTGGGAAATGTGTAGCTTAGATTGGTTGATGCATTAGGAGCTCCCACAGAGTAGGAAGCTGAGAAGTGAGAGTTGAGCCACAGTCTTTGATTCTGGTTGTGTTTCCTACAACAAAGGCTCTTAGATAAACCTCCCAGTGCTTCTAGGGAAGGGCAGCAGAGGGCATTTGCTTGTTCCCTTTCACTCATAGTTGTACATGATAAGTGTATTTATTGCCTTCTGGTTTCTATGCTCGGATCTACACACTTAAATTCTTTAATGCCCATATCACTAGAGTGCTTTGGGTGTTATGGGGAGTGACCACCCACTTTCTGGTTGGATTGAAGGCCAGCTTCACAGGAGGAAACTCAAGCCTGGTACTGTAAATCTGGCCAAGAGCCCATGTCTGGGGAGCTCATAGGCACACTCAGTGAACCTTTCACTATTGTTTGCTACATACCATAGCATCAGACTGATTCTACATACGTACTCTGTACCCACAGACCAGCGAAGCTCTCTGTCCTCATCAGAGAGATGTTTCTGTGCGGCGGACAGTGGTTAATGGGGAGATTCGTAACTCATCAAAGCGTAGACAGCAAGTAGTCATGAGTGTTCAGCCGCAAGGCTGCTCCTCAAGGCTCAGAAAACATTGAAGAAGGGTGGATGGGAAGATTGTAAGAGCCAGAAGTCAGAAAGGGCCGTAGCTAATCAGTACATGACAAGACCACTGTACTCACGAACTAAAGAACAGCTCTGGCTGCCTGCACAAAACCTGCACAAGATGAAGCCACTTAACATTCCAGCCCTGGCCTCTGGGGGCTGGAGAATCCTCTCTCCAGAAACCATGAAGTAGGCTGGAGAGATGGCTCAGCGGTTAAGAGCACTGACTGTTCTTCCAGAGGTCCTGAGTTCAATTCCCAACAACCACATGATGGCTCACAACCATCTGTAATGGGATCCAATGCCTTATTCTGGTGTGTCTGACAGCTACAGTGTACTCATATACATAAAAGAAGTAAATCTTAAAGAAAGAGAGAAAGAAAGGAAGGAAGGAAGGAAGGAAGAAAAAGAAAGAAAGAGTGAGTGATGGTTGATACTGATTTTAGATCATAGGTGACTAAAAGGAGCTAAAAGCTTCCTAATTGATTTATGAAGCTGAACTAATTAGAATGCTCACATTGAGTACAGAAAACGAAACCAGATTATAAACAGCTGCATTTAGGAATACAGTTGTGAAATTCCTTACTGTGTGTTAGCAAATAGACAGAGCCATGTGCTAAGTCCAGAACACTGATGCTGTTCCCTGTATTTCAGTGATTAAAATCTGGTTGGAGCCTTTAATCCCAGGCAGAGGCGGGCAGGTCTCTATGAGTTCAAGGTCAGCCTGGCCTACAGGGCGAGTTCTAGGACAGCCAGGGCTACGCAGAGAACTCTTGTCTTGAAAAAACAAAAAACAAACAAAAAATGTTCTAAAGCAGAAACTATCATAGGATACTAAATTCATTATAATAAATAAAAACTCAAAACCATTCAATAAAAACATTTAGTGCTGAAAGAACATCTGATCAAATATCAATAAGTACTCTCAATTAAAGTGATGAATACAGGGGCTGGAGAGATGACTCAGTGGTTAAGAGCAATGGATGTTCTTGCAGAGGACCCCGGTTCAATTCCTAGCGCACTCATGGCAGTCCACAGCCACCTATAACTCTAGTTTCAGGGAATCTGATTCCCTCTCCAGCCCCCAGGCACCCACGTGGTGCACATACATACATGCGCAAAATACTTATACACATAAAACAAAACTAAAATGTTTTCAAATGAATTGCATCGTAAGAATCAAGAACGCAATTCTAGATTACCAATGTGGCAGTGCAATATCTGGGCAATATGCGAATGTGTCTTTCATTCTAAGAGCCTTAGGCTTTTGTTGGACCTCACAGCCAGCGTTAATAATACACCTTCAGGTCACTCAAGATTTAAGATTGCTATCCTCCTGCGAATTCAGCCTGTTCGTTTAGCCTGCCTTTAAGAGAACAATGTAACAATGGACTTTCCTGGCTTGGATTTCCCATGTGATCAACTTTTACAACTTAAGCAAATGCATAGCTGAAATCTTAAGTTATATACTCTTATATGCCCTTGATCCAGAATAGTGTGTGTGTGTGTGTGTGTGTGTGTGTGTGTGTGTGTGTGTGTGTGTGTTATGGTAACAAGTACTGGAAACAGCAAATAGGTTGAAAGCAACCTTCTAAGGTGAATATCTGCCGTACATGTTGAAGACCATACATGGATACTGCTTGACTGCAAGCATTTGTTTGTTATCTGGGTCAGTTGGAGTCAATGACTTAACCCTCGTTCCTTCCCCCATGTGATACTTTCTGTGCTCAAAAAACACAGAGCAAAAGCCCTTTGTTAGGGATACATAGAACCGAGAGACACAGGCACAGGGGCCGAGTCACAAGACAGCATGCAGGCAGGCACGGATTCAGACTCACACAACAGACAGACAGGAAATGGCAGAAGATACAGAGAGAGTAGAGAATTCAAATCTGGGCTCACTCTTCGTTAACTTACTCGAAGGGGAAGTGCTTTTGGGTGCTCTGAGGTTATCATTTGCCATGTATCCATCCAACCTGGAGGTGGAGATATGTCTTTACTGAAGCAGGAACCTTACTATGGACACAGCGGCATACTTAGCTATATAAGCACTCAAAGGAACTCCATGGGTTGAGAGTACTTAACTTTCTCTCTTGCAAATATTTTCCAGAAATTGATTTACTTCGCTGGTGATTTCTTGGCAAGAAATTGCAATAGATTCATAATTGGAGGGATTGCAGTACAGATATCGATGTATATTGTACACTTGATTGATATATACAATATTCAAAAGATGTCTCACAAAATAAAAAAATAGCATAAAAATTACTGGTGGAGAATGAGTGGAGGAGACTTGATAGATGGCTCAGTGGTTAAAGGCCCCGACTCCTTGATGATCTGTTACAATCTGAATGGTAAAATAAACCCTTTAGTCTCCAGGTTGTTTTCTGTCCAGGTGTTTATCACAGCAACAAAAGCAAAGTTAGACAGGAGGGAGAGAGCAAAGCCTGGGCACGTTTGCTATAGGCCTCAGATATTATCTGATGACATTCTTAGCCTTTGGGTTAGTGAAAGCTACAAGTCAGTATATACCAAAAGGAATGACCTAATAGTCACAGGGATGTCACGTCACACAATGACGGGCTATTTAGAGGCTAAGAGTGTCCAAGTAAAATTGGATCTGAACTGCAACATCGTAACTCTCTACGTACAGTCAATTAGCCTTGTAGAATCCTTAATATAGATGTGGCTTTTTTTTTGCTTTTGTCTTCCCAGAATCAACCATCACCACAACCCAGGGCAACTGTTCAATGTTATCTTCTCCTGCCCAGGACATTTACTTACTTACCTTTTAGGGGTGGTGGCAGGCCATGCATGTGGAGGTCAGAGAACGACTTGCAAAAGTTGGTTCTCTCCTCCCACCATGTAGGTTCTGAGGATAGGTTTGGTAGGAAGCACCTTTATCCACTGAACCATTCTGTCTGCCTTGATCCATCTTTTTGTCCTTGCATCTCCTGTAGTGAGAATTTTGGTTTCTTGAAAAACCCAGTTAGTTATGTTATATGAATGTTTTTGTTTTAATCCCAGCTCTGGGATATGGGGCTGCTTCAGATTGTCCACAGCAGCTGACTATGATTGAGTTCATCAGGCAGGAGCCTGATTCTACCAGCTGAAGATAGTTTACATTTGGAATTCTGGGAACTCTTGAGAGGGTATAAAAATGCCAGAGGCCTGAGAGGTTGCAGTAGCTGCTGCCTCTGCTGTCCTTGCTTTTGCTGGCTTGCTGGTTGGAGCTAGCCTGATGACTTGCCCCAAGGAATTGAACACTCCTAAATCAGCAGGAAGCAGTCTAATGAGGTGGATACCCCCTTTCTCCTTTAACCTTCTTCCTCACCTACCTAGTGTTGGGGGGTTGGAAGGGATTAGGGTGGAGAAGGGTAGCCAAAAAGTACTGGTAGAATCTCCACAAACATTTTCTGCAGTCGTGGGCAGGCAGGGCCTGGCACATGCTAGGGAAGAGTGTTAATAATCAGCTCTCAGCACTCTTCTCTGTTGTTACTATTTGCTCTTAGACAAGGTTTCACCAAGCTGCCCATGCTGGCCTTGACCTCATTCTATAGCCCACGAAGGCCTTGAGTGTTCTCTCCTCCTGCTTTAGTCTCTGGAGTCCCTAGGACTATAGACCAGGGCAGTCACTGCTTCTGCAAACATTTTTCATTGCTACTTGCATGCAAGGCACCTCCCCAGGGCTGGAGCTGGCGTCCAGTAGGAAAGGTAGGCACCGACCAAGTCTTACGTGAGTATGTAATGAAACTGTAATCGTCATGAAGCAAAAGTGAGGGCAATGCTAGTCAAGGCTGGGGAGTTCTCAGCCCTGCTCAGAGTTTCCAGGCTCCTGCTGCCTCAGGACCAAAAGTTCAGAGATAGAGCTAGGAATTAGGACAAAGTTTCATTACAGTTGAAAGTCCACACTCAGGAGGGGGACCAGGTTCCTCAGAAAGGAAAAATAAAGTTGAGGGTTTTTTCTTTTCTTTTTTTCTCTCTCTCTTTTTTCTTCCTCTCCCTGCCCTTTTCTTCTCCCCCCCCCCCCTTTTTCAACAGAAGTATATAACTTGAATTGTAAGTAGAAAGTAGTTTGGAAATACAAAGTTTTAAAAGTAACCCATAATCCTGCCTCCCTAAGATTCTGAAGTAACTCTATTACTTTAAGTACCTAGTCACACAAACATGAAGAAGTCTGTGATTCGTCACTGCTGATTAAACAAGGGTCTGGGAAGGGGGTGGAGGCAAAGGCAGGGACCTTAGATAACAGGCTGAGTCAAAAGTCTAAAGCATCAGCTCATGAGATGAACCTGGGAGGAAATTATCAACCAAAACGACTACAAATCCTACTGCTAAACAAACTCGGACGGACCTCCTTCAATGCATGCAGTCAGAAAGAAACCTCTGAGAAATGCTTCAGCCGTCCAGAAGAAAGGTGTGGCTCCAGGATCTCTTCCTTCTGGGGCAGCTTTGATGATTTGGTAGGCGATAGTAATGGCCCAAGGTGATTTTCACCTCAATTTCTTTTTTTTTTTTTTTTTTTTTTTTTGGTTTTTTTTTTCGAGACAGGGTTTCTCTGTGTAGCCCTGGCTGTCCCGGAACTCCCTCTGTAGACCAGGCTGGCCTCGAACTCAGAAATCCACCTGCCTCTACCTCCACCTGTCTCAGGATTCTTACATGGCCAGATGACTATTTGACTGGCAGTTTGGTTATTTGTAACTATTGGTCTGTTTGGGCCTGTTTCTTTCTCTCACATCTTAGGTCCTCTTTTTTCCCCACTACCATTCTGATATGTAGAACCTTAATTTGGTGTCATTGTGGATATTTTCGTTATTGCTTCTTATTGACTCACCAAGCTTCTTGCCGCCACACCCTTCAGTTTTCACACAAAGCACTTTTGAGGTTGTTTCTCTTCCTGGGGAAGTACTTAGCCAATGCATTTAAATGTTGGGTCTTCTTGTCCCACATAATGGTGTAACTGTTGTACTGGCTAATTTTGTGTCAACTTGACACAAGCTGGAGTTATCACAGAGAAAGGAGCTTCAGGTGAGAAAATGCCTCCATGAGATCCAGCTGTAAGGCATTTTCTCAATTAGTGATCAAGGGGGGAGGGTCCCTTGTGGGTGGTACCATCTGTGGGTTGGTAGTCTTGGGCGCTATAAGAAAGCCAGCTGAGCAGGGCAGTGGTGGCGCATGCCTTTAATCCCAGCACTTGGGAGGCAGAGGCAGGTGGATTTCTGAGTTCGAGGCCAGCCTGGTGAGTTCCAGGAAAGCCAGGGCTACACAGAGAAACCCTGTCTCAAAAAAAAAAAAAAAGAAAGAAAAAGAAAAGCCAGCTGAGCAAGCCAGGAGAAGCAAGGAAGCAGCCAGTAAGGTACATCCCTCCATGGCCTCTGCATCAGCTCCTGCTTCCTGACCTGCTTGAGTTCCAGTCCTGACTTCCTTTCCTCCCCAACTTGCTTCTTGGTCATGATGTTTGTGCAGGAATAGAAACCCTGACTAAGACACCTGTCATCTTCACACTTGGGAAATGGAGCCAGGATTATAAGTTTGATACCACTCTGTGGGACAAAAAGACCCCATCTCTCAAAGTAGAGGGAGGGATGAAGAAGGGAAGGGGTAGGGAGAGGGGAGGGAAATTAGATAAAAGGGGAGGGAGACTTCACCAAGGAGAACACTGATGTCTATTGGATTATATCTGAGGTTCAGATTTGCCAATGCTCTCTGGAAGCTTCTAGATTGTTCTTTGATTCTGTGTGTGCTCAGAGGCAGAGGACAACCTCAGCTATCACTCCTTGGACAGAGAATGGTAGCAGCAGGCTGTATGGCTCATAAAGCAGCTAGTGTCATGTCCTGGACTGTCAGGGAAGGATCAAGGATGGAGACTGAGTCATTCTAAGTTTGCTCCAATTTGAAAACTATGTCCAGCTGCTCAAGATCTGCCCTTGGCCTCCTCCCCAACACAGCACCTACTGAATGGGGCCTGGCTGCAAAGTAGCAGTGCCTGTCCTTTTTCTGCCCCTCACAACTTGGCCTCCTGATGTGGTTGCTGTTTATAAATGGGTTAAAATCCCACCCTAACCTGTCCCTAAATACGTCATGATCACTTCCTCTGACACCTCAGAGACATGCTCTTTTTCCTCCCAAGGCTCTACATCTCTCCCGGTTCAGATTAACCCCCTCCATCCCAGCTTTCAGTTTCTTAGGTGCTGACAAGAACTCCTGTGAAGTTGTTAAACTTAACTCCTTACTAGTCAATTTCCCTCCACTGGGTGGTGGTATTACAGTTTTAATGTCAATTTACCACAGATTAGATTCTCCTGAGTAGGGAGTCTCACCTGAAGAACTGTTATTACATTAGTGGAACTTTCTGGACAGGCCTAGCTTTTTGAAAAAGGGGGCATGAAAGATTAAAAGAGGAAGGTTACTGGCCTCTGGCATGCTTGGCCTGGCCCTTTCAACTCACCTGCTGCTGCTAACTCCTCAGTGGCATCATCAGAGCCAGCAGTGCCAAGTGTCTATCACAGGCTAAGCACCAGCATCTTTCCAGGAAGCTTTCAGGTTTATGGCACCAGATTAGGACTGCTGAGGTAACATGCCTTGTGGACAGAGACTACTGGGTTGTTTTCCTCTCCAGTGAGATGTGACTCTAACTCCTGAGGCACCCAGCCTCAAGGACAGAGCAGCTACCTGGTTCTCAGCCTGTTAGGTGTGATTCAGCTGTTATTTTAATGTAAGCTGACTTAATAAATTCACATAGTTTATATAGTAACTATTGTATATATAATAAATTCGTATGTATGTATATATGCATATTTTCACTCTCATTGGCTTTTTATTTTTTTACAGTCCAGTCATTGCCTGTCTCCAAGAGGATGCCCCCGCCCCCACCCCACGAGACCTCCCCACTCCCTGGGGCCTCAAATCTTCTCCCACTGAGGCCAGACCCAGCAGTCTTCTGCTGTATATATGTCAGGGGCTCTGTTTCTTAAGAACCTTAATACTAGTGACTTAATTGATTTGCAGCCCAAGAAAGAGGCACATGACACAGGACTACATCCAGGAGAGCTTTTATTTGTACGGAACAGCTTTAAAAATACAGAATAAAATAGCTTTTCTCTACTGTTATTCACAACATCTGGTCCAAATATTATATAGTTTTAAAATACTTAAACGTTTAATGAAGCCATGTTAGAAAAACAATATGAAATTTTTTTTAAAAAACTCCGTAAAAGAATTACACATTTCAAAAAACAACCCCACCCCAAATACCCTCAGTATGCAAAATAAAAATTAAACACAAACAAAACCCCAGAAAGATATATAGGCAAAGTCAGTCACAAAACTCAAGAGAGGCATTTCTACTGTCTTAAGGACAGTCAGAAATTTTTTTAAATGTGTCAAATAAAAGTTGTTAGGAACGGCCAAACAAGTGACAAGTCACTGGACTGTCAGATGGCAGCAGACAGCACTCGGTTACGAGTGTTCTAAACACCGGAGACATACAGCAACCCGAGAATGCTGGGTACCAGAGTGCGGGCACGGCAGCCAACACCCTGGAAGGATGGGGAGGGGGTGTATCTGTGAGGCCCAGCAATGCTTTGGGGTTCCATAGAGAGCTGAATGCTGCCACATACGGGCCTCCTTACACTACTGGGGTTCTGACTGTAAGAAGAATGGAAAGTGGAAGATGTCTTATCTGTGTTCAGGTCTTAATGGGACGGAGAAAGACACAGCTCCCTGGAGGCCAGAGCTTGGTGAAAGCTTGGGTCCAGGAGCTGTGCATGAACCCAATATGCACTGGGCATGCTCAGGTATGCAAGGCTGGTGTCCAGCAACAGCTAGGTAAGTAGGCCCCTCACGTCACACCAGGCCTGCTACTGGCAGCCAAATGTCTGTTCCAAGCACAGCCACCTGCAGCTTTTCTATACAGATGGGTTCTGGACTGAGGCCTCATCTCTGTGGAACTGGTATGACTAAAGATTAAACTCATCAACTCTAAGTTGCTAATATCAGTGTCTCAGCAGGGACATGAATGAAAGAATTAACAGCTTAGATCATGATCATAAAATATACACATGGGTAAATAAAGTATACACACATACTAGAGGTTCATCAATGGAGAAATTCTATCAGCACATGACATTGTCATGAAAATTATATCATTCCCTCCCTGGAAAACTGTGACTATTATCCTGGGCAGAAATGTTATTTTACTATATGGAAATACTGTTGATATTCATGCATAAATCAAGTTGTCATCATGAAAGTCAGTATTCTACAGTATAAAGTAAATCCTGCATGTGAATTTGTTACTGGGAAAATGGGACACCAGTAGGACCCACAATACTTCACTCCAGCTCTCTGATAAAGCCTCTTCTTTTGCCTGGATTAATCCCAATCAAAGTTAATACTGGAAACCCTCTTAAGAAAGATTCTGAGCATAAATGTTCTACTGAATCAAAATCTAACTTATAAATGAGAATGAAAGTCACAAAGCCTGGCGCCATTGCCCGTTACCTTCCTACAGGAGTCTCCCCACAGGGTAGCTGCCAGCACTTCTTCCCTTCATACTTCTGCTACCTGTGGCTGACACACATGCTCTCAGGAGATGGAGGAGGCGGGTGTTCACTGTGAGAACCAGGGATGGAATGTGTTGTAAGATGCTCATATGTGAATACTTTCTAACAGTCCACTGGTAACCAAACGGAGCAGCTCCAAGCACCAGTAATGCAGGTCAACACTGGGCACAGAAAGGACCAACATCACACAGCCACCATGTCCCCAAAACCTCCCCATCTGGTACATACACACACATTCCCTATATGGGAGACTACAAGCTGCATGGACAAACCTTACTAGTGGTTACAAGGTAACAATCACTCGGTAGTGCAGACAGTACCCTACTCCCTGGAGGCATATGTGTAGGCTGCTCCTCTTTGCTCCCACCTCCTGTCCCCTCCAAGAATATCGAAAGTTGGCTCTGATGAAGCAAGAACCGGAAACCCTGTTTCTAACAGGAGATGTTGGCATAGCACTTCGTTGGCCACATGGATACTTGCTGAGCCTATGCCCCAGACTGACAGTGAAAGCCCAGAGCAAACTAGAGCCAAACAGAAGACTTGGGTGGCACTCAGCAGTACAGGCATAGGTGGTAGGACATGGCCTGGGTTACAGGCCCTTCCCATGCTCCTGGATGAACTCATGCTCCTGCTCACTGTAGCACCACAATACCGCAGATCTGAGCCGCTTACCAGTTTTCCACCATGTCAGAACAGAGAAACTGGATCAACTAAGCAAAATGCAAATGGAGGCACAGAGTGAACACAGAGCAGGAAGCTGTCAGCCAAACAGGCTTGCTAAGGAGGGAGGGTCAAAAAGCTACTCACCAATGTGCTTCCAAAGCACTAATTGTCTGAAAATACGTACAAAACTAAATACAGTGAGAAACCAAGTTCTGTACTTAATCTGGAGTAAGATTTTGGCAAAACAATGCAGTGGCTCTGAGGTCTTACTGCAACCCAAAACTCTCAAGGGTCATGAGGGCTGCAGAAACACAAAGACCTGGGAACATGATGCCATTGAGCCAGCCTGGGCACAAAAACACATACTGTGGACAGGCACTGAGAACCACCCTCTGCCACCCACAGTTCAGCCAGGTCCACAGCCACTTAAGAGGTACAATCTCATGAAGCAAGGTCATTATGAGTGTCTTCGGCTTTTCCCTTGGCGTGGAAAGCAAAGCCAAATTCAGTACAAGTCATTTGTCTGCGAGAATTGTTTTCCAAGTTAGAACTCTTCACAGAGAGCTGCTCTTACTATCTTCTGTAACAACTTCCAGAGGCTATTTGACTAAGGGATCAAATCTTCCCTCCTGCAAGAATCAAGATCCAGTGGACATGTGACCTGACAACCCAGATCTGCCAGCAATGACTTGCAACAGAAGGAACAACTTTAGCTAGATAATGGCACATCCCGTGTGGTGACGCTCTGTTACTGTCCCAGCTCCCCTTCTTCACCAAACAAATTCACATGTAACTTGACCCATGTTTCTGGGCCCTGGTCCAGTAGTCAGTTGTGATAAATAGATTAGACATTACAGTATTTACACTTTCATGGTATAGAGCAGTACAAAACACACCAACAACAATTGCCACTGGCTTTCAACAGCCGACACAAGAAGCTTCCCTGATGGCACCCACGGCTTTTGCAGACGCTGGTTCTTTTCTTGATGGAGTAAAGAGTAGAGGACAAGGAACAGGATGCAAGGTTGGAGATTCACACTGGAAAACACTGATTTCAAAAATCTGCTATAGTCAATAACATTAAATAGGAATAAAACACACGCGAGTACAGGACAGCAGAGCCAAGACATCCATAGATTTATCTGTGGGCACTCTATACCCGTGACACCAGCCTGCAGTGAAAATGCCAAATAGGGTGTCTCAGCCAGTAAAACAGACTAGTATGAACTGTGCTGGCCTGGATGGGTCCAAGGTGACAAGGAGAGCGCGTAGCTGAGAGTCTCATTGCCTCAGGACTTTCATTCCCTGCCGATCTCCTCAACAGTCCCACCCAGTCGTAGCTATACAGGACCTTATGCACACTCGCATCTGCTCACAAGACAGACATGTCATTATTCTCAGGTCAATAGGCTCCTGGGGTATCAGGAATAACAGAATCATAACAAAGTAAGGACACCAGTGGCCCCCTGGCCAGAGGAGGCTCCACAAGGTTCAGGCTGAGGTCACACGAGAAGACTGGGACATAGTGTTTAAGAAGCAGAAACCCCTGGACCTCGAAGCAGCTTGTAGGAAAAGGAGCCCCGGAAGGCAGAGGGGACTGAAAGCAGGAGCACTGAGATTCCGATTGCCCACTCCAATGGTAGGGCTGTGATGTCAAGTCAGTGACCATGGCCAGCAATGGACACAAAAAAGGTAAGGGACCAATAAGGACACAAGTGAGACACCATATTGGACACAATCACCACCCACAACAGAAGAGTGATGTGCAACCTGTCTTAGCTCTGGGGTGCAGGATGACATGTAGATATACAAACATGTATCTTCTTGTTATTCAGCAAGGAACTACAGACACATGCCTCACTGTGGCCAGGCCACAGGGCACAGCGAAGGCTATACTGTAGCCTGGGAGTCTTTGTCTGAACTCCGGCTGTTCTCACTCTTCCCGAAGCCTTCCCAGGTGTAGCCGGCAAAGGTCGGGCTGATGGGCAGGTAGCCGAAGCACCTGTACTTTTTAATAACGTCCATGCCAAATGGCAAATTGTAGGACTCCATGCCGTCAAGGGACTTGTTTCCTTTGCTCACACCCTTCTTCCATTTCTTGATTCCTCTTTCCTCTGGGGTACCTGCTCCACACATGCAGAAACACAAAACAAATGCTTAATTATCTCAGTAATGAGGCTTGTTAGACAGACAGACAGACAGACACACACACACACACATTCTAGAAACCAAACCTGCCCAATGACAGCAACAGAAAACCTGAGGAGCTGAAGATGCTTAGCTCTCCAAATGCCAAAATAAAAAGTCTGGGATAGCCATTCCTCTTTATCCCCCATTTTCCACAGTCAAGTGACTTTGTGACTTCCTGTCTTCCCTGTCCTTTTACAGGACTCAGTGAAAACACTGCTGAGATCTGACCACTACTTTCCTGGCTATCACTGGTCCAGTCTCCTAACTGGCTGTCTAGTCACCTCACCATGCCTTCTTCACAATCTATTATGAAATGTACTAAATGACAATGTAAAAAACCACACGGTGTCTTCAAAGAGCCACGGACTCACCGAAGCTTTTACTGTTTGGTTCCAATTGGATATGGGAGATAGGACGTATACTGGTTTTGTTCCTGGACTTGAAGGTTTTAAGATTGCCCCTTAAAACAACCCACTGGAGAGATAGCTCAGCAGTTAAGAGTTCAATTCCCAGCAACCACACGGTGGCTCATAACCATCTGTAATGAGATTTGATGCCCTCTTCTGTGTGTCTTAAGACAGCTACAGTGTACTCATATAAATAAAATAAATAATTGTTTAAAAAAAGAAAATCAAAACAAACAAAACAAAAAAACAATCCAACACTAAAATGTCTCATGCACAAGATTGCCGAGGAACCAATGGAAGACAGACAGATGGACTGTCATCTGTCCTTAAAGGCAGCATCTAACAATAGCACAGCAGCCAACCTCTAAGAGATTTACCAGCAGCTCAGGACTATGCAAATGTAGAGCAGCAGGCTCAGGCTGAGAAGGCAGAAAGGAACCCAGGGTGTGCCTAAGGCATCTCTGCCTTCTCAGCACACACAGGCTGATGTCTTCCCTGTCCTTTTACAGGACAGTCTTGTAACAGTCATTTGGATGGAGTGTCATCTCAACCACTTCAGAAAACAGTGTTTACCAGTGACAGCTTTGAACTGATTTATTCCTATTCTCACTCCTAAGACAGGGTCTCACTATATTACCCAGGTTGGCTGCTTGAGCTGGAGGGATCCTCCTGCCTCAGCTACTACCCAGGGAGTCTTCCTGGGTACCTGGTACTCACAGGCAAAGATCACTAAGCACTATTTTTGGTTCGCATTTCTGTATGGCAAAGGCAGGATGACAAAGCTCAAGACCTGGGCTACACTGAGGCCTTGTTCTTCCTCCAGAACTGCTTGTGCATCTAACAAGCCTAGCATACATACAGCACATACCTGGGATGGTGTTATCCAAAATAAAAGCCACACAGCCTCCGACGAACATAGCAGTTGTGAGAAGAACATTCAGTACTTGATCAATTCCTGTTATACCTGGACACAGAACAGAATCACCATGAAGGGCCATGAGGAGGAGGCAGAAGACTGACACCTCTGAAAGACTTCAACATATGAAACTCTCAGTGGTACACACGCACACACTCTTACCAGTAACATATAAAGCTACTATGCAAACTTGTGACAATAAGTCCATGGTATTAACAACGGTGCACAGCAGATGAGCCACATAAAGTGACTTTAACACTGCAATAGACTGTGGAAGTCCTGAGGTGTGGTCTACATAGACTTACAAAAGTTTCAGTACTAAAAATGGCTGTTGTGGGGCTTGGTAGGTGACTCCCCAGTTAGGAGCACTGGCTGTTCTTCCCAGCACCCACATGGTGGCCCATCACCATGTGTAACTCCAGTTCCCAGGGACCCGATGTCTTCCCCTAACCTCCAAGGGTACTGCACACATATGATGCAGACATATACGCAGGCAAAACCACACATATTTATAAAATAAAATTAAATCTTTTTTAATAAATGGCTATTAGTTATAATGCTGCAAAAAATTACAAGGTGAATAACAAAACAATGACAACCTTTGCGAGGAGGGATGACAAAGTCTCTACGGCTCAGGCTGGCCAGGCACTTACTACATTGCTGGGGCTGGTGTCGCAAACAAGCCACCAGGCCTCGCTGTTTATGCCACTTTAAAAATGGGTGTCGTTTCTTATTGCTGTTGTTTGTTTTTTGAGACAGGATCTTTCTACTTAGCCCTGACTATCCTTAAACTCACTATGTAAAGCAGGTTGGGCTCAAATTTAGATTGCCTGCCTGGTTATTTTGAGCCAGGTATGGTAGTACATGCCCATTGCCCCAGCACTTGGGAGGTGAAGGCAGAAATGATTAAAGGTTCAAGGTCAGCCTTGCCTACTAAGTGTGTTCAGTGCCAATGTGGACTACACATGAGAGCCTATGTAGGAAAAAAATTGAACAAATGGTCCTGAATTATTTGTAAAATACATCAGTAGTAACAGATATTTCTTTAAAAGGTTCCTCCTCCTTTGCTCATGCTGCACAACAGCAGGGTTTTATTAAAATAAAGAGTAGGACCTAAATAGGCATTCTTCATTTAGAGACTTGTTTCATTTGTGGATGTGTGTCTGCTCGAATGTGCATAGTCTGGGCGCTATCTGCACGCAGTGCTTGCAGAAGTCAGAAGTCAGCTTTAGACGTCCAGTTCAGGCAGTTATGAGCTTCCATGTAGATGCTGAAAACTGGACCCAGGGCCTCTACAAGAGTATTGAGAGCTCACAACGGGGGCTGGACAGAGAGTTGGCTCACTGGTTAGAAACACCTGATAGTCTTGTAGAAGACCCAGGTTCAATTCCAAGAACACACATAGCTCACAACTGTCTTTAACCCCAGTTCCAGGGGATCCAAAGTCCTCATCTGACCTTCTCAGGCACAAGACACACGTATGGTGTACATACAAACATGCAGGCAAAACACTCATCCACATAAATAAAATATAAAAAACCATTTTACAAAGGAGCTCATAACCACTGAGCCATCTTTCTAGGCCCTAAATAGGTATTCTTGAATTGAAAACAGAAAAACTTATATCAAAGTCTGTGAAGTTGATTTTTAAGGAATTCTACAATTTAATACAGCATGAGTCTGAGAAATCAAAAGTTTTACAGAGCCAAAGGAGAGGTACCCATTAAAAAAGTGAGACCCAGTGAGATGACAATTCACTGGGTAAGTGTGCCTATTGTTCTTGTAGAGTCAGGTTTGGTTTCTAGCATCTACACGGTGCCTCCCATTCTTCTGTTTCTCTGGTTCCAGGGAGAGCTGATGCCCTCTTCTGGCCCTGCATGCAGCTGATGAACATGTACACAAATTCAGGAAAAACATTTACACATGTAAAATAAAACATAAAAATTGAAAAAAAGAAAAAAAAAAAAGGCCAGATGTGGTAGCGAGTGCCTTTTATCCCAGCACTTGGAAGGCAAAGGCAGACGGATCTCTGTAGATTAGAGGCCAGCCTGGCCTACAGATAGTGTTCCAAGACAGCCAAGCCTACCTATAGAGAAACCCTGTCTTGGAAAACCAACCAACCAACCACCGAAAAACAAAAACAAAACAAAACAGTGAGACCTTAGCACCATATCAAATGTCCACTAATTTAAAGGCACCCCCAGGCAAGCATGGTTGTAAGTGGGATGTCCTGGTGGCTTTGAGAAACAATCAGTATAAGATTCAGAAGGAAGGCAGAAAAATAAAAGCCATTCAGCAGTACACACCTGAGGTTCCAAGGTCCCTTCCTATTACAAGAGCTATTTGTGAATCTATGGTTGAAATCCCAACTGCCCTACCAGAGATTCAAGACCTCTTTCTCCTACCTGTAACCAGAGGGTTTTGTCTGAGGTAACTTGGAAGAACAAGCCCGAAGAAGATGGAAAATCCAAGCACAAACAGGTTACGGGAAGAATTCAAGTCAATGAACTGCAGGTTAGAGAGGCCAACAGCTGTGATCATTCCTGGGGAGAAAAGCATCCAAACACAGTACCACTGAGTTCATCTACAGCATGCTACAGGTTATCCTGGAGGCTGGGAATAGATTCCCACATGTTCTTTCTCTGTCCCTCAGAAATCACCCTGGAGACCAGTGCAGCAGTAGAAAGAGAGGGCTGGTAGAATATGACCGCCCATCTCTGACCTGAATTATCACGTCACACACAAGCATCACACTACATTTTCTTTAAATCAAGTAGACAGACAATGGTTTAGTTTAGTTTTGTTTTGTTTTTAACTTTATGTATGTAAGTATTGTGCTCGAATTTACATCTGTGTACCAAGTGTGTGCCTGGTGCCCATGGAGGCCAGAAGCCATAATGTCAGATGCTCTGTAACTGGAGTTGTGAGTCACCAACCATGTGGGGGCTGGGAATTGAACCCAGGTCCCCTCAGAGCAGCTAATGCTCTAACCACTGAGGCATCTCTTACTCTCTCTAAGCATTCTGATTAAACCCACATTAGGAATCTGGTGCATGTCCACAACGGCTGTATCTAAAAGATGAAGATCAAATCCAAAGTCCCACCGTGAAAGTGTCATTTGAGCGGGTTCATTTAATGGGGGAATATATCTGCATTAAATCAAATAGAAATTCTAATTAAAGAGATTAGATTTTATCTTTTTATATAATTTTCTTAGTGACTGCTTCTATCTTTAACATACATTTAGCTTGGACACTAATGCAGATCCTTGTTTTTGAAGCACCACCTTGTACAATTTAAAGTGGAAACCATTAGATTTATTGTTAGATCTTATTGACTAAAGCACCAAGATCTCCATTAAGAATTAGCTACTGTATATGAGGTGATTTTTACACCTTTTATGATGACTGCTTTTGGTGAAGCTGAAACACTGCTTTCATTATGCATTTGTGTAGCTCAGTGCTCTGTTCAAAGGTCAGTGTTCGCAGACAAGTATGTTCTGCATGTATTTTTATGGTCCAAATTTTGAGTGCTGAGTTTCTAGTGCACAAAACTTCTACTGGGTCTGAAGATTGAAGTCTGTATAGAAAAGTCTGTGTGCGCCGGGCAGTGGTGGCGCATGCCTTTAATCCCAGCACTTGGGAGGCAGAGGCAGGTGGATTTCTGAGTTCAAGGCCAGCCTGGTCTACAGAGTGAGTTCCAGGACAGCCAGGGCTACACAGAGAAACCCAGTCTCGAAAAAAAACAAAAAAAAAAAAAAAAAAGAAAAGTCTGTGTGCAAAGAGCAATGATAAACATTTGATTTTAAAGAAGAATCTGCCAACATGAAGGATGGCAGATGATGACAGACCTGCTACCAAGGAAGTGGGCTCTTACCAAAGAGTGTGCAGAAGAGGGCTCCAAGCACAGGGTCTGGGAGGGAGGCGAAAAGGGCACTGAACTTGCCAATCATGCCCAAGCCCAGCATGAGAGCTGCACCATACTGGATCACTCGGCGGCTGCCAACCTGTGGACACACCAGTTGCAGGCACAGGTTCACTCGCCATTCTTCAATCCAGTCTCCCAGGGCCCAGAGCAAATATGGCAGTGTCTGGGGCAGGATCTAGGTTACTTTAAACTTTCTGTTAACAGGGACTAGAGAGACAACACAAGACCACCCCCCCTCCGGCCACTTTCTGCTCCACCACCTCAGTTCACTGTTTCAGTTGTACAACAGGTGACCCCAGGGATCAGGAGCTAGAGATTAAGACTTTATCTATTCTGTTCACAGCTTTTGCTGACTGTGGGCTTTCAGGGCCATTGGTTGAAATGACCTCCTGGGCTGGAGTCATGGATGCAACAATTATACATACTGTTCCTGCTTCTCTGCCACTTTTTGCATATGACTTTTCACCCAAAACAGTTCACCAGAAGTCCTTGTGACTCCACTCTACCTCCCGGAGTAAGGTAAGTAGCACCCTTCCATTTGTGGAAGTACTCCCGAGCTGTCTGGCCATAAAAGGCGGTGTAGTGAAGGAGCCTACGAATGCAAACTACTGGAGCCTGGCTGCTGGTTTGCTCACCCACTGTACCTTTGAAAGTACCTGTAACACAGCTGGGACTTGGAACACGCCAGAAAGCCATGCTGAACTGGTATCAAGTGATACATTCTAACATCTTGCAAGCTACTTTTACAGACCAAGGCACAGAGACCAAAGATATAACCTGCTGTGACCATGACAAGAAAAAGTGATGGGGCCAGGGCAGTCTATCCCTGCTTGTGTCCTGTTGTCCTCTCTGTGGGACAGATGGCCCACACGTAACAGAGGCAAGGCAAGTAGCTCATCACTGGTGAGAAGGTTAATTCCAAGTCCAAGGAATGCAGTAACTGGATAAAAGCTGCAGACAGCAGAGCTGCCATAAAATGCAGGCAGACTGGTGGGGGACAGACCAGCCTCCTTTTCAAATCAAGTATGGTTCAATGGCTCAGCCCTTTCTGTCCAGGAGACTGCTACAGTGGAAGTGTTTTCTGAATGTGCTGTTGTCTACCAGCCACTGAATGTGCAATGACTGAGCCTTGAAATATGGTCATTGTGACTGGGTAAGGAAAATCTTAACACTAACTTAAGCGAACACAACTACATGTGGCTACTGACTACCATGTTAGACAGCATGGGTCTAGACCTGGAACTGCAGGACTGAGAAGCTGTGCCTTACTCATAAAAGTTGTTTGTCCCATGCCACTTAGCAGGATAAGAGGTCTAATACAGTACAGAGTTCATACCCTCTGACCCCAAGCAGGGAGTCTTCCTAGCTGGCCACAGGGCTAGGGGCCACATAAGACATTCCTGCTCCGAGGCCCGCCTCCCTGCTCTAAGGCAGGTATGGACTAGGGACTTGACAGTGAGTGTCTTGGATGAATACAGCTTCTGCCTGGAGAAATAAGGGATTCAGAGCAATATAAGTGATGGGCTGAAGAGCTAGCTCAGTGGTTAAGAGCTCATACTGTTCTTCCAGCATCCATGTTTAAAGACTCACAACTGCCTGAGCTCAGCACCAAGGGGAGTTTCTGGCTTTGTGGGAACTGCACTCATGCATACATTTCTCCTGTACAACAAAGTAAGCAAATGCTGTTGGGTGCCACTAGAAAAGTTGTACCACTCAAGGACCAATCACCCCCTGAGCAACCATGGTCATGTTGTAAAGGGTATTTGTTTCCTTTCAGTGACCTTAGCAGTTCTGTGCATCTGTAAGGATACAGAAGGACGGTGCTTGTTAAACAAGAGGCCCTCTCAGCAATTTTACAACTTGCCTATTTATAACTAGGCTCATGGGAGAACAGGGGCTTAGGGGTGGCTGGTTAATCCACACTCTGTGCCCATCAGACCATACCTTCAACTGCCCAGGCTCCACGTCTGCTGCCTTTCATAGGCAGCACTTGGGACTCCAGCAATGGCACCGAAGGAAGTAGCCATAAAGTCTCCCTCCCTCCGTGCCATGTACTTGGAGCAATAGGCAGCAGATGGTGCCATCGGAACACGTGAAGCTGAACTTACATCAGCCCTGCCTCTTATGGGAAGATCAACAAACAAGTCAGGTGGCTTCCTGCATCTGGATGCTGTTCCCTCTCACCTGGATTTGTAATCAAGATGAACCAAACAGTACTGGGTTTCTTTTTATCTGGCTATAGAATCCAGCATAGAGCTAGAGGTCAAATAGGTCTGAAAGGCTTCCAGATTGGCTTCTCAGGTAAGGAGACTTATGACTCATGCAGCCCATAAAGAACAGGGAACCAATCTTAACAGTCTTTAGTTACACAACATCCGATGGCTGCTGGGCCAACCAGCACTCCTCAACATCCTGGCAAGCAGAACTATTTGGCTGAAGACAACTGGGACATAATAAAGCTGACAGGTATAGAGCAGACTCATTCTTACAGAAGTGGGGCCTGGGGGTGGGACAGCTATAGGTTCACATGTCAATAACTAGGGTCTGGTAGAATGCTTGGTAGGGTTAAGTGAGTTTAGGGGTCAGATCCAGGATCTGCTTCACCATAACTCCACAGATTTTACTGAAAAGGGTTCTGTCCCAGAAGTTTGAAACCGTTATTTAATGTGACAGATGGTTTTCTGTACTAACAAGCATCTCTCATCAAACATGCTCTATTGAATTCTGGGGTCTTCCCTCATTCAGATGTAAACTCCAATTTTCTTTTTCATCATGCACCATCCACCCAAGTGCTTAGAGCAGAGGCCTGGCACAGGCAGATGCTTAATCAATGTCTGCATGATGCCACAGCTATACCCAGATGCCTCCTACCCCGGGTGGCCAAATGAGGAGAGGTCACCTAGCTGGCACTCCAAACTCATCCAAGGGGAAAAGGAGATGAGGAAGAAAGATAATCACAGGGGAAGGGTCAGGTCAGACCCATCATTGAAATGAATGGATGCTCAGCCATTTAATTAGGAAAACATTTATACCTTTGTAATTCCCAAAACTCCAATATTGGGACTGGAGGAGGTAGAGCCATTCCCGGTACCAAATATGCCATCGAGAACACAGGAAAGACCCTCCACGAAAATACCCCTAAAAGTTAAAAAAAAAAAAAAAAAGAGGGTGGGAGAGGGGAGAGAAAGAGAACTGTCATTTGTGGGGAAACATTGTAACCAGCTCTTAATGTTTGAAACCTACAGAATTATGCCCCTTGGGAGGGGCAGGGGTGCTACTCTGTAGCAGTTGCAGAATCTCTGGTCCCTTCTCTGATGGGCTGAGGAAAACTCCCCATATACTCAGCAACTCTAAGAAGGCTAGCTCCACACTGCCCATTTGACACAAATACTTTAAATAATTTCACATGAAACCAAAGAATTACTGAATCTAAAAGAAGCATCAGCTGTGCTTTGAAGTAAGACCCATCAATTTGATTCTTTGCTATTAAGACAGTTTCATTAGGAAAAAATGTTTTGTAAGCTTGTAACTATTGAACTTTTTTTTTTTTTTTTTTTGAAAATTTAAAATGAGTAGTCTCCTCACATGTAGCAATTCTATCTGAGAGAACTGTGAAAAGCTTTACAGAGCCCCCTCCCACACCCGGGACAAGCATGCTGACTCCTGTTGAAAGAGCAATGACAGGGAGGGGTGACTTGTGCTCCTTCCTCGTGCCTTCTTAGGATCCATTCCCCAATGACTTCCTGAAGCTAAAGAAGCGCAAACCCCACAGCTCATGAGACTCTTGATCTTCAGTTTCCACCTGACCCCGTTCTTGTCTGTTTCTGTGAATCATGATTGTGAACAGATCACCCTGAAGGGCAACGGAAATATATCCACTGACACACCTACAGCAGTTACTGTCTGATGTGAGAAAAATGTCCTGCCATCTGTCTGTCTGTGGCAGCCAGGACTGAATGGGAGAAAAACACAATTTCCTTAACTCAGAAATAACCCTGTACCCTCAAGATGTTGTTCCACTACAATCGATCTAAAATTTGAGTTCTTGGGGTGGGCCGGGGTGAGCATTTGGGAAAACAAGACAACAGAAAATCGGGGCGGGGTGAGCATTTGGGAAAACAAGACAACAGAAAATCAAAGTAGACAACATGTCTACTTTGAAAGTCAAGCAAATAATGGCAATGTGTATGCCTGTTCCTGAGCTTCATGTGTAAGTGGCTTCGAACTCAAGAGATGTATCCACCTCTCCATTCAGCTGTAGAGACTGGGAAGAAAGAAGGTAGGATGCTGCTCTGTGCCAAGGATGACACAAGCAGGGTGCTGAGGACAGTGACTTGGACAAAGACAAATGGCCAATTCTGATTGGCTGTCATCATCCAAAGCTCTCAGCTTCTTCCCCAAGGCTAGATGAGCAGGCCTTTCTTGGGACATACCTGTTTATTGCGTGGATGGGAGGTGGTGGGGCACAGGAGAGCCTGGCGCAGGCGTAGTAGTCGCCGATGGACTCAATGATACTGGCTACGACAGCACTGAGCATGCCAATGACACCAGCTGCAGAGACGGTGGGCATCCCCCACTGAACTGAGGAGGGAAGACAGCCATGAGAGATGTGTTCACCTACCTCTAGGGGCAGGCAAAGGTTAGAAGGACCTCAGGGAACTCTGCACTATCTCTGCAGGATTTTGAAGCTATTGGAAACTGGTTGCTTTTAAATCTTAAATCATTAACATACTAGATGGGTTCCCACACATCTAGATTACTGAGTTGGGGCCTTGGTTGAAAGTTGACCTCCTCATCTTAAGAAAGCCTTCACTTGGCTGGAAGAGGTGGGAAGTTCTCTTCCTCAAAGTCATGTTCCTAGTTCTACTAACGTGTACTTTAACACTGCCTGCTTGTTAACAGGTGGAACAGAAATTTGTTTTGCTTTTGTTTTGTGAAAGAGTGTCCCTGGATAGCCTGGTGTGTACACACACACACACACACACACACACAGACACACACACACAGACACACACACTATAAGCAAGCCCCCTGCCTCAGCTTCCAGAGTGTGGGGATTACAGGGCTGGGATTACATTCCCGGCTTGGACCAGGAATTTGTTCCAGGGCTTCACAATACAGCGGTAGGTCAGGGGACAAGGTTATGGCATCGACTGAACAGTCACTGCTACTCTAATCTGACAGTCAAGTGTGCCGCAACTCTACCTTGCTACTAGCAGGTTTGTTTGTTGTCAGAGTATACTACAATGTTAGGAACAGTTAACTCAGTTTTCTTTAGCAAGTGTATCTATCTTTTATTGCCAATATGAATAGACTCCTGATAAACTTACTTGCCCTTCTTCCTTGAACTATTAGGAATAATAACCGGGAAATATGAAACATGATTCTGGGGCAGGAGTCAACCCTGTAGCTCTGGGCACTTGGAGATGAGCAGGAATAGTTAAGACGAGAAAGATGACATGCACAGTAAGCTGCAGAGACCAGGGCTGGGGCCTAGGGCAGGATGTCCTGCCGGGGGCTGTCCTACTCAGTGCATGCACAGTAAGCTGCACAGACCAGGGCCGGGGCCTAGGGCAGGATGTCCTGCCGGGGGCTGTCCTACTCAGTGGGAGCTGGCAGATTGGGGCTGCACTTTCTCTCAGGATTGGTTCAAGGACCTTATTTGTCAAGTTCCATTTGGGGTTTTGAAATGAGCTCTGACCATTACAAGGTTAACACCGGTTTCCCTTTAGTACCCTGATTTTGAGGGAAGATGCTTATTATATTCGACCATTTTCAGTTGAACATACTCCTAACTAAAAAATACAAATGTTCTAAAATCTGGTCTTTTTTTTTTTTTTTTTAAGACTAACATGACATCACAAGTGGAAAATTCCTAATCTAACCTTCTGTGCTAGATTACAGTCAAAATGCAAGTACATGGGAGCTGGCTCGCAGGTTAAGAGCACTAGGTTTTGAGAGGACCTGGGTTTGAGTCCAATCACCTAGATGGCAGCTCACAATCGTTTCTAACTCCAGCTCCAGAAGATACAACATCCTCTTTGGCCTCCGTGGGAAAGGAAGGAAAATAATGCACAGATATATTTGCAGGAAAAGTATCTATATACATTAAAAATAAAATAAATGCAGCTGCAGTGAAAAGTGTGCATAAATGCACTCCAGGCTGTGTCACTGGGTGACGCGTACAGGGTCTTCATGTAGACCTACCCTCACGGTGCTGGGAGTGCAGTCCATAGACTCCCAATCCAAAACTAATCCAGGATCCCAATCAGTTTGGAAAAAAAGGATACTCAACCTGCATCATTTTTCATGAAGTACACTTTAATTTCCTTTTACCTGAAATCTTTAAAGTCTGCTTTCTAAAAATCTTTTATATCAACATTTAAGTTTGAAATATTTTTAAGTTTCTAAAGTCTTATTTTTATGTTTTTGAGTGTACCTGCATAGACAGTTGTACACCATGTGTGTGCAATGCCTGTAAGTGGGCATCAGATCCCTGCTGGAACTGAAGTTACAGATGGTTTGTGAACTATCAGTGGCTTCTGGGAACAGAAGCCAAGGCCTCTGGAAGAACTCTTAACCACTGAGCCATCTCTCCAGCCCCTTTTTAAACTTTGAATTGATTTGTCTGTTTTCACTCTGCACGTGTACACACACCTGTGAATTGATTTGTCTGTTTTCACTCTGCACGTGTACACACACCTGTGAATTGATTTGTCTGTTTTCACTTTGCACGTGTACACACACACCTTTTTACTTCTGCCTTAAAGCTGTTATTTTATCTCTCCTAACTAGAACTTTGTTTGCTAACTAGTTTTGAGTTTGTTTGTGATCTCAAAATCATAATCCTTTTGCCTCAGCCTCCCATGTGCCTGGCTCAAGTACAACTTTTTCAGGGTATTATAACAGATTCTCAGCCTTGGCATTGCTGACATCCTGGACCAGAAGTCTGTATATTAACACTGGTCTCGGCAATCCTTTCTATATTGAAGGCTGAGAGCATTGCTTGATATTTGAAAACTCTCTCTCTGATGGAAACTGCTGGAATGTGCATAGGACTGAGGGTGGCTTTTTACTCAGAGGAACTGAGTGGAAGACAGTTAGCTAGACCTTGGCAGCTGAAGGCTGTCCTGAACAGAACCTTATAAGCTCAATCACCCTCATGGTGAGGCCATGCACTTTGCATTCAGTGGCGCCATCGCATGCGTAGGCCCCATGAGGACCCTGCTGAGTCCCTCACAGGACAAGCTGGGAAGCCATAAGCAGGGGCAGGCCATGTGGATGTCAAGGTTATTTCTCTGCTCTGTCCGCCCATGGTGCCTTACCAAGTAACCTTTAGTCTCATTTTATCTTGGATTATGGTATGTTTATGAACCAAGCTCATTTTTCTGGAAACAGGATAGTATATATAAATACACACTGAGACACCATGTGACGAGAATGTTATTTCAGAAGGCTAAGCCTGTTAAAGCTTTGGTAAAGTATCAGGAACAAAGGGGAGGACTGCCAACATTACCTCCATTCAGCATGCCTGGGGAAGTCATCTTTGACCCAACCTTAATATTCTTGGCTTGTCTTGCCTTTTTAGGTTTCTCATTGTAAAATAAGAAAATAAGACAATTCAATGGGGTAACTGGCTCAACCTGGCTAAGCTCATTCTCTCAGAAAACCCAAAATGTGGGACCAGCATTAAAGCCACTGGTTCAGGAGAGTACGACTCAGAGCTGGGATCTGGAGAACACTGTGTCACTCAGGTGATCTGAGTAGAGATTCATGCTCTCTACCCCGAGTTACCCAATACCAAGGCCTAAGCTCTGGCTTCCAGTTGCCATTAAGTATCAATTTACCTCTACATCTGGGACCAAAGTAAGACAGTTACATAAACTGCCAGGCAGGAGCAGCCTGCTAGCTAATCTCCAGGTCTTTCCATTTTCTCAGCTCTGGCACCAAGGAGCTTTGTTTGTGCTTGTCTTTCTCAGCAGTAGCCCTCAAATCCTTGCCATGACAGCTCACATTTGTTAGGATTTCAGAGCCTAACAGGGCTCCGAAGACCAAGTAGTTAACCTGAGAGGGGAACTGGTCAATGACTGTGTGTGGATGACTGAACTCTGGGGACAAGAACTTTCCTCTCCACTAATTCTCTAGTGACCACAGCGGCTGTTAAGATCTTCTGGCTTTAGGGTTAGGGAGAAGGCTCAGTAGGTAATGAGCTCGCCATGTGCTTGTCATGCAAGGCATGAGGTCATGGGCTGAAATCCCCAGATCCCACGCAGTACTGCAAACTGTAATACCAGTGTTTCTTCAGAGAGGAAGTGGAAAAGGGAGAACCCCCATAGCTCACAGCACAGTCAGCCTGGGGTACATGGTGGCCAATGACAAAAAGACCCTATTCTCAACAAGGGAAAGGTGAGAGCCACATTTGAGACTATCCACTGACCTATATACATACCTGTGCCTGCACACACACACACATACATGTGCATACATATAACACATAAATGACTAGAAAAAATGTCTAAGTAAAGAGCATTCCAAAAAGGCTTTTCATTATGTAGAACTGTTTGCCTACTTCCCACCCCTCTCAGTTGGGCCCTCCTGATACTTACATGGGTATGGAACCTTAAACCATGGGGCTACCAGAAGTACACCCTTCCTGGCATCTGTGCGTGCATAGTAGCCATAGTCGGTGCTGTTGGAAGGGAAGACATCAGTCACCGTGAAGATGAAGCACAGCAGCCAGGACACGAGGATAGCCAGGATTATCTGGAGTGGTCAAGGGCAGAATCTTTGTTAGGTAAAATATCCCTTCCTACTGTGCAACCAGTACCCCAAGCCCGCCATCGTCAGTACTGTGTAGAACTGCTTCAGTGGAACTGCACTGAGAGGTTTATGCACGTAAACTCACTGTACCCTTCCAAAGTCTGGCCAGTAAAAGAATAGGCAACATGCCTGCAAGACCATGTGGGTCACATCTCAGAGCCACGGACAAGAGCCCTTCGGTGGCACTGCAAAATAATGTGTTCTGATCTTGGAGCCACCCCTTACAGGGACAGCATCTAGCCCTTAAGGCTGTGCTGACTGGGGAGGTCAGCCCCCCAGTGTCATCATGATATTGGAGGGTCTCCCTACAGCCTTCCTTTACCTCACGTCTTATGTGTGAACAAAGGCATGCTGTGGTAGAGGTGAGGGTGACAAGATTGGCTACTCACAGGAAACATTTTGAAAAGTTGGAACTTGTATGCCGTCCATCCTTTTTTGGATTTGTAAATTGGGAGAGGAAATTTAACATTTCTGGCATATTGTGAGAATAGTAACACTAGGAAAATCGTCCTGAGAAGAGAAAGAAAATTCGTAAAATTAAAGCTGTTGTATCTAAAGTTTTAACTGATTTCATGTGTTCAGTTCATTCACCTACATTTAATGCTAGTCCTTCTCGCTACAATTAGAAATGTTACTATATCATCTGGAGAAAAATGTCACAAGCAGCTGGCCTAGAATTTGATACTGACTAGAGTAAGAAACCCAGAGAATGGGAAAGCTCACTGCATGGAAGGAAATGATGCCAGATACAACAATACCGGAGAGTATACTTAACAACTAGCAATCAGCTTGAAGCAATAAGAGACTACTGTGCATACCAAGAGGAGGGAAGTGTGCACACATGGCTCCACACACACCAAAGGGGGAGAAAGACATGATCCAAATGCCACCAAGGATCAGTTTCACATTTTTTTAATGACTGGTAACTATTTTTCTCACTTTCCTTTATTTTTTGATTTATATGAATAAATTTAATTCATTTTGGAAAAAGAAAAGGTGAAACTTCAATATTCAAGAAAAGTGCACAGGCTTGGTGGTAGTGGTGGTGGTGGTGGTGGGGTGGCGCACGCCTTTAATCCCAGAACTTGGGAGGCAGAGGCAGGTAAATCTCTATGAATCTGAAGCCAACCTGGTCTACAGAGTGAGTTCCAGAACAGTCAGGGCTGACAGTGAAACCCTGTCTTTAAAAAAAACAAAAAATTAAAAAAGAGAGAAAAGTGCACAGCTTCTTGAGAGGCACCTTCTGTGAGCATGCTCTTTCCACAGGCACTAAGCCCCTCAGTCAGTCAGATCTACTTGACAGTAAAGTCTAAATCTGTAGCCTGGGGTTTAATTACTTCTTCTTCTACACTTGTCGTGGAGGCAAGACTGCCTGAGTTGACTCCAAATTTCCTGATCCCAGAACTTCCAGCAGCAGGACCCCTACACCGACCTGAAGAGCCAAGTGGCTGGCAAAGGGGAGGCCATTTCTCATCCTCCCGGGTTGACTGTACCAGTCGATCAATCGTACCATGCAAACAAGAAAGGGACAGGAGGGTGTGCCTGGTGCCTCACAAGCTGCCTAATCTCTTCTGGAGGGGCTTTTTCCCTTGCCACCTAAGGTAAAGTTGACAAGAAGGGTGTCCCCAAAGCCAAGCTTAATGATCCCAATTGCTAAGATAGAATTACTAGCTAGGAAAATTGACTTCCTTGTTGCACATCTAATGAGGTGTAGTGCAAAGCCTGGCTGAGCACAGGCTGCTGGCTGTGGTGACTGGATGAACTGGTAACCCACTGAAGTCTGACAGCCTAGGGCAAGGTTAAGAACAGGCATAGGGTGGCCCAAGTCACTTCAGTTCCTCTGGAGCAGAGAAATTTACAAAAACAAAAAACAAAACTGAAATTCTACCAAAAAAACATAGTATTAGAAACTACTTATTTATTCAAGATGAACACTATCTACAATGTCCCAAAGAGCCCCCAACCCTACCTGCCACCTTTGTTTCAAGTAACAGCCACCTGCACTGTAGTGTTCTCTTTTCAAATACATTTAAGAGACTCACCAAGAGAGAGAAGATCTGAGAGAAAAGTCTTGAGTCTACACTGGGATTTCAAAAGAGGAACAGAGGAAAGGTCCTAGAAGACACTAATGGCTAAGCTCTGCATAGACTAGAAATGGCCAGAAAGGGGAAGGGCAAGAAGAGCTAGAGACCAAAGAGAAGCAAAGTCCCAGAGAGGAAAACAGATGCAGACTCTGTCCTGGGCTGCATGTGGCAGTGGGGAGGAGGGGACAGTATAACAGACTGGGAGTGTGGAGAAAGGCAGGAGAGGAAACCTTCTGGGATGTGTCCCACCTAAAACCAGACATCCTGTGGAGCAGCACTGGGAGAGTTAGCTGCAGAGTATGGGGTGGCTACAAGTTCATGTGTTTCTCAACTAGAGGGCACCGTGGAGGATTTCCCAGGGGAGGAGTCCATTTTTACCATTTATATTTCTCTGGAAGAATTTCACTGTTTTTGATCTAGATCTCTCTGGTCTACAGAGTCAGCCCTCACTGCATATGTACACACACTCTGTTCCACTCAGCCTTGCCAGGCAGGGCTGCAAGGTTCTTAGCTCAGACAGATGGCTTTTGGGTATTACTTCTATATTTGTTTTCTCTGCTTTTATATTAACTTCCCCCACTTTGGACACATGATTTGCTACCTACTGGAGAAAAGTTTACATGCACTTTCTCCAGGACACTCTAAACACTCCATAGTTATTAATGTTGCTATCGTCACCTGCTAAATCATTAGCAATTGCTCCAATTTCTTTGACTACCAGTTATTTATATAAATTTTTATGTTTTTAAACTCCTATGAGTTTTTCCCCCTATTGGTCTTAAATTTTCATAATTTTATAAACACGATGCAAGCTTTCTAGTACTTACTGAATTAAATCCCTTAACAGTATCTATATACACGCTATATGGAGAGGGTTTGACTGACCTTCAGTGAAATGAGAACCTAAGTATTTTCCCAGGCCTGCACATCACAGAGGCAGGAGTAGCATGAGCTGAGTCACAGTCAGGCCACATGGACTCAGAGAATCTTGACCTTTGTCTGACTAGTTGTGTGACTCTGGCAAGTCACACTGCCTCACTCTGCTTCTGTCTCTTTTCACTTGTTAAGCACACAGAACACTAGGCTCTGCCTTCTATGTGACCATTAAACAAAGCACAGAGGCACAGTAAAAGAAATTAATAAATTCTGTCTGTTATTAAATATGGAATATTTCCCAAAACAAAACAAAAAATTGGAAATATTTTTAGCTTGTTTTAAAATTTTCATTAGTTGGTAATATTTTGACAGATCCTCGGAAGCATTTACCTATGATATAATCTACTCTACACATGTAAAAAAAAAGAATGCAAATTCTCTCTTATAAGATTGTTAAAGTCCTACATGTCTTCCTTAATATACAGTACTGATCAACATCTCCAGTGCATTTGGCTCTGTGAAGAAGGAGGACCAAGACTGCCCAAGCAGGCCCTGTGAGAGACTGCAGCCTCGTCATCGGAGTGCACATTCTGTTGAGAGCAGATCTCTCTGCTGCCAGCCTCATCTAAACAATGCACAGCAAACACGCATGAGGCTTCAAATGACCTCAAAGGGTAGGAGCAAGGGCCACACCATGAGCAAATCTGACAATTCTCCCGTCTGCACACATCACTGCTGTCTGGCTTTAGAACAACATAACCATTACCATGTCTCAAATTCTGATCTAAAACAATCACTTAACTAGCCTGAACTGAATAAAATTTAAAGTGTCAGAACATTCTTGTCTTAATAGACTTCTTCATTCTCAAGTTAGTGTGACTGTTCCAAGTATTCCACAAAGCTGTCCCACACAGTGGTAAAAATTGTCCCCACCCCTGGAGTTCTCTTAGAATACTTACAGCATGGCAATGCCCCAGTGCTTCCCCGCTCTTTCTCCTGCTGCCTGGAAACCAGAGAGGCCAATTAGGGCCACGGTTGGTGTGATGGTCAAGGGCCCAATATACCTCAGCAGAGCCCCAGGCAAACCAAGGAGGCCAATGACCACTTCTATCAGTGAGGACATGATGATTGCCCCCTGGATCTGAAACAGAAAAGGGCACAGTTTGAGAGTGATGTCAAACACTCAGAATGTTACCTGCAACCACAACTGACATTTCTTCAAGGCAACAAATCCAATCATACAGCAACACAACAGCTGGGATACTCCCCAGGGCCCTATAAGCAAGGATTCCATGGATGTAACTGGGGACCAGCAAACTAACATGACATCACTACTGAGGTAACTGAGGACCAGCACACTAACATGACATCACTGCTGAGGTAACTAAGGACTAGCACACTAACATGACATCACTGCTGAGGTAACTAGGGACCAACACAATAACATGACATCACTGCTGAGGTAACTGGGGACCAGCACAATAACATGACATCACTGCTGAGGTAACTGAGGACTAGTACACTAACATGACATCACTGCTGAGGTAACTACGGACCAGCACAATAACATGACATCACTGCTGAGGTAACTACGGACCAGCACAATAACATGACATCACTGCTGAGGTAACTGGGGACCAGCACAGTAACATGACATCACTGCTGAGGTAACTGGGGACAACTAACATGACATCACTGCTGAGGTAACTACGGACCAGCACACTAACATGACATCACTGCTGAGGTAACTGGGGACCAGCACACTAACATGACATCACTGCTGAGGTAACTGAAGACCAGCACACTAACATGACATCATTGCTATAAGGTTAACCGCAGAAATGGGGACTGGTAACAAACACGCTGCTCTCCCCACTGAAGGGTGAGGCGGACAGATCTATCAGCTCTCAGACGAGCATACTGTCAATCCAGCCCTGCACGATACTTAAGAATAGACATCTTTAAAAGACCAAACCCTGAAAGACATTCAAAAGACAGAGTTATTGACAAAAATTCTAAAAGAAATGTCTTTGTCATATAAAGTGACATTTGTACTAAATCTAAAGATTTCACGGTGACATTATGAATATATACACACTCATCAGCTAGTTTTCTGTACCTGGGGACAGCTTCAATCAGCTCTGCTCAAGTGCACTTTGGCCTCCAAAATTATCTTTTAGTGCTTTCAACAAGCAGGCATGACTAACAACCTGCTTGTTCTGAGATGCCCGAGTTAGTAAAGCTCACCTCTGGGTGTGTCTGTCCTGCTGCTTCCGGAGACAAACAGTCAATGGACGGCTCATAACATGAGCACATTATTGAGAGATGGGACCTAGCTGGAGGACGCAGACACTGAGATGTGTGTCTGGGAGCTCTATCTTACCCTGGATCCTTCTTGGGTTCCTTGCTCTCTTTCTGGCTGCCATGAGCTGAAACATGACCTCCCTACCACGATAGACAAAACCTTAGACATTCTAGCTGTTTTTAGCATTCCGACACAGCAACAGGACAGCTAACAGACACAAAGCAGCCAGACCTCTTTTCTGAGAGCCAGCAAGCCTCAGCCATCACACTGGAAGACACAAGCAGGCAGGCCTGGGTACGGACGACATGAAGCTCAACAGACGGTGGAAACAGGTATTCCAGTAGTTGAAAACAAGAGGTATTTAATAAAAGCAAGTGCAGCTTGGTGAGCACAATTGGCACGAGGGGTAGGAAGGTACGAGCGGCCCATGCTCATTCTTTACCTCTTGGATCCGGGGATGCCAGATGTGTTCCAGCAGCTCTGCCGTCCCGTTGGCAACTGTAATCTCTTGAAAACAAAAAGGAAAGAGATTTTTTCTTGGAGTGACACAAATGTTTCATAGCACGTATTTATTAACCATTAATAATTTCTTCATTGCATTAAGTATCAATTCCTAAAACTCAACCTTGACAGTAGGGCTTATACTTGGAGATGGACTCCCAATACTAAGTAACCAAAAGTACTCATTGACAGAGCTCCTCAGTGTGTCAAAGGCTGACTGAAGTGGTGCTACCAGCCAGTGCCAGCTTCACAGAAACCACTCTTTGCAAACAGCTACCTGAAATGCCCAAAAGCAAAGCTGCCGGGCTGAGGCTTTTAAAATCTAGGTAAAGCAGGGCCTTTTCCAGTTCCTAAATCAAAATCAATGGTCACAAAGTAACCCTAGGAGCAGGGAAGGCAAGGGAATCAGGAAAGCTTGGCTCCTGGAATCTCAAAACGGAAACTACTCTGAGTACAAGTCTGATCTTCTCATCTCCTTGCGTTTAATCAGGTTCCGTAAGGATCGTTGCAATCACTATGAAGGGGAACGAAAGTCACCTGCAGAAAACCACAGTAGCCAGATCCTTAAAAAGCAAAGATTTCTCAGAGAAAGGATGCTGATGCAGCGAGAGAGTGACTATGGTAGGTATAAAATCCACTGAAAGAGAGAGACAGGAAAACAGCACAAACATTTTCATCCTATCCCCACTATTCATCAGCTTCACTGGCAAACAGAAATGAGGTCATTTCTGGCCCTAGCTTGCCCTAAGGTTAGGGATGAAGAGGAGATGTAAAGACAGAAATAGGCACGGTCCACAGACTGGAGCATTCTAAGCTGCTTACGGGCTGGTCTAGTCTAGTCTATGCTCACTACAGGAAGGGACGCTGTTACTGGCAGGTGTCCAGGCCCCCTCTCCACCTGCTTTAAAGGACCCCAATGACATATGTGGAAATAGCTGCAATTACCTGTGGTGTTACATTTCCATTTATCTAAAGACAGGATGGCTCGAGCAGGGGCCAAAAATGCAAAAGCACTGGCCTGAAACAGGGGTAACCTAAAAGAAACGAGACCAAAACCATGATCACGGCATCGGGAACTACCGAGGTAGTTCACTATTTGACAGCTTAACAGTCTTTTCCATAGACACGCAGCACATGAGTAACACAGCCACACCTGTAAAGAATCTCTGTGAAGGTCTCTGACAGCACGTAGCTGGAGCCACTAGTTTCTTCCACCCCCCTGCTTCTGCTGCTCTGGCCTCAGGCAGTTCCAGGGGACCCGTGCAGTCAGTGCTGACACCCCAATACCAGTTCCTGCTACTGTTTCCTCCCCCCTGGAGGTGGGTCAGTGGGGATTTGGGCTTCCTGCTTTCCTGCTAAGCTCATGGGATCCCTAATAAACACCAGTGTAGTCCCCCCGTTTCAAATTCTCATTCATTATTCCATTGCTTCATTCCGAGAGTTAAAGTCTGCCCTAGTCATAAGATAAATATTAAAATCATATTAATGATCTATATGTATCCAAAAAGTTGTAAGTTACAATATGAGAGTGTATATATATAATAAATGTTCTGACTAATTATATAAAACACTTAAAAGTATTCTAATACATTTTAAAGGGTTCATAAACCTGGTAAACTCCTCATTAAATCTCCTGCCCAAATTCTCAAACTGAATGCAACTAATTAAATCACAACGATTTTGCTATTTTTTTTTTTACTGGAAATGTAGTTAACAATTAGCATAAGAACTTAATCACTATTTTTCACAGTATTTGAGGGTAAAGTATAAATCATGCCCCTGCTGCCTGCAGGACCAGGAGGCTAAACACACATCCTTAGATGCCCCAGACAGCCTTGCCAGTGGTCTGGCTCATGAGGTAGGGACCCAGCAGCCTCCTGATAAGTTCCGTGCCAGAGACAAAGAATACACAGAAATAGAAGTAGCCTTGGCCAAAGAACAGCTGGCTGGTGGGCAATCCCAGAACCTGCTGTGCTCCTTTCTGACATGCTCCTTTGTCAAAAACATCCTCCTGGCCATTTTAGCCACAGTGACCTCAGCAAGAGCAGGCACAAGATGGAGATGGGCCTCATAAGTACAACCAGGGCACACCCTCCACTGACCATGTGGTTATAATTGCCGGGTTAGAGGGGTCTGGAGCACAGTTCCACTAAATGTGATGGTCCTCTTTAGTGGGAATGTACATCAAAGGGAAAATAGCCACTGACTTATGGAAATTCCTCACACAAAATTTTAGGAATATGTTGTAAAGATAAAGAGATGTCACTGTGCCATTAAGAAAGGATGTTATCTTGAACAGTCCAAATGACACCATTTTACCAGTTTCAGATCTCAAGGAAGGCATCATAGAGTAACAAAACATAAACATTGAATTAAATAGATATATGTGTATATACATCTGTGTATTTATATTCATATTCTTTGGGAGGTTGTCCTTCCAACATAGCCCTGGATGGCCTGGAACTCGCTACATAAAGCAGGATGACCTCAAACTCTGAGACCTGGCTGCCTCTGTCTCCTGAGTGCTGGGGTTAAAGGTGTGTGCCAGGCTCATTGCACTTAGAAATCTTGATCATCGCAGCCATTGGCTCTTCCTGGCAAGTGACAGAAGTCAAGGCTGACGCTGAGCTCCACTCTCATCTGAACCTGATCTTGGCACCTAAGGTGAGCATTTTATGTAAGAGTGAGGCTGCAGTGCTGACTGGGACTCTGGGGTCCTGAGCAGGTGACAATGAAGTCTCCTAAGATGGGCTGTCAGATGCTCATGATGGCCTCATGGCCTCATCCCTTCAAATCAGAAACATGACTTAAATTCTTGGGAAACGCTACAGGAGCGTCCCTAGGTCGGGAGGTGGACTACTTCCCAGGGAGACTGCACCAGGAAGTCCATCAGTGCGCTGCTTGTCTGTATCTACAGCACAGGTTTGGATTCTGGGGTAGTCATACCAATTCAGCTTCTTTAAAAAGTATTTTATTTTTATTTATGTGTCTGTGTGTATGTATGCCAGAAGAGGGCACTGGATCCCCTGGAGCTGGAGTTACGAGTGGTTATGAGCCTCCTAACTTGGGGGCAGAAGCTGAACCTGGGTCCTACGTAAGAGCAGCACCTACTGCTGAGCTATCTTTTCCAGGCCCAAATCTGCATTTTTGATCCACTACTTCAAGGTGTAGCTGAGCCTTAAACCCCCTTAAGCCCCTGACCCCCTTGTGCTAAATCAGCAGTTTTCAAACCTGTGGACCTCAACCCCTTTGGGGAGGGGGTACAAATAACCCTTTCACAGGGATCACCTAAGGCCATCAGAAATATCACATACTTACAATTCATAACAGTAGCAAAATTATAGTTACGAAGTAGCAATGAAATAATGTTATGGTTGGGGGTCAGCATAACACGAGGGCCTGTATTAAAGGGTTGCAGCGTTAGGAAGGTTGACAGCCACTGCTCTAGATGAAAGGATAACAATTCTGTCATCTGATAACAAGAGGGCCTGACACAAGCACAATTAAAGGCAATGAAAAGGCTTCCTGGGTCCTGAGGAGCTCCTGCTGTGGGAAGGGGACAATGATCAGTCACCTAAGAAGACTTCCAACTGAATGGCGGGAGATGCTGTGGGGCTCTGTCACCCGCTGAGTAAGGTTGTCTTAAAAGACTGAGAAGCACTGAGCCACATGCTGAGAAGCTATGAGAAACCCAGGCAAAGAGAAGAGGTGCGAAATGGGGTCCATAGCATCCCGGCCCCCAAGAATACAGATACGTAACCTCGGGGGACTCCTGAGAGAGGGACAAAGTGAAGGTAAAAGGTGGCACCAGTAGGCAAAAAGGTAAATGCTCAGGAGATTAAGCTCTGAAGGGGTCACTTTCAGGGAAATGGGGACCGGTGACTGTCATCTGGAAGCTATTCTCAGACTTGAACAGGTTGTGCCATAGCTGTAGGTGTGGTCCTTACCTGACCAACTTCCAAGTCCTTTGATGTTGACTCTGGTGACAAGCTGGCTAGGGCCAGGACCTGCTAGCCTTCTAGCCTCTAATGGTTCCCCTCTATACTGGTCTGTTTGTCCAGTCCTGAAGCTACAACTGCCTGACAGAAAGACACAGCCCTTTCATTCACAATCTTATTCCCAGGACCAGAGTAAAGCATTTAAGGAGCTATTTACAAACATGTTTGGAAAGAAATTCTGTTAGATTAAAATTAAGCAGTTAGGCTTTCCTCACAATGCCACCTGGGTAGGGTGCTGTTCAGGTTAAGAAGAGAGCAGAAAGGAAATGAGTACAACAGATCTCAGGAACTCTGCAATGCCTAAGGAAGGAGAACAGCCTCTGACAGGTCCAGAGGCCCTGTGAGCTGCGGAAGCACCATGAAGGTGCACGGTGTATTTACTCTGACAGAATTCCCCGCTGTAGTGCAGTCTGTGCTTCCTCAGCATAGACACCAAACCTGCTGCAAAATCTATCAATCACAAATGAACACTGGCTTGAATCTGGTCCCCAGAACAATGCAAAAATAATAAAATCCTTAAGGGACTCAAATAGACTTGGCTTTAAGGAACCAAGCTTCATCACTGAATCAAGCAACCACCAGGAATATGGACGGGATGCCTTTGACAGAAAGCAAAGCAATGTGCCAGAGAGAACTTCTGTAAATAAGCAACTTTGGTGGTGTTTTCTTGCCTGATTTGTCAGCTGTTGGGAATCAGATTACTTACAGAAAATGCTTGACCCAAACACTTGAGCAACAATTAGAACTGTCTATATCTCCCAAGAAAAATAACAATAAAACAGTAATGTAATCTAATATTCAAGCATAACTATATTTCTCTAATTGTTTCTCAAGTATTTACAGTTCCCACACCCAGTACAATCCAGGCCTGTGCACCACAAGCTCAGCATCCAGACAAGGCGACCTCTCATACCTACTTGTCATACCTACTGTCCATCAGGATGCCCCACTAGGTGAAGGTGCTTATTTAAGGTGGGTGACTCATCTCATCATGTGACATGTTTTTTCACTAATTACAAATAATCTAAGGTGATTCTTCCACTGTGTGACATCACCACTAACTTTTAAATTCTAGAATGAGGTTTAGATATTATGATCCTCTAGTAACTAATCAATCAATAAAATTTTGAACCACAATCTTGCTATGTAGCCCAGGCTGCCCTCCTGGGTTTCCATCTATGTTTATAATTGGCATTCTCTATAAAGAAGAGTCTCCCTGTTTCTCCACTGTATCTCCATCTTCCTTTCCTGAACACAACTGCAGGCACATGAATTTAAGTTTTATAACTTACTACTATGTATGTTCTTAATAAGTGAATTGCCCAAACCTGCCCAGAACAGCCTGTTGGCTCCTGTTCCTATTGAAGGGACCTCCACATGTTCTTTCATAGCTTTCCAGTATGAGATGTTCCAGGTTCAACCTGTCCTCCCAGTCCCTACTCTAAGTCAGCCACTTGCTCAGAGAACACTAACTAGTCCATTATCCTAAAGAATGGTAGTGAGGACCAGAGATCTGAACCCTAAGTGGGCTCACTGTTTCTAGGCCCTATGTGTAGTAACCAGAAGTGAGATTAGATGGGGGGTAAATGGGGGGTGGGGGGGATCAGGAAGAAAATACCCCAGGCCAACCAGCACCTCTCGGACATTTTTTACCTTATCAGATCACCTTTTCCTTTAGATAATCTCCTTTGCAAACATCATCTGTTAGCATAAAATGAAGCCATACAAGGCTGCATGATGTGGCATGGTTCTCTACCTGCTGACTGCAATGCTGGTTGTGTGACTGTGTGCACAGGAAAACTCACCTGACTGCACACCTTAGAAAAGGTGCATTTTATTGTATGTTAATACAATTAGGTGTTAATGCAATTACTCATTAGATAATGGGTATTTATTTATTTAATCTATTTTTGAGACAGGGTCTCACTATGTAGCCTTGTCTGGCCTACAAAAATCACCATGTAGACCAAGCTGGTTTCAAACTCACAGAGATCTATCTGCCTTAAAGGTATGTACATCACACCTGGCACAGGACTTTTTAAAAAAGCACGTCTATCAGTTTTTGAGGGAATGTATGGGAAGTCAGCACACTGCGTAAATAAAGTACTGCTTCTGGATAGTCTCGGAGCTGTACAGAGTGGAAGGCACTTCCTTCCTCTGACATTTGGTGAGGACCTGGTTCCGTTCACTCTTGTCAGCCACCAGCCTAGAGAGAAGCATCGAAGAAGAGAATGGGCAACCTGTGGTATGGGGGTATGCCAGGCTAGCAGGATCTGATGGTCAAATAAAAAGAGGTGTAGAGAAGACAGATAGTGATGTGGCCTGCCTTTGATCCCAGCACTCAGAAGACAGACATATGGATCTCTGTGAGTTCAAGGCCAGCCTAGTCTATAGAGCTAGTTTCAGGACAGCCAGGGCTACACAGAGAAACCCTATTTTAAAAAATCCCCCCCACCACCACCAAAAACCAGTGTAGAGGGAACAAAATTCATTGAATCCACGTATAGCAAGAGTCGGGCAGTCTTTTAATCCCTGCCATCTTGAAGATTTAAAACATAACAATAAAGAGTAGTCTCAGGAAGCATGCCAGCATCCCTGCCATAGCAAACATGCAACTGAGAGGCAGGACTGGCTCAGGTCAGGAGGATCTGGGTCAAATGGCCACTGCTGTTTTCTAATGGCTTTTCCCCATCCAAGTCAGGACGCTGCCTATGTGACCGGTGTGCACAACCAGTCTTGTGACATTCATTAGGACATGTCACCCCACCAGACTTCCACCTCCCCTCCAGAGTCCAGGTAATAATGACAGCTCACAGCACCAGTGGGGCGGGCACTACTTTGCACAACACTCATTAACATGCTACGTATTATTTTACATCCGAGGGAATGGTCTTGGAGAAGCTAGGCCGCCTGGCCAAAGCCTCGTGGCTGGTAAGAGGTACAAAGGGATCCAAGCCACCAAGTCTACAGCCCCAGTGAGGCTGACTAGAAGTGATGTCTTTCAAGGTCATTTCCTTCCAGGTTTGCACTGGCCTCTCATTTCACCACACTATTTAAAGGTGCTTTCTTGGTGAAGTAGTAAACTTTTTATTTGTGGGAAAACGCTACCACCAGCTATTATGTGCTGCTTGGCATGGCAGAATACAGAGATCATGATATCACCAGTGTAGCAATTTTGGTGAAACATTCACCTTGTATCATCCATGTCTCTGGACCCATATTCCAGTTCACAACAAGTAAGAGACTGTGCAGCAAATTAGACGGCACCATGAGGACACAGCCAGACAAACTGGGATCATGAGTCCATGACACCTGGCCTGGACTTCAAGCAAAAGATGAGAGACACAGCAAGCAAAAGCACAGTATGAGCTTAATTGGACCCTGGCTTGCAGAGGCCTGGGAACAGCTACAACACGTCTTTTAGGGACAACAGGGGAAATTAAATGTAGCCTGCATATTAGATGATATGATAGAATAATTATCTTCTCAAGTTGATAAATGGCACTGTGGTTACTCAGAGACTACCATCCCTAGGACACTGTACAGTGGAACACCATGCTATCTGCAACTTTATTTCCAACTGGTTCACAAAAACTAAAACACAAGAGAACTTCTCAGGGATGGAAAAACATGGGGAATTTTTCAGCCTCCCTAAATAACCTCTCTGCACTCTGATAATATGGCTCAAAGTCCCCAGATGTAAGACCTGGAAAGGATAGGAGCATACCATTTGTGCAAGGCCCCAACCCCACCAAGCCCTACATAGTATACTACACACTGCCACACACACCCCATGGCCACAAGAAGCTAATAAGATAGAAAGCAGAAGACTTTCTCCTATGGGCAGTGGCTAATCAGAAACCAGATACTAAGCTAGTGCCAGTGGCTCTCAGCAAAGGAATCTGCTGTGTGCTTAAGTAGGTTCGTGCCTGACCACAAGGGGCCCCTTTGGTAACCCCTACCTGCACTCTTACAGTATTGGGGATGACAGAGTAGGTGAGGCCCTTGGAGCAGGCTTGAGGGGTCCTCTAAAGACAGTAGGGTTCTCCTCTAGCCACATCTGTGAGAAAAACCAGTGAGGAAGAGAAGCACAGAGTTCAGAGAACTTTCCTCCGCACTGACTCGGTATCTTCGCCGAGGTGGGGGCCTCTAGCCATGGCTACTGCAGGCTGGCAGCTGTGGGTTAGGGAGAATCTGAATAACCCTATCCTGATGAGAGGGAGATTTTAAAAGGTTTGGTACCAGCTCTTAAAACAAGCTCAAGGGGTAACTAAAACTGACAAGCAAGTAACCAGAAGGAGAACAGCTCCATCAAAGGAGCCGAGCAATGAAGGCAAAAGAGCAGGATGAGGCAGGGCAGGGAGGGAAAGGGGAGGACAGGAAGAGGTGTCCTGGAAATCAGCTCACCCAACACACACATGCTCTAGGGAATGAGACTTACAACCCCCTCTGGAAACGATGGTGGTCCCCAGAGACAAGGAAGACACTCTCGGGCAGCAAAGCAAGGCACAGCCACGGAGGGTGCATCAGCTCAGAGACAGCACACACACCAAGAAGGAGCACTCTGGGCTCGGCCTTAGGTCTGCCAAGGGGGAGCACTCTGGGCTCGGCCTTAGGTCTGCCAAGGAGGAGCACTCTGGGCTCGGCCTTAGGTTTGCAAAAGGACCCATCTGTTTCAACATCTTTGTTTCTCAAAGATCCATTTTGGCTTTCTTTCTTTTTTGCAGATCGGCCTCATTATGTAGCCATGGCTGCCCTAGAACTCTGTATGTAGACCAGTTTGGCCTCAAACTCAAAGTGGTCCACCTGCCTCTGTCTCCAAAGAGCTGGAATTAAAGTCATTCAAATCCAACACCTTCCCTAAATTCTATTTTTATGGAACAATATAGGTTTTCAAGGCTGTACTAATGAGGGGGAGGGCCTAACCAGGCCACTCCTCCTCTCCCTGTTCTCTAGCTTCCTCAGAAGAAGAGGCCCACCTCTCAGAGGCAGAGCCCAATCACTTTAGCTACCCAGTGTGATGGAAGCATTGGGTGCCAACAAATGCCAGAAAAACACATAATACAGAATTTACGACACAACACAGATAAACCACCACAGAGTTGGGAAATTGTGAGAATCTGTCAAGAAATCGCAAAGCTTAACAAGAAAAAACTTCTACGAGGGGAAGCCTGAAGAAAAGAGCAGTAAAGCAGAGCACTGAGCATCTGCGATCCTCTGAGTGGTAGGGTCAGCCCAGCTGCGGGCTCCACCTCACACCACCTCACCCCTCCCCATCTGTCCACTCTTGCATCTCCTTGGTGTGAACTGCTTGTTTTAAACAGGGACATTTAAAATGCCAACTGAGATGCTAATTCTCAGCACCTGCTGATGGTCCACACCACTCTCTAGCAGTTACACTCTACAACTGCCCAATAAGCTGCAAAATTACAAAGGATAATTAAGATAAAGGCACTAACTGTCACCCAGGGACACTGAAGGCAGTCTCCCTCATCCTCCCAAGGAGATAGCCGCCTATGTCCTGAGGCTGAGAAGGTATGTCCCACTACTCTTCTCTAGTCACATGCTGTGTGTAAGCTAAGGCCTTCAAGGTACATACAAACAATCCCACCACTACGGGGCCTTAGTGCTCAACCAAGTCCTGGCTTGTACCTGGTAACAAGGATCCTGTGCTGGGTCATAACTTAAAGTGCTTTTGCTTCCACCTCTGCCAAGGTGAAAGATACCCCTCAACCTTCTGGGTCAAAACCACAAGTCTCTGGGAACTATCTCTACTACTGCCACCTCCTCAAGTCCTAGACATGCTATCCCTGCCTCTCTTATGACCCTATACAATGCTCTGGGGTATGGACATCACGCACAATCCTGTCTGCTTGCCACCCAGAGTCACTTGCAACTTCTACACAGGTGTCTGTGGGGCTATCCCTCTTTTCAAAGGTCAAGACTGGATATCACACATGCCTCAACAGCCACAGAATCCCACATCCCAGGTCCAGCTTGATACCATAGCACCCATTCTCCCAGACAGTGTGCATTCATTGCTTGGTTCTTAGATGGGATACTGGTTTACTGATAAAGAACCAGGCATGTGGCCACAAATGGTGAGGAGGGCCGTGCTGCTCATCACGCCACAGGACATGGAAAGCCTCATGAGCACACTTCATAGACACCCCATGCCAACACAGAGTCCTTATTTCCAGTTCCTAAGTGGGCAGCTGGCAGCATCCTCTCTAGTTCTTTCTTGACTGGCTGCTCTCTATGGGAAAGGAGAGGTGAACTGCACTGACCACACTGTTCTCCATGGGCTAATGCCTGATGTCTTTAAAAAGGGTGTCCTCAAGACCAAGAGTGCTTGCCTGACGCCCCCGAGGGTCCACTTGCTATGTCATCTTCTGTAAGTCTGCCCGGCAGGTTCAGCAGTCGCCTGGCCAGGCCTTTGGCATGGCCATGCAGCTTGTGCAGGCAGATGCAGCCAAGAAGAAAGAGCTTCTACCACCTCTCCATGTTACCCAAATCTGACAACTATAAGCCATATCAGCTATTTAGGAAAAGTATTTCCTCAGAGTGCCATGTCCTGTGTAACAATGTAAAGTCAACAAAAGATGCTCCACCCAATCCAGATCTGTGACCCAGAGCCTTGTATATCAACACCAAATACCAATGTCACTACTGCCACATTTAACTCCCTAGCTTGAATGTTTTGTGAAAGGCTGGGTTCATCTCCTTCCCTAGCATATCAATGATACCTTACTCCTTTCCTCTGGGCCCCTGATGAGAACACCCCTGAGCCTTTTGTTCAGTATAGTAGCTGCAGACTGTCTAATGGGATCTAAGGGCCAACAGCTTGCCAGTCCCATGGCCTCCAGTACAATCAGCTTCTCTCCACCAGCAGACCTGCAAGGGAACAGCCCTTCACCTTCCCACCCCACCTCTACTGTAACCAGACACCCCAGCTGCTCACTGTCCCCTGGTAGGGTAGCCCTTCAGAGTCCTGAGGATTCTGGCACATCAGAATCCAGGTCACAGCTGCCTGCTAGTCACTGTCCCTCTTGCTGCCTCTTCCTAGCAGGGAAAAGCAAGCCCCACTTGCACTGTCTCCAGTGGAGAAGAGAAAGATCCACAGACTTTACTCAAGGATAATCAGCAGAGCCTGGGCAAGTAGGAAGCTGCGCTGTGAACAGGGCTGATTGGAAAAGAAGAAAAGGCCAGCTTACAGAAGCTAGGAATGCTTGCCACTTGTACTTCCTGGCTCAGCTCCACACTGTTACTGGGGTTATGGACGCAAAGGTAAACGAGCCAGAGTGCTAGCACCAAAAAGAGCACCATGAGAAAGTTGGCAAAGACAGAAGAGCAAGTCGCATTAGAAGAGTGAATCCAAAGAACATAAAACACATGTGTAGAAACTCAGGGGAGAACACAATATTTCAGGAATCTCCAGAGGGGAACAGTGAGGTGGAGATGTCCAGGTGTGCTGTGTGGGCAAGCCACTGGGACATGCAGGGGGGAGGGGCTCAGAGGCTGAGGTGGAGACCTGGGAGAAAGGCAGAGAGAGCACTAGCTGTACATCAGGAAGAATGCAGCCTGGAGGAGGGGAATGGTAGAAAGATGGCAGGGGCTGGGGAGCACACAGAGAGCAGAGTCTCAGTGCGAGAGACCAAATGGAAACTAGGTCAAAGAGACTGGGTCTGGATTACAGTAGAGGGTGGGAAGGCATGTTAGAGACCAGCAATCCTTGCCAGCCAGCCACAGAAATAAAAAGGCTATTTTTTTCAGCTTGCACAGTTTTTCCCTTCATGAAGAGAGAAAATATGGGGCCAGGGACATCTTTTAAAGGTGGGCTGAGACCAATGGTCACTGGGATATGCTGTAACACCAACTGATCTGTCCAATAGCCCTGAGCAAAGCGCCCATCCTTCTCAGTGCCTTACTGGGGTGTAAAAATCCCATAGTACCCCTGTCTCACCTGCATCCAAATGTTGTCTGCAGCAATGTAGTGATTCCCACGCAGAAGAAAATGGTCCCGATGAGCTGGCTGGTGGCCCACTGGTCATCCCCCACGCACATGGCATCAGCCAGCAAAAAGGGCACCGCGATTGTGCCACTGAAACACGTCAGGTAGTGCTGCTCAAGGAGAGACAAGGGAAAGGTAAACTTGCCCTTGCTTTTGCTTGATTTGCCCCTGACACTGGTGCCCTGGTGTCTTTAAGACATACAGCCCACATGAAGAATCTCTAGTTACACGAGTTACACATTCTGATCACGTCTGGCCATTGAACTTTGTTTTCCCTATTACCCATGTCCTATGACATCACTGACATGAGGTCACACTGGCACAGAGGAAGTTCTCAACAGAAGTTTAGATACTTCTTACTAGACATACCTACTTTTTGTCCCCACTAACATTCGTCCAACGTGCTAAGTACATTGTGCTGAACAACTCTTGCAGTCTGGAAAGAGACCCTCGTTAGGCACACTCTAGGACTTGACTTGATAAGGTCTTGTTTTGCTCATGTTTTATGGAGTCAGGGTCTCACCTTGGAATCCACGATGTGCCAAACTCACTATGTGGCCTAAGCTGATCTCAAACCCATAGTCTTCCTGCTTTGGCCTCCTGTTATCCCTGGATAGCACCAAACCCAGCTGAGATGCTCATATTTTACATCTGCATTCCTAAGATATTAGTCTGTGGGGCTCTTTCATTTGCTTTTAGGCCTCTCTGTCAGGTCTGGGGATTATACCATAGTGATTTCATAGCAGAAGGCATTTTCTGCCTTGCTCTGTGGCCTGGCATCCTTGGGCAGATATTCACTCTCCCTCTAAGTACCCCCTCCCCCTCCCTTGGCCCCTGAAGATAGCTCCAGCACTCACAATTCATTTCCCTTCCTCCCCCTAATTTTCTAGTTCTTTATTTCTGTTCTGTGAACTTCCTCTTTGTCTTTCCCACAGCTTCCCATTTCTGCCCGAGTCAGAGAAGCGCACTGACTGCGGCTCAAATGTTCAGGTGTGTTCTGTTGAAAACTCCTCAGTGCAGTGCACAGTGTACTGGGTATTGTTAAGAACAGGAGGCAAAAGAGTTGTCACTCCCATCTGACTCTTGAGAAACACCTATAATAGAAAGGTCTGAAAGGTGTGCCTCTTATATTAGGTCCAGGGCACCTGACCCAAGTTAAGTTATTCACCAAGCCCACTCAGCCCGCCAGCTGCTGGATGGGGAGGAAAGCCCAACCAGCCATCAGTGGGACCAGGCACAGTCCAGCTCCAAGTAGGCATGGGGTGTAAGCAACAAGACTGACTCCCACACCTGAGAAGCCTTAAGGGAACTGATCACACAAACTTGAGCAAGGAAATGTGGAAATTCAGACCTCAAAACAGGGTTCAAACCCAACCCAGGAGTCAGAAGCCAGGTAGTGAGGCCAGTAAGGAGAGATCACCCCCACATTCCTCAAAAGCCACTTTAATCCAGTAAGCAGGACAAGGGTACTGAGGACAAATGCTAAAATCACAGTAGACCTGTCTATTGTCAGCCTCCCCCTCCTGCTGGAGGCTACAGCAGACTAAGGCTGGCAGGCAGCAAATTTCCCTTCCTTTAAAAGATAATAAAGTCTTCCTTTCTTTCCTGGCCATGATCACTAAGGTCGGGGTGGGAGGTCGAAGCTTCTGACCCTTTTCTGTTTCTGTTTTCTTCCTTCTCCTGCCCTCCCTTACTCCTGCTTTCTTCCCTCCCTGCCCTCCCTTACTCTGCCTTCCCCACCTGCAGCCTCCACCCCCCCCCCCCCACCACACCGCTCCTCTCGCTCCCTGAGCATTTGCTTCTCCATTCTTCTTCTTTCTGTTCTGATTTTAATGCTGAAAATTCTTATACACCACTCTTGGAAAATACATTTATAATAAATCTTAGTTAAAATAAAACTTGGGGACTAGAAAGATGGCTCAGCAGTTTAAATACATGTATTGTTCTAGCAGGACACTGCAGTTCAGTTCCCAGAACCCCCATCAGGCAGTGAGACTCCCAACCCCTATGGCCTCCACAGCCACCTGTAGTCACATGCCTGCCCACAAATACACAGAACTAAAAATAATAAAATAAAAAATAAACATTGACTATCTTGAAAATTTAGCCGGCACAAGCTCTAGGCTAGAGGTCACACACCCTAGAAGAATCGTCTTACCTGCAACCCCAGGAAAATGCACAAGTACCAGGGAGGAACATCTTCTATAGTGTAGATCATATCTGACCTCTGGGGATCCAGGCTCCCAGTGCTGTCCAGTGTCTCTGCAAGAGAGCTCTGGAGTTGAGAGGAGAAAAGAGGGGTTAGTCACTGCTGGGATGTTAGCTCTGTTTGACTTAGCACAACCCTCTACTGCCCAGAACCACCTTCTGCTGGTGTAGCCATTCTGTCTTTTGAGCACCTCAGAGGGATTAATTCTCAGAATGAGGGCTCTGACTCCCATGACATTGCCTCATTCCCAAGAGCACCAACCCTGACCAGAGCCTCTGCCCAAGCCTAATGACTTAAATCTTGGTTTCGGCTTTATTTATTTAAAAAAAAAATTCTAATACTTTATGTGGCAATAAGGATTTTTAAACTGTTAAGTACTGCATGCTTCTAAAGGTCAAGATCACCAAGATAACTAACCGAGCCTAGCAATTATTCAGCCTTGACATCAACTAAACAGATGGCTTGAAGAAACCCTGTCTTTCCATGGAGTCTTAAAATTGCTCTAGTTTCTAAGATTCTGCAAATAATTAATTGCATTTCTTAGAATCTGAGGTGCATACCTCTGGTGGTTGGAGTGAGATGTCAGTCATTTGAATACCTGATCCCCAGTTAGTGACTGTTTGGGGAGCATTAGGAAGCATGGCTTTGCTGGAGGAAGTATGTCATTGGGTGCAGGTTTCTCTGCTTCCTGTTTGTGGTTTTAGATTTGAGCCCTCAGCTGCCTGCCTGCTGCCATGTTCCCTGCAGTGATGGTCATGGAACCATAAGCTCCAAATAAACCTTTGTCATGGTATTCTACCTCATTAATTAAAAAGTAACTAACAATATGTATTTTAAAAATATTTTCTAACCTAGCAAACAAAGTAATAGGAAACAAAATGAAAATGTTCCACAAAAAACTGGCTAGAGATAACCTGTGACCCTGCAGCCCATGTCCAGTGGATCAGCCCACAGAGAGCTGCAGACCCATGCCCTGTCGCCTAGTTTTCCTTGAAAGGGGGACACTGTCTTGGGGGTTAAATCCCTTTCCACAAACATACTGGAATTCTGCCTCAGTGTCTACAGTTAAAAGGCACAGTCTAATGAGGCTGACACTTGATGCAAATGTTACAGAACAAGCATTTGCCTCTGGTCCAGCAACAGATGTTCGCAGGCTTGCAGTACTGAATGTGCTAGAGTGGTACTGTGTCTTTCAAAGACTGTAGCTGTAGAAATGACAGAGAAACTACAACGTGCATATGAGAGACCGGGAAAGGATGGGCTCAGCGGGCCAGGCTACTCAAAACTCTCAGCCTTCCAAAGGAAGGGCTGGCCTTACCTGACACCAGCTCCCAGGTGCTTTGCTTTTGTTCTTGTATTTTAAAAATAACATTATTTATTTCTTTTTTTTTCGCTCTAAAACCTTGAGTAAGGTAACTGTTTACACAACAATCTGATCTATGGCAGGATCCGTGGGTTACCTGTTATCAGCTTGTTCACTGAGAAAGTAGAATCTAAACTCAGCTACATGGTAGCCAGTCATACCTAAGAGGCTAGATCCTGATAAAACTTTCCATGCCAAAGCTCAGGTGAGCTGCCCCAGTTGGCAATATTTCATGAGAACTATCATAGATTGCTGTGGGAGCATTACAACACTACCCGCCTGCCTGCACTGGGGGAAAGGTGCTGAGGAGAAGCCTGTGCCCGGTGAGAGTCTCTAACTCTGCTGTTGTAACTCTCCAACCAGGATTTTAATCTGTGGCTTCTCTCTATAAACAACCGAGAGGATGAGAACTGAATGGATTCTATGAATCATTAAGAAATGCCCAAACTCAACTGCAATTCCAGAAATACTTCTACACAGACAGGACTAAGGACATACTAGGCTCACCACACATGGAAAACTCAACACTGTCATCTATCTTACACAAAGTAATAAAACCAAGGGCAAAATAAACCCCTTCCTTAGTATATGCTAGTTTGCCTAATGAATGCCCGCTGAAGGTCCATGTGTTAAAGGCTTCATCGAGGGTGGCAATAGCCTAAGGTGGGGACCTTTAAAAGACAGATTTTAGATAACACTAAAGCTGGGGTAGAGGAATGTAAACAGAGGCCACTTCAGCCAAGACAAACAAACAAAGGCACAGACACAAAGATCTGAGCTCTTGACATGCACTGTGGGGCCCTGCTTGCCCCTGCCCCCTTTCTGCTTTCTGGGTCAGGATGTGAGCATTTGCTCTTATGTGTCATGAGAAGCTAGGGTGCAATGCCCACTGGGGCTGCCTATCTTCTCCTTCCAGACTCTTTAAGCCAGAATAGAACTCTCTGTACTTCATTTCATTATAGTCATGCAAAATATAAAAATATACAAACACGGTCACTCAAATTTTATTTAAAAAACAATGAACAAGCATACATATACATATGAATGCATCATATACATGTGCACACACGTAAATGCAAATATACTTCTATAATCTCTCACACACACACACACACACACACACACACACGCATGCACACACACACACACACACACACATACACACATACACACAGGTGTGCGCGCGTGCGCGAGCATGCTTTGGAATGCCACATTGGTAGTTGGCAGTTTTGATTTCAGATAGCCACCTTAGGTACCCTTACCTTATATTTTTATTCCTATTTAATAGGTGAAAGCTGATACCCAGAGAGTCATGGTAATTTCCTTAGAGTCTGAGTCACCTCTGTAATCAGACTTAACTTTCAGTCCTCCAGCTCTTAACCACTGTCCTCAAACATTCTGGCCAAGGCTTTTACAAATACCTAGATAATGACTCTTAAGAGCTTTTAACCTTAATTGCTACTAAGACAATTAAAACCTAGTAATTATGACTCTTCCATTACAAAACAAACATACAGACACCCCCACATCCCCCGGGGAAGGTATGATGTCCCAAACAAGAGACACCCCTGGCTCTCCAGAAGCAGAGTGGGCAGTGGGAAGGGGTGGGCCTGGTACCTTCTCAGCAATGCCGTTCTCTGTGGTGTAGATCGCCATGAGCTCAGTGTCTTCATTGTCCTGCTCGCCACTGGACGTGGCCCCGCCATTGATCACCACCTGAAGAGAAAGGCTACAGTGAGAGGGTGTTTCAGCACTTGTCACTCTGCTGTAGGGAACTATGGTTTTTCTAAATGGCCTCCCATAATTCTTAAGAGAGCCCTAAAGTGCATATTACATATTGCAGCAGCAAAGTTTTTTTCTTAAATGAAACTGATGTGTATAGGCTATTTTAAATGGAGAAGTATGGAGCCTCCCATAGGGTAGAACTGGGTGAGCCAGAGCCCCCCCAGGAAAGACAGAAATGGAACATTCCAAAGAAACCTCTAGCCGTAGGCTCCCCAACACCCTCCAGGGCAAGGAAGTGACTGATAAGCCAGTGTGGCAATGCAGGTGACCAGGCTGCTGCTGAGTGGTAGTGTCTACACTGCTTTGGTTAAGATCACTTCCTCAGGAACCAAGGGAACTAACTGCCTGTCTGCTCAGTCAGAAGACTACAACTAAGCAGCCTGCTGTGTGTAGCTGCTTAGGTCACTGGGAAGCAGGAGAGCCAACCCATCTTGGAATCTATTCAAAGGAGGCCCAGCCCTGTATTCTTAGGTGGGGAACAGCGTGGTTTATCTGGTTAGAAACAAGAAACAAAGTATTTCCCTTCCTTAATCAAATGGTTCCGTTCCTAGGGATCTCTTCTGAAGATGCAAAACTGAAAACAAAAGAGGCTTTAACCCCAAGAAAGCAAGCACTTTTTTAGGTGTAACAATAACTAGCTGTAAACTAGTTGTACTCAGATACTAGAAGAAAAATGGACATTTATGTGTATATAAGCTTGTGGGTACCTGGGGAGACCAGAAGAGGGCATCAGATCCCCTGAATCTCAAGTTGCAGGCAGTTATGGGCTGCCTAACCCAGCTCCGGTACTGCTGGGAACTGAACCCAGGCCTCTAAGAAACAACTGCTCTTAACTGCTAAGCCATCTTTCTGGTCCCGGAAGAGTGATTCTTACTTGGAATATGTTATCAAGGAAAACCACCTATAATTTTGCTATTAAGTGGTAACAGCAGAATTACATTTTGTTTGGTTTTGGGGGGGACAAGGTCTTGCTCTATAGCCCAGACTGTCTTGAAGCTCATGGTACTCCTGCTTCAGCCTCCCAAGTGCTGGCACTATGGATGATGACTGTATCTGGCTCCAAATAGTTTTTAAAAACACAGATTAGAGAGGCCAAGCAGAGTTACAGAGTGAGATCCTATTCAGAAATTGTGTGTGTGTGTGTGTGTGTGTGTGTGTGTGTGTGCGTGTATGTGTGTGTGTGTCTGTGTCTGTGTGTGTTTGTGCATAAATCAATTAGTACAGATTGTATTGATTAGGAGTATATCATTGTAATAAAAATTTCATACATAGGAATTAGAGAGATAGCTCAGTGATTAAAACAGTGGCTGTAGAGGACCAAGGTTCAATTCCCAGCATCCACATGGGAGCTCACAACCATCTTATACAGATAACTCCAGGTCCAGGAGATCCACAGAATGATACCCTATCTCAAACACCATAACCACAACAACAAAACATAGATTAGCAAAAGATAAAAACACAGTTTAAATTCCAGCACTGTGAAACAGAAACACTGATGACAGTCTAAGAGAAACTATATGTGTGATACAGAGAAAGTAGGACTGAATCAACAATTTATAAAGAGTACCCCAAATCAACAGGGGGAGAGGGAGAGACTTGTACAAGATCGAGCATGAATGGAACAGGGCTTCAGAAGTCCTACTCCTAGCTGAGAAACATTGGCAGTTGATGGCTGCTGAGACAAGGAAAGTCAATTTTCTTTAGTGGTATGGCCGCTTGTAGGTGGCCTAGGCACCAGTGGATGGCTCTCCACCAATGGCTCTCCACCTGGGTGTTGAGACCTCTTTGGGAGTAGAATGATCCTTTCACAGGGATTGGATATCAGATATCCTGCCTATCAGATATTTATACTGCGATTCATAACAGTAGCAAAACTATAGTTATGACGTAGCAACAAAATACTGTTATGGTTGGGGTCCCCACACCGTGGGGAAGCATGTTAAAAGTCGCAGTATTAGGGAAGTTGAGGAGCACAGCTCTACGCCATGCACATACTTACAGCAAGCACTAGCTGAGCTCTGCTCAACAGGAAGAAGAGCGTGGAATAAAACTGGAAGGAAGAATAGGAGGGTCTGGGAGAAGTAAGATGTGGTCAGGAAGTTGAATACGATCAAAATACATTGTATACATGCATAAAATTCTCATCAAGTACACAAATAAAAATAAGCAGATTGCTGAGTTCAAGACTAGTCTGGGCTACACAGCAAGAGGCTGTCTAAAGAAAGAGGAGCATGAGGGTGAGAGGGAGGAGAGAGGAGAGAAAAGAAACTCTGAAGTTCACATGTTAGCAAAGGAAAAAGTCCAAGTAATACTATGTACAAAATTATAATAACAGCATTAGCACACACGCCAAGAGCCTCTCCAGCTATCCATATGCTTGGCAAAAGGTCCAGAAACAATAAACTGGGTCGAGGACAGCAAAGGCAGAACTCTTCATCTTCATGCCCCTCACTACCTGACTGGTCAGACCTGTTTACTCAGCATGTGTTCGGCCGTGCACCGACTTCACTCTGCCTTTAAAGTACAGGACTTTTGACGACAACATATCCCACATAGTACAGTGGTTGTTAACCAAAAGGCCATTTTACCTTCCTTTTCCTTCTACACATGTGGTTGTTTCCTATAATGAACACAAGTTCCTTCTCCAAGAGGGAGTCACTAAAAAGACTAAAGGGTTAACTAAGCAACACAGCAGGCATAAAGTTCCTCAGACTGAGGAATTCTACCAAGAGTTCCAATCCACTGACTTTTTAGCTAAGGAAACTAACCCAGCAAAAAATTAAATTTCTCATCTGAAAGCACGTAGAACAAAGTCTAAGTTTGAAAATATGCCAGAGATCTCAGTGGGGCTCTAATTTAACATGCTCTAAAGGGGTTGGATTTTCTTATATTACTTAAGCAAAGGTCTGCTTTTAAAACTATTTTTTGTCCAAGTACAATAGTGCATACCTATAATCCTAGCTCTCAAAAGGCTGAGGCAGGAGGATTGTGGGTCTGGGGGCAACCTGGACCAGAGCAAGACCCTATCCCAAAATCCAAACCAAAACAAACAGAAAAACACACAAAATTCTAAATCACACTCCAGCTTCTTACATGAACGCCTGGGTATGTGGCATTGGTGGCCTGTGCTGGCTGCAGCAGGATCCATGTCCCCAGCCCAATTCAGGTTTGCACTTGAAGCTACAGCACTCCACACTGCGTCAGTCACAGCACCACTCACCGACTGGGAGGCAGGAGAGCACACGGAAGAAGAACTTTCCTAACATAACACAAAGCGACTGGAGCAGAGTAGCTCATGAACTAAGGCTGCCTGATTGTGGGTAACTGTACCTTTTGGGGAACAAGGGTGTTTTGGAACTAGTTGGAGGTAGTCGTTACATAACAGTGATTATATCATGTCTCTTGACAACTTTATTTCAAATTTTATGTTATATACACTGTACCTCAAGAACATTTTTTAAGATAGGTTCAAAATGTATCCCAGACTAGCCTTACACTCCTGAGCCTCTAGCTTTGGCCTTCTGTGTGCCGGATTACAACAAAGTAGCACCACTGTAGCCAGTTTCACTAAACTTTAAATTTTTACATGGTACCAAAAAACAAGACTTTGGCAAGAGTTCACAATTCCAACTGCTCTTCTGACTCTTTCTATTCCTATACAGACAACAGATGTTCCTTGGACTACACAAAAGCTCAGATGCTTATTTAAATGATCCTTGCTGTGTCCCAGGCAAACAAGACTCAGCCCCGCTACTCTACAGATGCCCCTCGAGGGTGAGCGCCGGGTGTCAGGCTAGGAGATTCTAGCTTACCTCAGGAGGCCTTGGGGAGCCAGGAGGGGAGGCCAAGCACAGCCGGTGCCTGGTAAGCTTTGTAGGATCTGGTGCTGATCTGCACTAACGTGGCTTGTAGGGCGGCTGAGGAAGTGGCTCTGAGCAGAGCTGATGTTGAGCTAAACAAAGGCAGTAAGCAAGGTGCTGCCAGATGAAGAAGGCCTTGCTGGGCTAGGGCTGGGCACCTGGGCATACTGGTCCCACATCTCTGAGATGAGAAACACAAAACATTCCAAGTCCAGTCCCCAGCACATACACGGTCTTGTACCAGCGGATCCAGGCACTGCTTCTTTGTGATTCATGTGCATCCATGTGCAGGCAAAGCACCCATACATATAAAATACAGGTTACAAAAAGAAGAAGAAAAATGGCTGTGCTCTGACCCAGTTTCAAGGGGCTGTGTCTGTGTTTGCCTGAAGAGTCTGGGAGCTGTGGGGAAGAGCTCATGATGAGAGACCTAGCTAAGCTGGCTTTCACAGCCAATCCACTCATTAATCTGTTCATTGCATTCACGAACAGATTATCTATTCAATAGGGCAGAGCTCTAGTCTTCTCTTTAAAGTCCCACCTGGTGCCAGCTCTTCATATTTCCAAATGGGAGTTAAATTTCAAGATGAGATTTAGAGGAAACAGACAGCACTGAGACCACAGCAGGAAGCTCTAAGCTGGTGCTTGTAAGCCTTACTTTGTAGAGAAGGTGTGAAAACTTGTGACCCAAGGGCTTGATATGTGCCAGGCACATGAGCCATCCTTATTGCCATCTGTCCCTCTCTATGTAAAGCTGGAGGCAGCCTACAGTGTCACTATGGGCCAGGGACAGCCATGTCACAAGTAGCATTAAAGGACCAGGTGAAATATGACCCAACAGGACCACCCAGAGGAGACCCAGCTGAGAGGAGCAAGAGCCCATGATTCCCAAGGCCTGTGAACCTTTGCTGTAGTATCAGCTACTGCCGCGGGCTTTGTTTGAATGTGACCACTAGAGTATTGCAGAGTGCTCTATAGGACTGGAAGAACAGAGGCTTTAAGACAAAACTCCCAACATAGAATGAGGAAAAAGTGGACTCAGTGGGAAAAGAAAACAAAAAAAGAAATCTCAGAGTTGGATAGGAAGGGATAAGAGGACTTGGGGGGGGGGGGGATGAGTATGTACATTTGTATGAAATTCTCAAAGAGGAAGGAAGGAAGGAAGGAAGGAAGGAAGGAAGGAAGGAAGGAAGGAAGGAAGGAAGGAAGGAAGGAAGGAAGGAAGGAAGAAAGAAAGAAAGAAAGAAAGAAAGAAAGAAAGAAAGAGAAAGGTGTTGCTGTACCAGCCAGCTTCAGGTAGCGCTAATGTATGTTAGGTCTAAACTACATCTCCTAACAGTAGAGTTTTGGAGAGAAAATGAAGACTTTCTCCAGAACACAGTAAGCACTAGAATGGTTTTAAAAACATTAATAGCAGCGTGTACTTCCTTCCTGGGTTAACTCAAGCAGGTCCCCTGAGGCTGGCTAAGAGTATAGCCAACATAACATCATGAGAGACGGTTGCATTTCACTGCCACGATGTTCACTGAAAATGTTAAAGTGTGTCCTATGTATACTCCAGAGAGGAACTGGAAGGCAAGAAATACTCTTACCGGGAGAGTAAAGAAATTGGGGTGCTTTGCCTCCTCTTCATATTTGCCTTCCGTGGAACCCCCAGCCTCCACTGACTTGGATGCCGTGTTCTTGCCGACACCCATCATCAAGGAAGGTTGAGCAGCCCACACAGCTGCTGGCCTGGAGTGGTTGCAGGGAAGGCTTACTCAAGCCTGCAGTTTAAGACCAGAGGCAGCTCTTCAGCACCTGGGACACTGGATTCTCAGACGGAGGTTACTGTCATCTCTTATCACCTGTAAAAGACAGTGCAGGAAAGTCAGAAAGACAGCCATGAGACTCTGAGTCACTAGGCAAGTACAAGTTGCACCCAACAGCTGACAAGACACCAGTGCTTTTCAAGAACTCTCCCTCTTCATTATAGTCAGCCACCATTCCCCTGGACAAAGAAGGGAAATGGTGTGTCAGAGACTAAAATACTAGGTATTCTATTAGAATACTAGGGAGAAAAAACCATCCTGAGCTACTTCTCCAGTGATGAAAGCATTCTCTACCTGCCCTGTCCGGCTGACATCACTAGGCACCTGGCACTTAAACAGTGGTGCATGCCAACGCATTAGTGAATTTTAATTAAAATTCAAGACAATGCAGATATAGCAAATTTATCACAAGTAAAAGGTGACTTAAATAATTCTAAATTCCCTACCTATGCTATGGAAGGCAGAAGGTATTCAACATCTAATAAAAGACAAAAATAACCTATTACATGGCTATGCAGAATTGAAACAAGGCAACAACAGCATGTGTTCTCAATTGGTCAGAATACCACAAGATGGGGAGTCAAAGCATGCATACTCAACAAGGTAACATAGGACGCTTCAAAAGAAAACCCGGGGCCTCCCTCCACCTCCCTAAAGTGAAGTACACAAGGGTGAGAAGAGAGAGATCACTACTAAATCCCAGAGGCATGTGACAAGGCTAAAGAATCTAAGAGGTGGAATTATTCAACAAAGAAACACCCAGTATCCCAAACTAAAAACAAAAACAAACAAAAACTTCAAAAGCATAAAGATCTTACAACAATTAGGCAGACACACTTCAAAAGAGAAAAACAATTAAAACAATTTCAAACCACGAAACATAACCTGGACAACACAGCTAATCCACCCCAGACTAACAAACATGTGAAAATGTCATCTCCAAAGATGAGAGAGCACAAGGCACACAAGGGCTGGGGCGCACCGTGAAGCCCGCCCAGGTGTGCCTGGCTTTGCAGGCAGCAAGAGTGGGCGGGAGTGGGGGTGGGAAGGGGGAGGGCAGAGCACACACAGGGTGCTACTGTTAGAATAAGCAATGTGATCTTCCCTCCAAGAAGGAAAAGTCTAACCAAACTAAAGGGTGTGTAAAAAGCAAGTAGGAAACTTTCTTTTCAAAGACTTCTCCATTTGGGGTGGGTAAGAAAAGGCACGCGCCGGGCAGCGGTAGCGCACACCTTTAATCCCAGCACTTGGGAGGCAGAGACAGGCAGATTTCTGAGTCCGAGGCCAGCCTGGTCTACAGAGTGAGTTCCAGGACAGCCAGGGCTATACAGAGAAACCTTGTCTTGAAAAACCAAAAAAAAAAAAAAAAAAAAAAAAAAAAAGAAAAGAAAAGAAAAGGCACGTGAGCACTGGGCAGTCCCGAGATCAGAGAGGGAAAACAAAACACAATAGCCAGCATACCACACTACATTCTTATTTTTTTAATTAATTAAGTTTTAAATTTTATGTGTATAGGTGTTCTGCCTTCCTGTATGTCTGTGCTGTGTGCATGCCTGGTGCCTGGAGACATCAGATTCCCTGGGACTAGAGTTACAAATGTTTGCTAGCTTCCATGTAGGTGGTGGGAGGGAGGGTAGTATTGTTAACCACTGAGCCATCTCCTGAACCCAAATTGCATTCTTGAAAATAGAGAATCCCCAATTTCCCTTATGAATATCGATGCAAAAATACTCAATAAAATTCTCGCAAACTGAATCCAAGAACACATCAAAACGATCATTCATCATGATCAAGTAGGCTTCATCCCAGGAATGCAAGGATGGTTCAATACCCAGAAATCCATCAATGTAATCTACTATATAAACAAACTCAAAGAAAAAAACCACATGGTCATTTCATTAGATGCTGAAAAAGCATTTGACAAAATTCAGCATCACTTCATGATAAAAGTCTTGGAAAGATCAGGAATTCAAGGCCCATACCTAAACATAGTAAAAGCAATATACAGCAAACCAGTAGCCAAC
>CM052701.1:43315847-43332153 GCA_028551405.1 Uromys caudimaculatus | reverse complement strand
CCCCCCCCCCCGGTCCTCCTGGAGGCTGGACCACCAACCAAAGAATACACATGGAGGGACCCATGGCTCGGACCACATATGTGGCAGAGGAGGGCCTTGTTGGCCATCAGGGGTAGGAGAGGCCCTTGGGCCTGAGGATGTTAGAGGCCCCAGTAAAAGGGAATGTCAAGGTGGGAATAAGGGAGTGGGTGGGTGGGTGGGTGGGAGGGGATAGGGGGTTTCCAAAGAGGAGACCTGGAAAGGGGGAAACATTGGAAATGTAAATAAAGTATCAAAAAAAAAAAAAAAAAAAAAAAAGAGAGAGAGAATCCAAGACACACATCAAATCTTCCTGAAGTGAAAAATACTCACTTACATTCTTATCGTATCCATATCTACTTAAAATAGTATTTCTCAACAAGGCCAATTTTGCACTCCAATGGCAATATTTGTATTTGGCCGCAAGTGGGAGAGAGCTGGTTATTTAGGAAGAGGAAGCAGTGCTGACCGTCCTCCTCCAATTCACAGACCACACTCTGAGGAAGGCTTTGGGGAACAGGCACAACAAATGAAAGTGGTCTGCCTGGCTAGCAGAGACAGCCACAAGGTCAGAAACTGTGACTTCACCCACACAGGAAGTTGTTTTGCATGGGAAATGCCAAGGTCTAGGGGAAATGCAAAAGGTGAAAGAGAAGGGACAAGGGGGAGAAAAGTTTAGGGACTTGTTCAAATTTCTGATAACACATGACCAGAGAGCCGGCTGAGCAGTTAGATTAAGAATACATACAATTCTTGGAGATCTGCGTTTTATTCCCAGCACCTAATTACCTGTGACTCCAGTTGGGGACACCAACATCCTCTCTGATTTCTGCAAGCATTACATTCAAGGTTACAAACCCACACTCAGGCACGCGTACACATACATACATACATACATACATACATACATACATACACATATACATACATACATAAAGGGTTGGTATGGCAGTGTATACCTTTAATCCCAGCATGAGGGAGGCAGAGGCATGCAGATCTCTGTAGAGACCAGCCTATTCTACATAGTTAGTCCTGAAACAGCCAGAGGTATGTAGACAGACTGTATCTCAAAAAAACAAATAATAATAATTATATATACATATAATGATATATTATCACCACTAGAAAACTATATTTTAAAAATTGTGGGCACTAGAGAGATATCTTGGCAGTTAAGAGCACTTGCTGCAACAGGCAGTGGTGGCGCACGCCTTTAATCCCAGCACTTGAGGCAGAAGCAGGCAGATTTCTGAGTTCGAGGCCAGCCTGGTCTACAGAGTGAGTTCCAGGACAGCCAGGGCTACACAGAGAAACCCTGTCTCGAAAAACCAAAAAAAAGAGCACTTGCTGCTCTTGCCAAGGACCTGGGTTCTGTTCCCAACACTAACATGTTGCCTTAGAACTGTTTGTAACTCCAGTTCTAGGAAATCCAACGCCTCTTCTACCCTGAGGGCTTTTACACACAAGTGGTACGTACACACTTTCATAGGCTCACACGTATACACACAAGTAATAACAGTCTTAAGCTGTGTGTGTGAGTATGAGTGCGTTATGTGCTGGGTTAGCATAAAAAGAAAATCTTCCAGGAACTCTGGCACTAGAGGAAGTTTGCTAATGAATGGTGCAGAGGCAACAGGACAGAGAGTGTGCCAGGCTACTTGCTGTCTGGCCCCAGACCACGTGATAGAGGGAAGGGTGCTTGAGGGGTGATGATGACAGTGACAGTTAAGTAATAATAGCCACTTTCTATTTGTTAAGTGGCCTTTATCCCAGGACACCATGTAGCTCTTATTATATAAGTAGCAATTATTTCTGGTCTATGATCATAATCTTATTTGATTTGAGTGACCGCTGGAACAGAGAGCTCCTGGGAGATTCATTTTCAATAAACAAAACTGATAAAAATGTAATCTTAATATCCCGAAAAATTCTTGAAAGAATGAGCAAGAATGGCTATAAACAGTGCTAGCCGTGGTGGCACAAGCTTCTAACCCTAACACATAGAGGCAGAGGCAGGGGGATCTTCAGTTATAGGTCAGCCTGGACTACATAGGAAGGTTGTTCTGTCTCAAAAAAGACCAGCCTGGACTACACAGGAAGGTTCTGTCTCAAAAAAAAAAAAAAAAAAAGACTCAGATATTTGAAAGATTATAAAAAGAATGTATTCTCTTAGCTAGAAACCCTAATATAGGGCTGCAATTTTAAAAAGAAGGCTAGGCAGTGGTGGCATATGCCTTTAATCCCAGCTCTCAAAAGACAGAGGCAAGCAGATCTCTGTGAGTTCAAGGCCAGCCTGGTCTACAGAGTGAGTTCTGAGACAGCCAGAGCTACACAGAGAAACCCCATCTCTCAAACAAACAAACAAACAAACAAACAAACAAACAGGTATGAACAGGCCACGGATATGTAATTTAGTGGTACATCAAGGTGCAGGCAGGTACGGATGTAGTCCAGGCTGGAACAGCCAATCCACTACTCATCAAAATCACTGAGACATCTAAGATTTAAAAAAGACTACTACATGATTACATATTAGGACTAGGGAACTCTTTTCTTGGCTTATTATTAAAGATTAAATTAAGACTGATAGATTTCAGAATACAAAGTTCTTTAGATTTCTGTATGAGACAAATCAAAAAGGACAAAATGCAATAGATATAAGATAGCATATAAATATTTTTACTAAGTCAATCTTACAGATGAAAAGAAACCATAATCTTCTGTGTACAGGCATGACAGTGTGCTTCTAATCCTCAGTCCCCTGAATACAAACGGCACAACAGATGTCTGAGTCCTACTTAATGCCAAAAAAAGCCACGTTTGCCGGTGTCATCTGTTCTAGCACTCTCAATGAAAGCACGGTGAAGAAGAGGCACCCATACACTCCCGGTGAAAAGGGAGCTGATGAGAAGGTGAGTTGTTTTTGTGTATCTAAGAGTTATGAACATCCATGCTCATGCTGGAGTCCTGGAACTGAACTTAGGGCCATGCACATGCTATTTGTCTGGAGAATACACTACTTCCAGCAGTATATTCTAAGGTAATGACTAAGACAAAAACTTAGTGGTATAGTAAAATTATGATCTACTCATAAAAAACAATGCCATAGAGCTACTTTAAAAGACTGCACAGAGGCTAGAGAGATGGCTCAGCGGTTAAGAGCACTTGCAGCTCTTTACAAAGGACCTCAGTTCTTTCCTAGTACCTATATGGCAGCTTCACAATCTTCTTATCTTAACTCCAGTTCTGAGGGATCCAGCAGTCTTCTGCAGGCACCAGCAATGCACAAGGTGCACAGACATAAATTCAGGCAAAACTACTCATATAAATATAAGATAAATGAAAAAAAAATTAAACTGCACAGAAACCTTTATTCATGTGGAAAATTGTTCACACAAGAAAATTATAAACAAAAAACAAAAACAGTAATAAACTTACTTAGACTAAGTGAGAAAAGCCCACCACCCAAGGACAACTTACTGTCCTCTTTCTCCTTTGAGATCAGCTGTCTAGGGCAAGCAAACTCAGAAATAAATAGGTTGACAGCTACCAGCAGTCTGCCAGGGGAGAAGAATTGTTATTCCACAGGTAAGGTTTAAGTCTAGGCCCGGTATGGTGGCAAAGTCTTTAAACCCAGGGGTGGAGTTGAGGACCAGCCTGGACTAAATAGAAAGTTCCAAACTAGCCAGGGCTACAAAAACAGACACAGCAGCAATTTCTGAGCACATCTCAGGTAAGGGCAGCTTAGTGCAGTGACTCTCACAGGAGCCAATGGGAAGACACTAAGGACTCTGGCGGTTCTGGAAACCTGGTTAAGAGAGATGCTATAAATGAAGTAGTCAAACCCTGCAGTATACTCTTGGCTTCCAGTCTTATTGTGTGATCTCTCCTCTGACCCTAGACATGACGCCATCTGGCATGAGGTGATTACAGTCAGGCTAAGCTCCCGGCCCTGCTGCAACCCTGGATCTGACCTTTTGCACATTAGCGACATTCTGTTTAGACTTCTGTGTCTCCAAAATTATGAGATAAATCCCCTTTCTTTTTAAATTACTCAACTTTGGGTATCTTATAGCAAGCTTCAAGGTAAAATGCTTTCTTTGCACTGTGGGTCAATTAAATCAAGTCTGAAAATCACTGATATAAAAGTTCTGTAGTGACACAAAAGCAGAAGTCCTGTGCCTGGATGTACTATAATTAACACACTCAGGGAAACCATGTGACAAAGTTGAATACACATAGCAAGATGACAACACTAGTTATAAGAGGCATGGGAAGTACCCACTAAGAGCAGAGTAGTCTTTCCCACAAAACTAAATTTGCCTGGATCCTATCCATACTGCTCGCTCCATGTTTCGATGAAAAGGATCACCTTCATACCCCAAAGGCTGGTAGCCCTTTGTCACTGTCTTAGCTTATGGATTTGTTCTCTTTAGAAAAAGATCAGTTTACTCTTTTAGTTGTTGTGTCTGAATGTATGTCTGTACACCATGTATAAGTCTGGTGCCCATGGAGGCAGAAAGAGGGCATGGGACCTCTGGAACTGCAGTTCCATGGGTGCAGCAAATTAAACCCAGGGCCTCTGGAAGAGCAGCCAACACACTTAACTGCTAAGTCATCTCTCCAGTGCCAATGATTTTAAGTAAAAGAAAAAAACATTTCAAGAGAATCAGAAGAAGCCTGGTTCTGATGGGGGATCCAGGTTTCATGGCAAGTTCCACTTCTGAAACTAAGTTCTGTCTGCAAAGCCCTGGCAGGAACAATGCTCAAGAAGCCACCCCCCATCCCCCACCCCCAATGCCTAGAGATGCCAAGAGAGGTGATGGTCACCCTACAGGAGGTCAACATATTCACTTATGCTCAGCTGGGGGAAGAGGTAGAAACATCAAAATGTCAGTGCGGTTTGCTTGTGCACACAAAGTCTGCCAGCAATCTCCTCTCTCTGTCTCTGTCCCTGTCTCTGTCTCTCTCCCTCTTCTCTCCCTCCCCTCTGTATGTGTGCACACACGGGTATGTGTACATGGATTACAGGCCAGGTTGACACTGAGTGCCTTCCTCAATTACAATCCACCTGATTTTTGAGACAATCTCTCGCTGAGCCTGGAACTTGTCAACTCAAGCTACACTGACCTGCTGAGCCCCAGGGATGTGGGGGTCACAAATGTGCTTGTACACAGCTCTTTCCCTGGCTGGGTTCTAGGAGATCAGACTTAGAGCTTCATGCTTGCAAGGCCAGCACCCTAGGAATTGACCTTTACACATCAGATGCTTTATGCTAAGTCTGCCTGCATCTTCCAGCAGAAACTGCTTCCCCAAACACTATTTAAATAAAGCTGAGAAAACCGCCTTTCGCCCCTCACCCTGGACACTCCTCCCCAGTTCCAGCTGCCGCCAATGCTGCCCTTGCTGTGTCTAATCTCCATGCTCTCTCTAGTTTCCAGATTTGAACTTAAGAGGAAGCGTTCCTGAATTGCCTCTTCTTTTTCTACATTTCCATGGCACCTGGCATCAGCCCAGCTTCCCCAGCAGGCAGACTAGGGACACAGTGACAAGGATATAAAAGGCATTCATAGTTTTTAGGGAAACAACTTTTTCTAAAGGGCATTCTAGTCACAGAGAAAAACAACACTTAGCTGTTGTTCTCCCGATTTATTCCGGGTGATCTTGTGGCGGAACATCAAAGAGGAGGGGAGGCAGAGCTAGGATTAAAACCTAAATGTAGGGCTCTGAGTGAGCACCTCAGCGGCAGAGGAGCGGGGTGGGGGTGGGGGTGGGTGTCTCTCTGCATGCACAAGCTCTGAGCTTCCTCTCTAGCACCCGAAAACAAACAACAAATAACAATATGGTAATCACCAATCATCACAGAAGCCCACAGAAAGCTAATTGTGCATGAGTGGACACAGAGTGAGTTCATGGGGGAATGTGTGCATACAGGTATATGTGGAGGCCCAAAGACAAGCTTGGTGTCATTTCTCAGGAAAAGCCCTCCTTGTTTTTCCAAACAAGGTCTCTCGTGGGCCTGGAGCTCCTGAGTAGACTTGTGCCCCCAGGACCCACGGGTCTCTCGCCTTCCCAGCGGTGGTGTTATAAACATAGTCAGCTTTCCACATGGGGATCAGACTCAGGACCTCATGCTTGTGTAGCAAGCACTTTACTGACTGAGCTATCCCCAATCCTTCTGAAAAGCAAGTTTTACATGAAAATTTATCAATAAGTGTCATGGTTTGAATATGCTTGGCCCAGGAAGTGGCACTATAAGGAGGTGTGGCCTTGCTGGAGTAGGTGTGCCACTGTGGGCGTGGGCTTTAAGACCCTCACCCTAGCTGCCTGGAAGTCAGTCTTCCACTAGAAGCCTTCAGAAGATGATGTACAACTCTCAGCTCCTCCTGCTACACCAGGCCTGCCTGGGTGCTACCATGTTCTTGCCTTGATGATAATGGGCTGAACCTCTGAACCTGTAAGCCAGCCCCAATTAAATGTTGTCCTTATAATGTTGCCTTGGTCATGGTGTCTGTTCACAGCAATAAAACCCTAACTAAGACAATAAGGTAAAATAAATGAATGTACATTCCAGATGCAAATATGATTTTAACTCTCTTAAAAACTCTGGTAGGGGTTGTTGTCTCTATTCCAAAGTAAATCAACTGAGGCAAAGAGGTTAATGTGTTCGTGCCAAAGAGAAAAAGTGGGCTAGGCAAGGATTCTGAGAGCACAGCATCCTTGTGCTCCCATGCAAGCATCCTGCAGAATAAGCCTCTGCGCTTTCTTCTCCTCTAAGGACCTGTCCTAGTTAGGGTTGCTTTTGCTGTGATGAGACACCATGACCAAAAGCAGGAAAGGAGTTACTGACGTTTGCTTTTGCATCACTGTTCTTCATTGAAGGAAGTCGGGACAAGAACTCAAACACGGCAGGACCCTGGAGGCAGGAGCTGACAGAGGCCGTGGATGGGTGCCAATGCTGCTCACTGACTCGCTCCCATGGCTGGCTCAGCCTGCCCTTTTATAGAAGCCAGGTCCACCTACCTGTTCAAGGGCGGCACCCAGCCACAGTGGGCCAAGCCCTCCCCTATCAATCAGTAATTTAACAAATTCCCTACAAGCTTGTCTGTGGTCCAGTAGTATGGGGCATTTTCTCAGTTGAGACTTCTCATTTCTGGTGACTCTAGCATGCGTCGAATTGACATAAAATTAGCAAGCAGAGGACCTGAGCTGAATTCCCAGCACCTGTGTGGGGTAACTCAACTAACTGTAACTCCAGCTCCAGGATGCCCTTTTTCTGGTCTACATAGGCACTGCATTCATGTACACACAATTTTAAAATAAAAACATTTTAAAAATTAAAATGAAACAGGACAAAGCTCTGAAGACTGGCAGCCATTTTGGAACAACAAGCCAAGGAAAGCCCCAAGTTTCTGACTTATTGTCAAGAATTACAAACAGCTTTCTCTCTCCAGATCCCCAGTGTTCTTTGTTGGGTGATACCTCCCGTCTTTCTAATATGAAGGAAACCTGCCTGCCTGCTGTGCTGGTTCCCCGCTCTGGCCTCTCTTTACAGCACCATTAACCTTCCACAGGAGAACACCAGTGAACTCTGGATGGCTTTCCACTTCTGCTCGCCCACTGAGAGGAGCTTGGCCTGTTGGACAAGCATTTCCGACACTGTCCATCTCCTTCCCAAGTTCTCTGAGCTCCTCTTTGGACCACACCAATCCTCACTGGGATGTTTGCATCTTTTCCTTGTGTCTCAAACATCAAAGTCAAATCTCCTTCTCACACTCCCAGAGAGCCCCTTCCCACTTTCTCACACCCTAGCCATGCACGTGTCTGCCCACTTTTGCTGGATTTTTGCCTGCTCAGTACTCTCGATTAACTGGTCCCCCTCCATCTGCAAATCTGTCTCATACCCTTTTCTGCCCACCCATCTGGACTGCACTGCACGTGCAGATTTCCCCTAGATAAGGTAAAGTAGGGGACTGATGTTATGGGTTTGCCTAAACTGGGGACTGTAAGCCTTCTCCAGCGTAGCACCAACTGTAACGTGATAGGTAAAGCAAGGCTTTCTCTAGTCCTCTGTAAATGAGAGCCGTAACCAGGTTGCCCTTCCCACCGACCCCCACTACAAGGGATAATGTTCCTAGGAAATCCCTTTTAAAATACTTTTTCCAATGGCATAAAATTCTAAGCCTAAGCAAGTTTTCAAGACTACGAACTCAAGGCCAACCATGGTAACATTACAAAATCCTATGATGAGATGATGATGATGTTGATGATGATGATGTTGATGATGTCCACCTAACATAGAAACTGGAATCACTTACAGTCAGACACCACAGTGATCATAATTTTCTCTGAACTCTCAAAACAAATCTTAAAATCTAAAAACCTATAATTATAAGGATTTTAAAAAATTAATGTACTCCATGATAAAGAGGTCCCAGCTCTCTATGAGATTTGTCATCTACATTTCTTTTTGTTTATCTATGTGCTTTTCTCCAAAGTTCTAAAAGGCTGTGAAGAGGAAAACAGACAGGAGCACAGAGCTCTGTAGTCTCAACTGGACTTAAGACGAGGAAGGAAGCAAACGCTTCTGAAGTCAGCTGATGCTTCATTGCTACAGACAGCCTGTCAGGTTCTGCACTCGCTCTCACGTGTGTGACTAGGGGCACTGCCTGTGACAGTTCCAAAAATGCTAGTGTTCAGTCACCAATTTTTAAATAATCCCTGACTGCACTGAGAAAGTCTGGACATTTTCTAGTAACACATCTGGATGAACTTGGACTATAAACTATTCACCTACCTACAGTCTGTCTCTCATAGAGACATTTGTATATGCATCTCTCTCTCTCTCTCTCTCTCTCTCTCTCTCTCTCTCTCTCTCTCTTTCTCTCTCTCTCTCTCTCACACACACACACACAGAGAGAGAGAGAGAGAGGCAGAGGCATTCACACATAGGTACACACATGGTCACAAATGCACATATGACACAGACACACCGGGGCACAGCCCAGTAAGCCTCAGAACTCATCCCCTAAAGCAGAGTTCTATACCAAGCAATGCTCATACCTTCAGTGGGATCTCAGTCTATCCACAGAAGTCGTCCTGGAATCAGTCTGTGACCCACCACGCCTGTGCAGTCCTGTGCAGTCCTGAGCTGCAGCAGGAGCTGCTTTCAGGTGCTGAAGTGATTTCAGCTCTTATACCCCACACGAGCTGGCCGAAATTGTATAACTAACCGCACCTCATCAAACGCTATTTGTATTACACAACAGCCACCGCCTGGTAACGAGCAGTTACTGCAGGCTCTATTATGGTCTTGAATCAGTCTTGCAGCAGGCTTCTTCAGAGCAATCTGGGTATTCTATTATAGAATCCCAGCAGCTGTTGCGATTGTATTTCTCAAACCCAAACAAAGAAGAGAAATTAAAACCTATCTTTTCAAACAGTTCAGATGAGCAAGTCTGCCCATGCTGCTGCCAGCTCAGTGAAAAGGGCGATTACTTTTACTCACTGGCAGTCCCCCCCCCCCCTCCCCAATCAGGAGCCCAAAGACATCAGATTGCAAAACTCAAAGAATTGCAGTGATGTCAAGACAGGACCCCATCATTAAAAGTAAGCAAAGTCAACAAAAATGAGCTGTCACAACAAACCACACAACCCAAGTCCCTGGGGTCTGGTAGACAGGGCCGCACAGGCAGCCAGCCAGACTGTCCCTCCTAGTCTTGATTCCATCACAGGGCCTGCTGACCAGCACTGAAGTGGGGCAGGGAGCACCTCCACTTCTGGGACGGTCAAGCATCTGTCCCCATCTCTCTTATAGTAGATTTCCCAGACAAGAGGGAACACAAGGCTCAGGTGAGAGGCAGGAGAGGCTCTGCCAGCAGAGCTGCCAGCAGAGCTGAGAAGGAGACCTTAGGCTAAAGAGAGAAGAACCAAGAGAACAGCAGCAGAGAGTGCCACTATTCACACAGCCTTGAGGAGACTGGTGGTGGGAGGAGGGAAAAGAGGCCATGGGGCCAGAGGAGAAGACACCTGGAAACAGAAGAAACCTGGAGAAGAACAGTAAAGGCTCAGGATAGAAGAACAGGACCCCAAAGGGCCAGAACACAGATCCCCACATGCCACCTACCCAAGGGTCAGTGTACTCGGGGAGCCAAGCATTAGTCAGAATGCTCTGGGGATTCCAGAGAAGAGACGCTGCAGGGATGTAGAGGAACTTTAAAAAGCAGAAATGAGAAAGGGCTGTGGAGAGGGTTCCATGATTCAGAACCCCAACTGTTCTTGCAAAGTACCAGAATTTAGCTCTGAGCACCAGCCACATGATGGTTCACAACCACTGGAACTCCAGGTCTGAGGGATCCAATGCCCTCCTCTGGACTCTATGATCATTGCACAGAACGCACACGCACACGCACACACACACACACACAGAGAGACAGACAGACAAAACACATTTAAGCATAAAATTAAATAAACCTTGAAGAAACAAAAATGGGACAAATAGAATAAACTTAAGGCATAACATTAAGCCGGGCAGTGGTAGCACACACCTTTAATCCCAGCACTCCGGAGGCAGAGGCAGGCGGATTTCTGAGTTCGAGGCCAGCCCGGTCTACAGAGTGAGTTCCAGGACAGCCAGGGTTACACAGAGAAACCCTGTCTCGAAAAACCAAAAAAAAAAAAAAAAAAAAAGACATAACATTAAAAGGTACTGACTAAGCTGCTGAGTATGAGAAAAGGCTGAATGTGGCACTGCAAGCACACAGTAGGGCTCATGTAAAGTAAAAGGGAAATCCTGTATGTTGACAACCAGGACAATGACAGTCAGACAATCCAGGGACAAAATGCCTGCTTTCAAATTGAGTTTGACCCCACATATCAATATTTGGTCAGAGAAAGGCCTTTCCACAATGGCAGCTGGCCACACAGCCAGGGCGCTTAGTAGGTGATGTGCTACAGCTAGAACTGGGTATCCCATGATAGGCACACAACCGAGGAATGCATCTCAGAAGCGTCTCCTTCAGTAAATGAAGTATGACTATGATTACTGGCATTGGCTCAAGATGTAGCCCCAAGATCTCATGACAAGTGAAGTGCCACAACATGAACTGAACTGCAGGAAAGGTTAGAACTGTGTGCCCAGGTCAGGTGACCTCTGTGTACAAAAGTCAAACAGGGCATTTCCAGATATCCCGCCTAGGACAGAAGGCTAGGCTGAGGAAGCCTGAGGCTACATTCTAACCTCATAAAGAGCAAAGAGGCCACTAATGCACAGGCTCACTAACAAAATAACCTAAATCAAAGACTGGGGCAGACCTAAGTAACAGACTTCATAAGCCCAGTAGTAAACAGTGCCATTAAGTTATTCTCTAAACAGATGCACCAGGCTGTAAAAGGAAAACAAACCAGAACAGCTTCTGTCTTAGTCAGTGTTCTATCGCTGTGAAGAGACGCCATGACCATAGCAACGGCAACTCTTATAAAGAAAATATTTAATTGTGGCTGGCTTACAATTTCAGAGGTTTAGTCCATTAGCATCATGGTGGGAAGCACAGAAGCATGGAGACAGAAATGGTGCTGGACAATTAGTTGAGAGTTTTACATCCAAATCCCTACACATCAGGAAGAGAGACACTGGACCTGAGTATTTGAAATCTCAAAGCCCAATCCCAGTGACACATTTCCTCCAACAAGGTCACACCTACTCCAATGAGGCCACACCCCCTAATCCACATCAAGTAGTGCTACTCCCTAATAACCAAGTACTCATACATATAAGCCTATGGGGGACATTGTTATTTAAACCACCACAAAGAATGCTTGTTGCTTACGAAGGACTGGGACTTGGCTCCCGGCACCCACGTGAAAGCTCACTACCACTGTAACTCCATCTCCAGGGGATCTGACACTCTCTTCTGGCCTCCACAGAAACTGGCATTCACATGCCATATACTCACAGATGCCTAAATAGGAATGAAAATAAATACATATTTAACAAATAAAGGGGTTGAAGAGATGGCTCAGCAATTAAAAAAGCACATACTGTTCTTGCAGAGGAGCTGTTTCAGTTGCTAGCACCTAAGTGGGCTGGTTCACAGCCACCTCCAAGGGCAGTTTTAGTGTATCTGATGCTTTCTTTTGATCTCTATAGGCATCTGAACTTAAATGCATAACTCCCTATCACACATAATTATAAAAAAAACTATTTAAAAACACAAATCAAACACACACACACACACACACACACACACACACACACACACACACACACACACGATACTGCAGAAAAGATGAGATAGCAAATGAACCACAATACTCCCACAAACTAACACAAACTTCCCTCACAGGATTTCCCACCAGCTAGACCCATACTGCACCTGTGTCAAGGGAAAAGCTGAGCATCCAGAGGTGTTCCTGTTAATCTCTACAGTGGGACTCCTGTGTAGAAAGAGGCAAGTGAGCAGCTCTGTTCTTAGAAACTATGGATGGTTAAATTCAAGACAAAAAAAAAAAAGAGGCAAAACAATTAAAAGACTAAACTTGGACATGCAATGAAACGATTTAATTCATCAGAAATTACTAGCAGGGCATGGTGGCACACGGCTTTAAGTGCAGCACGCTGGAAAGGACAGATGGGTCTACAGATCTAGCTCCAGGGCAGCCAGGGCTGCAGAGAAACCCTGTCAAAAGAGGGGGCTGGGACCAGCATGTGAGAGACTAGAAAAACGGCTTTGTTAATAAAGGGCTAACTGTGAACCTGAACCCTCAGAAGCCCTTTCAAAGGTAAGAAGCCAGGTGTGGTGGTACACGGTTGTGACCCAGAACTGGGAGGGAGGGAAGATCCCTAGGACCTGCTGGTCCGCTGGGTTAGCCTGACTGGTGAGCTACAGGCCAGTGAGAGAGACCCCCATCTCAGAGGAAGTAACACTGCTGGGGATGGCACCCGAGGTTGTCCTCCGGTCTCCACAGGCACAGTACACACATGTATGCACACAAACACATGTGCATTTTAAATAAGAAATAAGTACGCACTTGAAAACATCTCATCTTATTAATGTAATGTCTTGTTTGCTGTTTTCTAAGAATTAGGCTAGAAACCATATCAAGTGAGGTAAGACAAGTAAGGCTATCTCTCGTGCGCTATCACACTGCTTCTAATTTTAAACATAAGTAATTCTGTAAGTGTGTATTCAGACCAGGAAACTAAAAGGGGGCCCACGAGAGAGATGGAAAGGTAGAAGACCAGCTGGGATTTGAACACTGAAGGTGGACTGGGGCTGAGTGGTACAAACCGGGCTGGGCTGGGAGGTAACAAAGAGGAGCATCTGGGCCACACAGAACCAAGCAAAGTTAAGTGTGAAGGAAACTGCTATGGGAAGGGTTATTCTGTGTGTCAATTAAAAATTTAAATTTAAAAAATAATAGTCTGTGTGGCAAACGTTACATACTGACATTTCCAGCCTCTGCTCATTAACCTGAGAACATGAGAAATTTAGAATTATCAGATGACCAAAACCTATGCTAACTCTAAAGAACTGAGGGGAGCCACTGTAAGCACTAAAAGCAAAGAGAACCCATTAACTAACAGTGCCCTCTAGTGTTATAATAATTAACTGGCACTGGTAAAGGTTTAAAAAAAATACAAAATTTTCTAGATCTGGAGCCACACAGTTCAGTAAGTGGTAGAGTGCTAGCCTAGCATTGTAAGGCCTGGGACTGAAAAAGTTATAGAAAATTTATTTGGGGTATTTTCAACATATAAAATACATTTATTTTATATTTATTTTATATTCAACTTACTTCTGATGCTGACTCATATAGCAACTTGTTTTATTAACAGGTGAACCCTTACCTCTCATTCAATTAATAATTCAACTAGTACCTGAGCTTTGAAGCCCAGCCAACATTTTCCAGCATAACATGAAGCTAGACACAGCCAGTTCTGGGCGATGAGATGGCTGGGCGAGAAAGGCCTCCTCTTCTTCCTGCTGACTGCAGGGAACATCTAGTACTAAACAGTGTGAAGAAAAGAAGAAGAGAAGAAGAAGGAGGAGGAGGAGGAGGAGGAGGAGGAGGAAGGGAGGAGGAGGAAGGGAGGAATCTCATAGTCCCCCCTGCTCGGTAAGTGCCAGGGATTCGAGCACACGAGACAAGTATTACCGAGCTAATCCCCACCCCAATAAACATTTCATATTCACGTAAACTATAATGATCATATTTCAAAGACAAGTAAGCTGCACATTTAAACTAAATGTAGAAACAAAACCTGGGCAGAGAACTGACAAAGAAACCCAAAGCTGGGAGTGTAGTGGGGAGAAGCTGAAGGCTTTCCTTCTGCAGAGCAGGCGGAAGGTTCCCACTGAAAGGCCGGGATCTACAGGACAAGAATGGGGCCACTGTTCGCCTTGGGTCAGACTTTATTAAACTGCCTTCCTTGGCATCACTCAACGCTGCCCACTGATCTATAATCTCAAGGTATGGTGAATGTGTGCCTGCGAGCACTTGGAGAAGAACTGCAACAGTAAGGTGGGAATTACTTCACCCACAGGGAACGGCCTGCTCCACACTCAAATCCTATCCCAGTATCCCAGTGGGGACAGGCGGGAGAGAGAGTGGGAACCAACCTTCACAAGGAGCCCAGAGCCCCTCTCTGCTAAGCATGTGCAGCAGCAGGCAACTGCAGTAAGGTAAACCAGTGAGAAAAACCTGCTTGTTCTGAGCGCCATCCTCCCCTGTAGGCACCTACTTAATTTTTAGTAATCAAACGGGATACATCAAATTAAACTGTATTCAAACCCTGTAAGGAAGAGGGGGTCACAGATATGGGTATACAGTGTTGTTAAATGAGGCAACCACTTCATATCCTCACTAGAACAGTGTGCAGTGACGTATACAGATATCTGCCACCGACGGACATCAGGCGGGAGGGCAGAAATTGGAGGAGGGTGTACTTGATGATGTAATGACCTAGAACACTAAGGTCAAGGTTGAGGTGGCAGACTAATGGAATGTTGTATAAGCTGTGGGGAAGGAAATTTTTTTTAATTTGATTTAATTTTCACTTGTAAGTGTATGATTGAGAATGTCACCTTATTACCCAGTTTATCTCCAGCTGAATTCAATAGACCAAAAAGCTCACAAAAATAAGTAAATTGGGGCTGGAGAGATCGCTTGACCACTCAGAGCACTTGTTGCTCTTTGCGGTTTGGCTCCCAGCACCCACATCATGTGGCTCACACTTACTTATAATTCCATGTAACTCCAGCTCCAGGAGGATCTGACCCCTCCACGGGCACCTGCACATAAACCACATGCAAATTAATAATGAATAACAGGACTAGCCCAGTGAAGGAGCTGTGAGTAAAACGTAGATTTCTGGTCAGATGATAGATAGGTGACCACCTTGGAGCTCATAGGAAAAGAAGAGAACGAGAGACCTGTTAAGAAAAAGCATGCTAGAAGAATTTCAGAATGAGTGACCAAGGACAGGAGGCTCTGCAAGCTCAAGAGCCCTAAGACGTCCTAGGAGAGCTGCCATTAGCTGGAGGTCAGGCTCCCTGAATGAAGAATACTGCAAGTTGAAGGCAGGTTAGCAATGTAGTTGAGACTTCATCTCAAAATAAAACAGCAGAAGAGAAAGAGCTGAGGTATAAGTTGGTGGTAAAGAGCCTACCCAGAATGCCTGAAAACTCTAAGTACCTGAGGTGTGTGCAAGTACACCAAGTACACATAGTCACATGTGTGTGCACCTCTACACGTGCGCACACACACACGATCCAGAGCATGACCAAGAATTCTCTTCTCCGGGGCCACAGCATGTCCCAGCTGAGCCCTGCTGCGCAGTGATGAGCCAGCATGCCAGCCCTCGGGGACCCTCTCTGTCTTTTACATTAGCTGTGTTCTTGTCCCTTTCAGTTCTTGATGTCTTCAAGACTCAGCCTAATTGAAGGCTCATTTGGCCTCCAGACTTCCCCCACCTCTTTCTGTGCTGAGGATTCTCAATACACTGCTGACAGGACTATAGTTATACATGAGCATTCTTATAAAAATATGAAATATCTAAAAGTAGGTATGGCATCTATAATTCAACCAACAAATAATAAAATTACAAAACAAGTTTAAAAGCTCTAGCTGAAAAGCATATGTACAACACTGCTAGTGAGAGTGCTGACTGGGACAATGTTTCTAGTCATTCAATAGCACCAATCAAAAGCACTAAAAATACATTTTAAAGAATGTATCCTAGTTTGAAATCGATTCACTCAAATTTTTCATTAAGAATACTCACTAA
>CM052701.1:43262960-43315747 GCA_028551405.1 Uromys caudimaculatus | reverse complement strand
AATAAATAAATAAATAAATAAATAAATAAATAAATAAATAAATAAATAAATTTAAAAAAAAAAAAAAAAAAAAAAGAATACTCACTAAAATTCTAAAGACAAATGAGAAAACACCAATGCCTAAAAATTAAGTCCTGTCCAAACTGTGGAAACATGTAATATATTCATATATTATATACATTTTAAATATGGTAAGGAGGCTAAAGAGATGGCTCAGAGGTTAAGAGCATTTGTTGCTCTTGCAGACAGCCCAGCATCAGCTCCCAGAACCCACAAGGTAGCTCACAACCATCCTAGCCCCAGTTTCAGGGAATGCGCTCCTACTCTGACCATCATGAGCGCTAGGCACATACATGGCACCCTTACATACACATGCAGGCAAAACACACACAGAGAATTTAAACCCTAGGGAGGAAAGGGGGTGGGGCAGTAACCGCTTTAGTTGCAGAGGTCCCTAGCACTTTCCAGGACTAGGAAATTACTATGCACTATGTGATCGGATTATTCCACAGCTCCTGAAAGAGTGGCTTACATGTTACAAACCCTAAATTCCAAAGCTTAGAAGCTAAAAATATATTATCTAATGGTAGACTTTTCAGCATAGGCTAATGGCTACAATTATTTTTACTTTTTTATTTTATTTAACATAACTACCAGAAAAGTATGTGACTTCTATTGTAATTGTATAATTTATCTCAAGAAAGTATATACTAGAAAATTAGAGAAGATGATGCTGTTTCTGAGCACGCAGCATGTTATCTCGACCACATAAAGACTATGAGCCTCTGGGTCTGGAGGAGATGGCTCAGTGGGTAAGAGTATGTCCTGATCTTCTAAAGGACTTCTTACTCTACAGAGATCCATAACCTCTGAGCTCCACACTCCCTAGGCTCATGTGCACATACCTTCCCCTACAACACACACATAATTAAAATAAAATATTTTTAAAGAAAGAGGAAGGATGTGTGGTGGCACATACATTTAATCCCAGCACTCTGGGAGGCAGAGGCAAGTGATCTCTGTAAGTTCAAGGTCAACCTGGTCTACAGAGCTTGTTCCAGAATAGCCAAGGCTACATAAAGAAACACTGTCTTTTACACACACACACACACACACACACACACACACACACACACACACACACACAGGTCAGAAAGAAAGAAAGAAAGAAAGAAAGAAAGAAAGAAAGAAAGAAAGAAAGAAAGAAAGAAAGAAAGAAAGAAAGAAAGAAAGAGAAAGAAGGGAGGGAGGGAGGGAGGGAGGGAGGGAGGGAGATGACTCAGCAGTTAAGAGCATTTGTTGCTCTTGTAGGGGATCTGATATCCAGTACCCACATGACAGTTCATAACCACCCATAATTCCAGTGCCAAGGGATCTATGCCCTCTTCTGACCTTTGCAGGCACCAGGCATGCATGTGTTGCACATACACACATTTAAGCAAAACAGACAGACACACAGACAGGCCGTACATACCATAAAATAAAAATAAGTCATAACAAAAAGTATGTCTCAACTACTTTTCTTTTGCCTTGACAGGACCAAAGCAACTCATAAAAGAAAGCATTTAACTGGGCTTACAGTTTCGGAGTCCACAATGGTGGAGCAGCAGCAGGAATAGCCAAGTGATTAAATTTCAAATGGCAAGTAGGAGGAAGAAAGAGCTGAGAATGACAGTCTTGAAGTCTCAAGCTCACCTGTGAGACCTCCTAATCCTTCCAAATTGCCACCAATAGGGACCAAGTACTCAAAACACATGAGCCTATGGGGGCCATTCTCATTCAAGCCACCACAGCATATTATCTTCTGATAAGCTGATTTTCACAGACAAAACCTCTAACTCAGTGGTTCTCAATCTTTCTAATGTTGTGACCCTTTAATACAGTTCCTTGTGTGGTGGTAACCCACCAACCATAAAATTATTTTGTTGCTACTACTTCATAACTGTAATTTTGCTGTTTACTGTTATGAATTGCAATGTAAATACCTGATGTGCAGGAGATCTGATCCAGCATCAACTTGCTGATTTAAAACCATTTCTCTAGTTGAAAAGGCGGGAGTCCTGACCTATCTGTCATCTCCTTCATGACCACCATTACACAACCAGTCATCTCCTTATTATGCAAGTCACCATGAGTTTACACAAGGCTTCCCGAAACTACTCAATTTCTTTGGTAAATATTTAATTGTCTTGTCGCTAAGAATCACACCATAAACAGTTTTTATATAACGTTTGATAGTCAAAAAGTAAGAAGGTGACGTCAAGAGCACACAGACTGCAAACTCAAAACAAAATTCTAAACACAGTAAGGTCTCTTGAGAACAGACGCCAATAGAACAAGAACTTCTCCTCACTGCTGAAAACTGCTAATGGGGCAGATGCCCACATCCCTCTGCATCTGTGTAGTCCTGTTTCCAGAATGCTCCTCAATCCCTAGCCCCAAACACAGCAGGTGTTCTCAGCTATGAAGCCAAGTGCTGTGCTGTCACCTGCTTGCTTTCGGTCATGAAGATGAAAAGTCTGTTCTTAGTTTAGGACAAACTTGGCATCTTAGGTGCAGTACTGACAGTCTTAAAGCAAATGGAATGAGATGAATCACACAGCTTTCTGACTGTGACTGTGGTCTATGCACTGAGGTGGGAATGGACCCCTCTAACTGGACAGTCTGGGTGAATGAGAGAAATACACGAGTAAGAGCCCTAGTGGGACTTGGAGCCAGTCTCACAGGTTGACCAGAATCAAGAAAGAAGTGCTCATGAAAATCCAATGGGTAGGAAGAGGTATGTAGAGTCGAGTCTCCAAGCAGAAAAATAGCCACAGCACACAGCCAAGTGAAGGAAAACAATCCTTCACAGAGCCATCTCAAGGATGTAGATGGAACACAGCTTTGGGAAACCTAGGGTTCAAAGTTCACTGTACAATCATCTCAAGAAGGAAGATCAAGAAGCCACAAGTCCAGATATGGTTTCATCACCAGTCTGGTCTACATAGTGGAGTTTCAGACTAATGTAGTGAGGAGGAGGAGGAGGAGGAGGAGGAGGAGGAGGAGGAGGAGGAGGAGGAGGAGGAGGAGGAGGAGGAGGACGTCTACATAGTGGAGTTTCAGACTAATGTAGAAGGAGGAGGAGGAGGAGGAGGAAGTGAAGGAGGAGGGGGGGAGGAGAGAGGAGGGAAGAGGGAGAAGGAAGAGGAAGAATAAGTAGGAGAAAAAGAAAAAACAACAAATCTATGTATGGTTGTCCCTTGGTATCAGATGTTGTGGTGGCTTGAATATGCTTGGCCCATGGGAAGTGGCACTATTAAGAGGTGTGGCACTGTTGGAATAGCTGTGGCCTCACTGGGAAAAAACGTGTCACTGGGTAGGCGGGCTTTCAGTGTTCTATGCTCAAGCTCTGCCCAGTGTGGAAGAGACTCTCCTCTTGGCTGGCCTGCAGAAAACAGTCTCCTCCTGGCAGCCTTCAGATCAAGATGTAAGACTCTCTGCTCCTTCAGCACCGTGTCTGCCTAAGTGCTATCCTGCTTCCTGCCATGATGATAATGGACTGAACCTCTGAAACTGTAAGCCCCAATTAAATGTTTTCTTTATAAGAGTTGCCTTTGTGAAGGCATCTCTTCACCGCAATGAAACCCTAACTAAGACAGATATGAACTGCCTCTGAAAAACCCTCCAAACCAAAACACAAGTCAGAGATAAATCCTTGTATGAGTAACGCTGTATTGGCATGTAACACGCAGTTATGAACACTCATGGCTATCTCAGAATCCCTAAAACTTTAAAATATGTGATATTATATATATGTATATGCTTGAGTATATTTATGCAGACCACATGCATGCCAGAGCCAGCAGAGGTCAGAAGAGGGCCTGATTAATCCCCTTGAACTGCATGCAGTTACAGGCAACTCTGACTAGCCTGGAAGTCACTACATCCAAGTTAGCCTCAAACACGTAATCAACCTGCTTGTGCCTGGGATTAAAAGTATTTGCCTCACCTCTATGCATTTGTAACAGGTCTTGTAACTATACACTTAAGAGGATTTCACAACATATAAATTAAAACTAAATAAAAATAAACATGACACAGTATTTCATACCATACTCAATCCATTTGGTTTTGATAAGACAAGACAAATATCAGAGAATGTACAGCTAGGAACGTCCTTTCTTGTAACTTCTCTATAGGACGATTTGCCGGTATCCATAACGTTCTATGTACCGTCTAATAACCTTACCACTAGGTCACTGTCCCCCATAAGAGATGCTGTTGCGGTGTCATTTATAACATCAAGACTAAGGCTAGGGCTCAGCCTGGTGGCGCAGGTTTGTGAGCCCAGATACCCTGGAGAATGAGAAAGGACAGGACTACCTGAGCTACAGAAGTTAAGGCCAGCCTAAATAGCTTGGTGAGAGAGAACTTGCTTCATTTTTTTTTTTAAGTTAAAAAAAAAGGTGGGGGTTAGGGGGTATGCTGTGGGCACAGCTTGGCGGTAGAGCATGTAAGGCCGCAGGTTTAATTCCTGGTACTGAAACAAAACAAAAACAAAAACATGAAACTGCCCAGCAAGCTTTGGGGTAAGAACAGTAAAAAAGGAAGAAGGAATAATGTTTCTTAGTGATCTGTAAGGCTTTAATGGCAGTGATTAAACTGCAGAGTGCTAGGAAGGGGTGAGAAAACAGACTACTGCCATGGTGACCCCAGGACAGCCAAAAGCAACACACTCAACATAGCTCTGCTAATAATACGGAAAGCCAAAAGCAAAAAAAGCAAAACAAATATTTACCTCCTACCTTGTAATTAATCTAAGTGTCAAGACTGTACATGTTTATTTTCTAATCTACTTACGGACGGGCTCTGGAAGGCCCCAGCGGGGCAAACATGGCTGACAGGCCTTCCCCTTCCCCCATTCCCTCTTTCTTGCTAAACTGTTAGATTACATTCCTAGAGCTAACCAACAAGGTCCATTCCCTTACTTGGCCACTTCCTCCACCTAAGGGTGACCACCAAGGTCCAGCTATCAAAGTACTGAAGTCCAGCAACCAAAAGTCCCTTTGGCTCACCTACTGACCATGCCATCACAGGAACCAACTCTTCCTAGCATGAGTCTCCCCTCTTCCCTCTTCCCTCTGCCTGCGGGCCACATCTGTCCACTCTCTATTCAGAGGCCGCCCTTTGTAGCCCCTCCCCCATCCTCCCCTGGGGCAAATATCCCTTCTCACCCTCCCTTATTCCCTTTCCTTCTCCCCCATCTCCTGCCTTTGTCTTGTATTCCCTGCCCTTTGTTACTCTTGGGTAAATAAATCTCCTTTGTGCTGAGACTTTGGTCTTGGGGTGTCCTGGGGGGGGGGGGGGCTGGTCCCTTCACTTATACTGAATTTGGCCTAGAGGAGTCCATCATCTCATCATTAGCACTCACCTAACCATTCACCCATCACCCCCAGGCTCTTCCTAAAATGTACACGGGGTGATGTCAGTACAGGCGGGCTCTATAGATAAGGGGCTCCTGGCAGAGCTCTGTGAACAAACACACAACGGTGCTGCTTGTGTTTTGGAAACACCCATGGCACTCTGGGGACCGGTCCACATGCTGTTACTAGCAGCTGAGCTCCAAGATCAAAGCTGAATGGCAAGTCCTAGGAAGCAGAACCAAATCCTAACTGGAGAAAGGCCAAGTGGTGAATTAAAATCTAAAGCAATCTTAAACCTAGCAGGAGGTGCTCATGCCCAATCCTGAACCTCATTCTTCCGTGGCTTCTTCTCTGTTAGGGAACATCTTCAAGGCTCCGGCCGAAACCAAGCTTGGTCCTATTCAGTTTCTGTGGAGGGTCAGATCTATGACAACGACCTGGAAGACTGAAGCAGGAAGCTCACAAGTTTAAGGTCTGTCTAGGCTGCAGAATGAGCCTGAGGCCAGCCGGGGATATGGAAGTTCTAAGTTAGCAGGCAAGTCTTGATAACTTAACATAATTCCTTGTCTAAAAATAAAATTAAAAAAAAAAAAAATTAAGAGCTAGGGCTGTAGCTCACTGGTTAGAATATTTACCTACTGTGTTCAAAGCTCAGTACCAACAAAACAAAACTCTCCTTTTGTTGCACAAAATACTTTCCTTTTTTCCTTTTGATATTTTTTGGGACATGATTTCTCTATGTAGCCCTTGCTGTCCTAGAAATCACTCTATAGACCAGGCTGGCCTCAAATTCAGAGATGCCCCTGCCCTGCCCCCCACTACCACACAGCACACAAATATTCAAGATATTATTTTAGAAGACTACCTGCAAAATCAGCTTTACTCTCAGCTGGACTTTTTTCCATGGATTTCAACATCATGTCCTTAGCACAGGGCTTTGACTGGAAACACAAGCACACTAAATCTTTTCTAAAGCAGTGTTGGTGAGTTTATTAGAGTATCCCACAACTGTTCTGCTTTATCTTTAGTTGTGGTTGTTAGTTACTATGGCAGTTTATATACTAAACTTCATCACAACTCGTGGACGACTGGTCCACATCCTAGAGCAAAGGACTTCGTTCCTAGCTGGGCAGTGATGGCACACGCCTTTAATCCCAGCACTGGGAGGCAGAGGCAGGAGGATTTCTGAGTTCGAGGCCAGACTGGTCTACAGAGTGAGTTCCAGGACAGCCAGGGCTACACAGGGAAACCCTGTCTCGAAAAAAACAAAAGAAAAGGAAAAAGAAAAAGGACTTCGTTCCTGCCAGGCCTCGGGACACAGAGTGAGGAAGTAGGAGTACATGTCCGTCAGGACAGCAAAGCCCCTGCACTAATTTTTCCAGTGCTCCATGCTGCTCGAATACAACCACAATCAAGATTTGCTAACACACTGGGACTCGCGGCTGCTTCTAAAGCTAAAGGACGGGCAGTTCTATAGGCTTCTTCTAGAATCACGTTACATGGGACCAGTGATTTCAGTGAGGATTGTCACCCACAAGCTCATGTACCTCAACACCTGCTCTTCGGCTGGCAGCACTGTAGAGCGGCTTATGAACTTTTAGGACGTACCACTGGGGGCGCCTTAGAGAGTTTACAGCCCCAGCCCTCCTCCAGTTTGCTCTCTGCCTCCTGTGTATAGCTGGACATATGGCCTCTCAGCTTCTTGCTCTGACCACCTGCTGCCACACCTCTGCGTGACTATGATGAACTCTCCCCTCTTCCTTCTCTAAGTTGCTTTGGCCATAGTATTTTATCACAGCAACACTAAAGTAAGAAGTAAGAAGTAAATGTTGTACTACATTTACAACAAAAACCCAGAGCCAGACTCAGTAGCTATCTCAGATATAGGCAGCACAGCCCTAGCCATGAACCTGGCTCATTAGACTGAAGAAAGAAGCTTGAGAGAGCCAACGGTCTGAGCAGACTGATGGAAACCTCTCAGGCTGATTAGTTTCCACGCTTACCAGCCGTTCTTAGGTAAGCTAGTTCAGCATTCACCAGGGGGCTAGAGTTAAATAAGCAGAGAGATCCATCATGAACCTGGGTTTTTGTTTTTGTTTTGTTTTAATTCAGAAATTTGGATGGATGGTTGGATGGAGGGAAAATTTTAAGTGATTAGAATATGAATAAAGAAATGTATTTTCCTTTCTAAAACAATGCAAGGTCAGAAAATGTAACTTACCAAAATAAAATCTTCATAAGTATCAGAAAAGAGGCACACTGTAGCAATCAATCACCACTGAAAATGAGTCAAGAGTTGTCTTAGGGTTTTACTGCTGTGAACAGACACCATGACCAAGGCAGCTCTAATAAGGACAACATTTAATTGGGGCCAGCTTACAGGTTGAGAGGTTCAGTCCATTATCATCAAGACGGGAACATGGCAGTATCCAGGCAGGCACGGTGCAGGAGAAGCTGAGAGTTCTACATCTTCATCTGAAGGCTACTAGAAGACTGACTTCCAGGCACTTCCTCCAACAAGGCCACACCTCCAAATAGTGCCCCTCCCTGAGCTAAGCACACTCAAACCACCACAAGAGGTGTAATGAGGGTACAGGGCATGCGGTTAAGTGCTTGCTGCCAGACCCCTGTGAGACAGATGCCAATGGCTTATTAGTAAGTTACCATCTTTTTGTTTGTTTGTTTTTGGTTTTTTCGAGACAGGGTTTCTCTGTGTAGCCTGGCTGTCCTGGAACTCACTCTGTAGACCAGTCTGGCCTCGAACTCAGAAATCCACCTGCCTCTGCCTCCCGAGTGCTGGGATTAAAGGCATGCGCCACCACTGCCCGGCATAAGTTACCATCTTCTACACCAATGACTTGTTAGTAAGTTACCATCTTCCGGCCCCCACAAGCATCATCACACACACTGCATAATTCAGACACGTATGCATAAATAAAAAGTAAAATAATTTTAAAAGTAAAACTAAAAAGTACAATGGGTACAACATGAAAAAGTAGTCTTTTAAAATGGATTACTTACACCTAAAAATAAGTGTACAGTTCTTTGAAAACTGCAGGTTATACAGTATCTATAGTATGGTCCTACCTTTAGTGAGAAATAGTAATTATATGTGTGTGTATGTGTGTATTTATATATACTGATAAGAGCACACCTCAAGGGGCTGGAGAGATGGCTCAGTGGTTAAGAGCACTGACTGCTCTTTCAGAGGTCCTGAGTTCAATTCCCAGCAACCACCATGGTGGCTCATAACCATCTGTAATGGGATCCGATGCCCTCTTCTGGTGTGTCTGAAGACAGCTACAGTGTACTCATACAAAAGAGCACACCTCAAGCTGCTTTGAGTGGGAACAGGAACATAAAATTGTAAGTCCTTCCTAATACAATTCTGAATTATTTTCTAACACATATATGCTTCTTTTCATATAGAGCTATAAACTCCATACTTGGGAGGTAGAAGTTGGAGGATCACAAGTTCAAGGTCAGCTGGGGTTACATGAGATCTTATCTCAATAAAAAAAAAAAAAAAAAAGAAAGAAAGAAGAAAAAAAAAAAAAAAAACTAAAAGTATTAGCTTAAAAATAAAATAAGGGTTCCCCAAAGGCAAATTTCAAAATTCACAATTAAGATCTCATTTTAGCCCCAAAATTACATAAAGTGCAAACAAAGTCCCAGACACTTGAAAGACTTATTTGGGGGAAGTGTTTAATGCTGATTGGAAATTTGAGCGTTTGTACAGATGTGGCTTCCTATCCAACTGGACAATCTAAGGAACAAAGCAGGCCTGACAGTGAGTGAGCATCCTTCAACTTAGAGTCCCTCCCACTCCACACTCTGGACAAGAAAACTCACCCTCCACCCACAAGGCCTTGCATCAAAGCGCAGCAGGGCAGAGGGGGGCGCCATCCCACTCCTCCCACACAAAGGAGCATGCGTCCCTGTTGCCTCATAGCACAGTCATAAAGGAGCCACTAGTTAAGCATCTCTAACCAAAAATCCCAAATCCGATGAAAAACATGCACCAATTCCACACCACGAGACTTTGCTTAATGCACACAACTATTTTAAAGCAATGTATAAAGTTACCTTCGAGCTCTATGTATTAGAAGCATAAAAAACAAAAAAATTTCATGTTTAGAGTTGGGTCTTAACCCTAAAATCTCATTGTACAAACAACTTAAAAAAAAAAAAAAAGTCAAATACTTTTTATGGTCCTAGACATTCTAGATAAGGGATATTCAACCTATGCAGTTGCCAATCTTTGATTTCACACAGAAAATACATAAAATCACCAAAAATGTATACACAAATAATACAGAATTATCAGCATGCTATTTTATCAGGCTTAACATCAATTACTGACTCTCATCATCTCCCTGAGAGACATTTATTGCTCAGCAGCAAGAAGAGTAGTCAGGAGGAATATTATCCCCAGCCATCCCTCTCAGCCAGCAGGTTGGGGTGTCATTAACAGATGAAACAGTAGTCAGCTGAGAGAATACCGCGTCATGATCTAAATAACAAGGACGGAAAGGTACTTACTGCGGATTAAGGCAGTGCCTCAGGATCAGCGCCTCAGGATCAGCGCAAACTCAGCACAGTGGCTACTCTTCAAGCTTCTGAGGGCTAAGAGAGATGCACCTTACAACTGGGAAGGTAAATAAACTAGGAAAACTCTTTTTGTTGGAGTTGTTTGTTTGCTTTGAACACTGAGCAAGTAACTAAGTGAATGGAGAAAAAGACAGAAGCAAAGAACTGCCCCAAGCATAAGAGATCAGAGAGGATCACCCAGTTGAGTGACCCACCTGCCCTTTCTCTGTCTAAAAGCAAGCTTTGAGCATCGGCATCGGCTTGACTCCTTTGGCCCACATATGTAGTTCTTAAAGACCTGTGGGTGCTCCCCCATTTTTCCAGGAGGTACCTCCTGACATCAGCGCAGCAGTAAGCCTTTGCGGCGAAGGTCAAGTCAAAGTGCTTCTGAAGTCAAATCTCTGTCTTTCCCAATCCTTCTACAACCTTCGTGTTTAGAAAGTCCCTCCACTCTGAAAATCAGAAGAGTGGTCGTCATGTTCAGCTCAATATTTCTGGCCAAAAATAAATCTTAAATAGCTATCTTTTAAAACAACAACAACAACAACAACAACAACAAAAAACAGCCAAGCGCTGGAGAAGATGGCTCAGCAGTTAAGAGCTCTTCCAAAGGTCCTGAGTTCAATTCCCAGCACCCACATGGTAGTTCACAACCATCTGTAATGGGATCTGATGCCCTCTTCTGGTGTCTGAAGACAGCGACAGTGTACCCACATACATGAAATAAAAAAGCAGCTGGGCATTGTAGTTCATACCTTTACTACCATAACTCACTAATGGAGTACAAGCTGGCCTGCAACTCATGGAGATCCTCTTGTCTCTGCTCCCCAACTGCTGGGATTAAAGGGGTATGTCTTCATACACAGCATATAAATATTTTAAATAAAAAACATGTACCAATGGCCTGGAGAGATGGCTGGGGGTTAAGGCATGAACTGCTTTTTCTGGACCTAAGTTTGATTTCTAGCACTCATGTCAAATGACTCAAAACTGCCTGTAACTCCAGCACCAGGAAGATCCAGTGCCTCTGGCCTGCAAAGGCACCTGCACTCTGGGGCAAACACAAACAAAGACACACACACACTCACCAATTAAATATAAACCTCTTAAAAATACATACCTGACAAAATTATTTTAGAAAAATAACTAATGAGTATAACTGTATTCACTTTAATAGTAGAACAATGACCAATATTTAAGGATTGTCTAAATAAGTTATGACAATTTTTTTTCATAAATATTACAGAGCCAATACGGTATCCATCTCTGACTTGGGGATGAGTCAATCCATCTGTTAGTAATAGGGAATTAACCAACAGAGCACACTCATGTTCACATCTGTCCATCTGGAGCCAAGTGTAGAAACACACACCTACACATGCTCCAGCACTCGATGCTGAGGCAGGAGAGTCATAAGTTTGATATTCACCTAAACTACCTAAGGCCCAGCCTTCCAAAACGTTTTAACTAATTAATTAAAAGCAGTTATGGTGAGAGGTGGAAGAGTCAGCTTAGCAGTTACAAGCACTGGACGCTCTTGCAGGAGCCCTGATTCAGTTCATGGCACCTTACAAGCACATCCAGTTCCAGGGGAGCCAACTCATTCTTACACACAAAGTAAAAAGAAATTAATCTTAACACACACACACATATACACACACACAATAAAATGACTCTCAAGATTGTCATGGATGTCAGTGATAAGAATCTTTTTTTAAATTTCCTCTCTGAAACCTGCACACGTTATTTTGATCTTATCCATCCACACATCACACCCACGTCTACATCCAACTCCCCCACAGCTCACCAACACTCTCCCTCCCAACTTCACACTCCAGCCTCGCCTATCCCTCCATCAACTGGGGCAGGGCCTTAGAAGCCCCAGCCACACCCCAGACTGAAATTTACCAGCTTGACCCTTATTCTCCAGTTTAAGATATGTCTTTAATGCACATGAGCAGCTGCATGTCTGCGCACACTGGCTGGGCCTGTGGATGGAAGGCGGCACTGTAGCTCTTGGAGCCGAGTTACAGACCGCTATGAGCTGCCATGTGGGAGGCGAGATTTAAGCTTGGGCTCCTAGAGAGGGTCCAGTGTTCTTAACCACTGAGCTATCATCACTCAAGGCCCTCTCCCACTACTGATACAAACTCTCAATATGTAGAAAATATTTTTAATGCATATATTTTTAAAAGATGTGGATGTGAATGTACATGTGCTTTCTGTATGCCTAGGCTAGATTTTATAAATAAGTATGCAAATCAACTTATTAAGTATAACTGTACCCAATAACTTAATTGCAAATATCTTCGAAAAAGTTTTGAAGATATTTTTCTTCACTTGGCATGTGTCTTAGTTAGGGTTACTATTATGAAACACCACAACCAAAAGCAAGTTGAGAAGGGCTTATTTGGCCTGCACTTTCATGTTCATCACTGAAGGAAGTCAGGATGTTTACTCAAACAGGGCTGGAACCTGGTGGCAGGACCTGGTGCAGAGGTATGAAGGGTGCTGCTTACTGGCTTGCTTCCATGGCTTTGCTCAGCCAGCTTTCTTATAGAACCCAGGACCACCTACCTGCCCAGGGGTAGCAGCACCCACCATGGGCTGGGCCTCATCAATCACTATTAAAGGAATGCCACACAGATGACTCAAGCTTCTGTCAAGTTGACATAAAAATAGCCAGGACAGCATGTTTAATTTCATATTACAAACAGGACAATATGTTCTCATCTCTAGAAAAATGGAGATAGAAAATATTAGGGATTGACCATCCTAATTACGAAGATCGACGTAATAAAAATACAGTTATATTATATCTCGGCAAACTTTAAAAGTACAATAGCAATTACCAACGTCAAACATATCTTACCAAAAAAAAAAAAAAACAAAAAACAAAAAAACAAAAAAAACCCACCAGCAATCTGCTTTCCCTTCCATGTGAATAGTCAACCTTCCATCATACTGAAAAGGTCATTGTATGTGCACAAACCAAAACTTCCTAAAGCCTTTCCCAAAATGTTTTGGCGTGATCACAATTAGATGATAAGCACATTACAGTGACTCAGATCAAGACCCAAAACCAAAGAGCTGGATGCGGGTTTTGCACAGACCACGGCAAGTGAGAGGGCAACCAATCACAGAACACTTAGAAATGCCGCAGCCCCACCCCCTCCGCGGGCACGGGAGGACACAGAGGGGTTGGACTCACACCCTGCTGGCAGCAGCTCACCAGATGCTCAGGAAACAGAAACAGACCTGTCTGTCTCCTTTCTCAGTTCTGAGAAGTGCAGGCCCTCAACAGGACACAGTATCCTGCTGGATACCTGAAAGCCACAGGACCTCAGAGTCAGAAGGACCAGTAAGCCCGGATCCTATTATTAAAGACATGATTCCAGAACGCAAATGCAAAAGGAGCTCAGTTCAAATAAGGCCCCAAAACCAGCATTAGAGTTGTCTGGGGCTTTCATCTAAGTATAATGAGGACAGTTTTGAATTTTATTTTGTCATTCTACTGGAGCAAAAAGGATCAAAAAGCATTCCAACGCCAACCCCACAGACATTACATGCCCCTAAGCCTTAGGGCATAGGTGTTCCAACACCCAAGAACCCAAACTTAGAACCTGAACAGAAGTCTGGGAGTCATACCTAGCATCCCCCCCTCCCTCTGTGGGGAACAGCACAGCCTCTGGTCTGTCTTACTTTCACTACAAAAATAGCACTGAAAATTCCAGGGGTGCTGGAGTCATGACCCGGGCGTGCGAGTCCTAGTATCCACAGGATAGCTCACAACCATACTCCATTTCCAGGGAAGGGCACGCCCTCTTCTGACCTCCCAGGCACCAGACATGCCTGTGATGCACACACATAAATATATGCAGGCAAAACGCTCATACACATAAAATAAATCTAAAATAAATCTCTTTAAATTTCTAAATTCAGGGTGGCAGGCAGCTGGTTTTTCTGTGCATATTTCTGTAGACAATTTTTAATCTAAGATATACTTAAAATCATGGTCTGAAAGATTTTTTTCACCCTTTAATAAAAAGCAAAAACAAAGCAAACAAAAAACATTTCTTTCTTTCTTTCTTTCTTTCTTTCTTTCTTTCTTTCTTTCTTTCTTTCTTTCTTTCTTTCTTTTTTTTTTTGGAGGGATGGAATTGTTTCTTTGTTTTGAAACAGGTTCTCACCATGGAGCCCTGGCTGCCTTCAATGTTAAAGATCCACCTGCCTCTTGCCTCCCCAGTGCTACCAAGCCATGCTAGACTTTACTATTTGGAAAACAACATTTCTACCAGGTGGTGGTAGCAGGTGCCTTTGATCTCAACACTCAGGAGACACAGTCAGGCAGTCTCTGAGTTCAAGGCTAGCTTGATCTACATAAGCGTTCTAAAACAGCCAGGGCTACACAAAGAAACCTTGTCTCAGGAAGGGGAGAAGGGAGGAAAGAAGAAAAAAGAAAAGACATTTCAAATTGGAAAACTAGACCCAAGAAGAATGATCTTCAATAAAATTTATTTCTAAAATGCATCATAAGATTACGAAGATGTAGAAACTAGAATATTTTATTAAAATACTAATATCCTTGATATAAAAAGAACTATCATAAACCACCAGGAAAAACAGACTAAGAAAACTTGGAAATAAATAAGCCTGACAAAATATAAATTCAAAACAAAATCATTAGCTGGGCAGTGGTGGCGCACACCTTTAATCCTAGCACTTGGGAGGCAGAGGCAGGTGGATTTCTGAGTTCGAAGCCAGCCTGGTCTACAGAGTGAGTTCCAGGACAGCCAGGGCTACACGGAGAAACTCTGTCTCGAAAAACCAAAAAAAAAAAAAAAAAGTGCATCAGAAACTGGAGGAGATGGCTCTGTGGAGCATTCACTGCTCTGGCGAAGGACCTGGGTTCAGTCCCCAGTGCGCACATGAAAGTCAGGCAGGCGTGTAGTTCACGTGCTACCCCACCACAGGACCCCTGCAGCAAGCGGGCAGCAAGACTTCCTGATACTCCAAGTTCTGGCAAAAGACCCTACTTGAGTAAATAAAGTGGAGAGCAACTGAGAACGACATCCAACACACACACACACACACACACACACACACACACACACACACGCGCGCATGTACACTCACTCACACAGGAACATCCATAGACACAGAATACACAAAAACACACATGCAAATGAAAATAAAAATCCATCACATTACAAATGATGCCCCTTCCAAAAATTTAAATAACAAGAAAAGTGCGCCTAGATTTACAAAAAAGGCTAATCCCCATTGTATCTATTCACTACAGCAAGAGAGATGGGGGAGCTCAAAAGCTAAAGACTCCACAGAAGGACTTATCATGTAAAAAGTGATGCATTCCAGACAATCAGGTTGTTAAAAGCCAAATTTTAAAGAACTAGAAGGCAGAGGGAAGGGTTTGGGTTTTACTGCCCTTCATCTCTTTATTGGAGGGGCCCACACCTTGGCATGCACATGGAAGTAAAGGAACTAACTAGTCACAGTAAGGTCTCCTGCCAACCTGTGGGCCATGGACATGGAACCCAGGCTGTGAGCTTGGTGACAAGCGTCTTTACCCACTGTGCAGCCCCACTGGTCTAAAGACGTTTTAAAGGCCCATCTGACCTCTATGCTGACAGCTGTACATAATGTTCGTATGTACACACTTACACAGACATTTTACTTTCACGTAAAACATGCAACCCTGAGTATTCAGAAAGCAATAGCTACTTCACCACAAGCCCCCCATTTCATTTTTGTGGAGCAGAAGGATGGCCTCTCACTTCCAGAGAGCCTTCCAGTGATTCTGACCAACGGCCTCGGTGTTCTCCATGACATTCCTAAAACAGCTATGAATTGCCAGTGCATCTTTTTTTTCAATCCATTTCTGATTACAAAGTCAGATTTCTGAGAAATGACACCCTCCAGGGACCGCTCTATCTCTGCTCTCTACACAGACCAATAAGGACAACTGTACATAGCCATGAGAAGTCAATTTGCAAAACCATTTCATTTATCAGGAGAACAAAATTTGCAATGGGGGGGGGAGCACTAAATTAAGACGTGGCAAAGCAGACACAATATCCATGCAGAGAAAGAGGCTCTACAGTCAGTAAAGTGTGTGTTTCTCTCTAATCCCATTATCAACTAACTGTGCCAGGGCTTTGAAAGTGACACATCTCTGAGCTTTAAAGCACTGGGTCTCAACCCTGGCTGCACAACAAGATTGCCTGAAAAAAAAAAATCTTTAAAACTCCAGCACTCTACTGAATGCTGAAACTGCATCTCAGATTCTCAGTTGAGACCAGGCATCCACGATTTCTCAAAGTTTCCCAGGTGATTTCAGTTTGCTTTTAAGCTGAGGACCACTGATTTCAAGCATCTTTTTTTTTTTTTTTTTAAATAAATAATAAATGCCCCATAAGGGTGATGGGGGTGGGGTAAATCAATGGCCTGGGGTCAGCTTTTTTTTTTTTTTTTTTTAATTTTTTATTTATTTATTTTGGTTTTTCGAGACAGGGTTTCTTGTGTAATAGCTGTCCCTGTCCTGGAACTCACTCTGTGGACCAGGCTGGCCTCCAAGTCACAGAGATCTACCTGTCTCTGCCTCCCAAGTATTGGGACATCCAACGCCAACACCCAGCCAAATAACTTTTTAGGTCGTTACATTAACATAATCTGATCTACCAATTCCAGGCAATCACTATCAAAATCCCATCTGCCTTGTAGCAAAAGCTGACAGACTGATCCTGAAATTCCCAGAAAAATACACAGGTCCAAGAATAGCAAAAGAACAAAACCAGAGGCTTGGTTTTTTCCAGCTTCAAAACTGAACAGAAAGTTATGGTAATTTAGACAGGGTGGTGTAAGGACACACCCAATGTTGGCATAAGGACATACATATAGATTACTGGAATATAATAGAGACCCCAGAAATAAATCTTAACAAATTCAACTGGGGAGAGAGTAGTCTTTCCACCCGAGCTCACATACGACTGCACAGTGATAGAGACATCTTGCTGGAAAGTGGGGCAGTCAAAATGAAATCTGGAAAATGTATTTTAGGAGTTGATGGACACCAAAAGAAATAAAAGTGTGTGATTTCAAATGTGAAAAGAAATTTTAAAGAGTTGAAGACTGTGCTAGGTCATCACTGAACAAGTAAACTCAACTTGTGTTTGATTGTCATGAGAAATACTGTACCCAAGCCTCTGCCCAGTCAGTCCCCCTCCCAGACAACAGCAGAGGGCTTAGAAGAGCTCTCCACTCCTGATCCACTCACGCCCTGCGAGTGTCTGCAGTGGACTCCAGACGGAGGGAGTGGGGAAGGGAGCACACACATGCCCACCAGTGACTGGAGAGCAGGAGGAACACAAGGCCACAGTGTGAGTATCCCAGGAACTAAGGGGCTTCAGACATGACAGCCTCAGCAGCAAGGAGGGCAGACCAGCTGGGGAGGGGAAAGAGGGAGCCTGGTGCTGTGTACGCACTCTGTCTATCTCAATGTGGCAATAACCTTTTTAAAAAAAATAATTAATAAAACTTCTCTGAGGAAGAGAACATTTTCAAAGACTCTGACAGAAAAGGGCAAGCAGCTACACAATATAATGCTATTGGCTAAACACTAGAAAGCTCTGGGAAGGACCTGAAAGGGAAATTTAACACATCCAATCCTCTCCACAAGAAATGTAGGTCATCCTCAAACCAGCAGGAAGGGGAACTTACAGGAGAATAACCCAAGTAACCAGGGTCGATTCTACAGTTTCCAAGAGACACTCAGGGGCACAGGTGAACTCACTAACCTGAGCTCCGTGCCCAGGACCATATGGTAGTAGAGAACTGATTTGCACACCCAGTTCTTGTAAGAATTTTAAAACCCGGCCGGGCAGTGGTGGCACACGCCTTTAATCCCAGCACTCGGGAGGCAGAGGCAGGTGGATTTCTGAGTTCGAGGCCAGCCTGGTCTACAGCGTGAGTTCCAGGACAGCCAGGGCTATCTATACAGAGAAACCCTGTCTCGAAAAAATAAAATAAAATAAACAAAAAAAAAAAAAAAAAAAGAAAGTTAAAACCCTCCACTCTGCCTAGGTTTGGCAGAGGTTCGGGTACAGTGCCACAGGAGAGCATCCAAGGCACTCCTTCTGTTCTGTTTTGTTTTGAGGTAAGGTCTGTGTAATTCAAGTAGGCTTTGAACCATATATCCTAGACTAGCCTAAGGCTCAGCCTCTTAAGTACTGGGATTACAAGCATGGACCATTCTTCCCAGCAAAAATATTTTTTTTTAAATATGGGACTAGAGCGACATCTCAGTGGTTAAGGTTAAGAGCACTAGCTTCTTTGTCTTCAAAAGGATAATTCCTAGCGCTCAGTGGGAGCTCTCAACTGTAACTCCAGTTCCAGGGGGATCTGACATCCTCTTCTGGCCTCCACAGGTACTGCATGCCTATGGTACATGTACATCTAGGGAAAATACCCATACACATAAAATTAAATTTAAAATATTTAAAAGTAAAATTTTAAAACCCTGTGTATAGTGCCCGCGCTTGCAATCTAGCACTCAGAAGAGGCAGGCGACTCAGATGTTAAAGGTCATCCTGAGCAACACAGGGTAACCTGGGAAACGTAAGAGCCTTTCTCAAAAAAGACATCTGGTAAGATGGCATAACTGGTAAAGGCACTTGCCACTAGGCCTGACAACCTGAATCTGATCCCTAGGACCCAGTGGTGGGAAGAACCAACTCAGAGTGGTCCTCTGGCTGCACACATACAACTGTGATAAGTCTGCACACACACAATAATAAATAAGTGTTTAATGACTGTCAGCATAGAGGCAGTTAAGAAAAGGAATAGAAAGGGCGATCAAACAGTACAGTTCCAAACTTACAACAGTGGGTAAGTTAATAAGCTGAATCCATGAATGCGATGGAAATAAACCGGAGGAGAGACAGGCCTTACCTCATACCGCACTCCAATACAAGTATCTGGTTAATTACAAACTTTAAAAAAAGCAAGAGAAAATATGAGTTAATATTTATGAGATCCTGGGTATAAACTATGGAAAAGAGTTCAAATCAAAGCTAAAGAATCCTCAGTCTTAGGACAAAAGTGCAGATGCAGGTGAAGGAAAAGACCCAAATGCAACACTGGGTGCAGATGGGGAGGACCAAGGGCCACACTGGGTACACAGACTAGGGATGGAATAGAAAACAGTTCACATTGGTTTTCAGATAGAACATGGCTTGAAGGAAATGTCACAGCCTCAGAGACTTGGGCACACTACACTCTACTTCCCACGTCGCACATTTGCAGAACATGCTGTGAAGCGGTGTCATAAAAGCTAAATAGCTCTTGATAAAAAGAAATGCATGAAAGCCAGGGACGGGGCACACACCTTAATCCCAGCACTCAAGAGGCAGAGGCAGGTGGATCTCTGAGTTTAAGGCCAGCCTGGTCTACAGAGTGAGTTCCAGGACCTCCAGCGCTACACACAGAGAAGCCCAGTCTCAAAAAAGACAAAACAAAAAAAGAAAATACCTAGTCAATTTTAATTAAGTCAATAAGTCATTTATTTATTTATTTGAGCAAAGAGAAGCCAGTTTTTAAAAAAACAAACCAGCTAGGCAGTGGTGGCACACGCCTTTAATCCCGGCACTTGGGAGGCAGAGGCAGGTGAATTTCTGAGTTCGAGGTCAGCCTGGTCTACAGAGTGAGTTCCAGGACAGCCAGGGCTACACAGAGAAATCCTGTCTCGAAAAAATAAAAAAAAAACAAAAACAAAAAAAACTCAAAAAACAAAAACCCAAACCAGAGTGAAGTGTCATGGGTAACTCCTATACTAAAAAAAGGAGCCCAAGCTAGGGCACACTTCAGGCAACTGTAGAACCCAGGCTTAAAGAGCAAGAGAAGATCCTACCACAGTCTCCTCCCAGTCCGTTGCCCTGGAGTTTTCAGAATGGACATCTAAACAAGCCCACCCATTCCAGGCACCTTCTGGTGGCCTTTCACCAGGATGGTGTCCAGGGCCCTTTTGACTTCCTCTACCCCACCTCTGGCTGCTCTTGGCTACACTGAATGTGTGCTTCCTCCCACAGTCTCCTCACCTTTCCCCTCTATCCCTCCATCAGTGCTGGTCCCATCCTCCCAGTCAAACCCCACCTCCAAATTCAAGTCCTCAACAAGCATCTGAGACCAAAAAGGCCCAGCAGGACTACAGTCTTAATTGTTGAGTTTGCAGCTGACCAGCCTGGAGTCAGACTCTGACTCTGCTACCCAGTGGCACTGTGACCACGAACATGCAGCTGAAGCCTCCAAACCTAGGTATTCCCCACTGAAAAATGGGAACACTAAACCCCACAGGGCTGTGACCAAATTACAGTAGTGACACAATAGTGCCAGGCAGACCACCCAGGACACAACTAGCTTCTGGCTTCTCTGCCCTCTTCATACCACCAGGAATAAGATCTGAAAAAGGAGTTCTATCATTAAGTCCCCAGTGTCAGGGCATCTGAGAAATCAGTTACCCTAGCGATATGGATCAAACACAGACTCACCCGTTGGTTCTCACCCTTAGCAGTATTGACCTCAAGTGCCCATTCCTGTTAGCACAATCCCAGTGGCCCCACTTCATGGGTTAGCGGCCTCACCCTTGTAGGGTCCCCTTTACTGCTCAGATAGGTTCCTACAGACTGACTCTTATTTAGCTTTGCTCACAACTGCAAAAATGGGTAGACTCAACTCTGTAAGCTTCCCACACACATCTAAGAAAAAATGGCTGGTCTAGGGAGATAGCAATTGGCAAAGTGCAAACGAGTGGATTCCTAGGACCCAGCCTACCAGGCGAGTTCCAGGCCAGTAAGACTCTGTCTCAATAAAAAACAAACAGCGGCTGAAGAGATGACAAGGTAATCAAGAGCGTGGGCTCTCTTCCAGAAGGCAAAGGTTCAATCTCAGCACTCGGGGCTCCAAACACCTAGCCAAGGGCAGAGATGTCTTAAGAGCAGGGGTGGTCAGCAGCACCTTGGATGAAAACAGTACCTACCCCTCCCAACCCTAGGAAATAAACACATCCTTTTTCTACTCTCCTGTCCCACCTTCAGCCACCAAAACACACTTTCTGGGTGATGAGAAGATGGCTCAGTGGTTAAGAGAACTGGCTGCTCTTCCAGGGGTCCCAGGTTTAATACCCTTTCACCCATATGGCTGCTCTCAATCACCTGCAATTCCAGTCCCAAAGAGACCTGATGCCCTCTTCTGGCCTCAAAGACTACTGCATGCACAGATATCCAGGCAGGCAAAACATCTATCCACACAAAATAAAAATATAATCTCAAAAAATAATGATAAATAAAAATAAATAAATGTCGACAATACCTGTGGAACAACACTCAGGGTTGTCCTCTGGTTCATACATGTGTATAAACAGACACAGAGACATGCATGTATGCACACACAGAGAGGAGGTGTAACCTCCACCAGGTATTTAATGAGATGCCCTGGAGAATGAGACAGTCTAGACATCAGATGCTACGAGAGGAACCTATGAGTGAACCTTTCCTGACAGGGCACTAGAAAAAGTTACTCTCCTTCACAGAGTAAACTTCCCAGGCATGCTAGAGACTGTCTAGACTGAGAGAGAGAGAGAGATAATTAAGTTAAAGTCACTGAAAAGACACCAAGATTTACATCTGCAGACAGACAGAAATCCCTTCCGCCTCATTCCTGACTTGGGTATGACATGTTGGTACACAGCTTCACATACCCTGAACCCGCCCCTCTGCCACTTTTGTTCCAAGTGTCAGGCAGGCCTCTGTGTCTGTCTGTCTATCTTCCTCCATGACATACTCTTCCTCCTCTTCTTCCCCTATCTTCCTCTTGTCTAGCCCTCCCTTGGAATCCAGTCAGTTCTTACTGTCTCCCCACAATAAATCACATGGTTTGACCTACCCACCACCTCAGCTCACCCTACCCACACCGATTCTCAAACAGCAGTGGTAGACTAAATGTCTTTGTTGTGAGCAGAATCAGGGCCAGGGGTGAAGCTCTGCAGAACCCCTACTTAACGTGCCAAAGCCATGGGTTCTACCCCCAGCATGAAAATTAAAGATAACCCCTACCATACCCTGCCCTATGGAGTGAACGGTTATACTCTCCCAACCAAATCCATATACCGAGGTCCTAACCCGTACGACGTGCTCAGATTCAGAGAATGATTCCAGTTGATAGTTACATCTAAATGAGGTCTTACCATAAGGGGGGACTCAATCTAGTAAGATTATAATAGCTCTGGCATGGAACCTAGTGGCACAGCACGCACAAGCTCCTAGGTTCAACTCTTAGCTTTGGAGCAGGAGGGAGAAAGAAGACATTAAGAAATGGTCATGTGAGTAGCACTCAATGAGCCAGACAGAAGCTCTCATCAGAACTAAGTTAGCCAGAACCTTGACCTCGGACTTCCCAGTCTCCAGATCTGTGAGAAATAAGACTGTTTTAAACCCTTCCAAACTGATGCATCTGTGCCAGCAGTGTGAGCAGACTAACTCCAGAAGCTCCCTCGTCCTTTCTGTTCCCATCCCCCTGCTGCTGGAGTCCCCCAGGCCTCCTAAGATGCTTTCCGAGTCCTACTTTCTGCCTCCTCCACTAGAGAGTGCCACAATCCAAACACCAGGTCCCATCAGACTCTCCAGGGTTTCTCCCTGCCGCCTCTGACCACACAGATTACTGCCCCGGAAAAACCAAGCAATCCAGCAACGGATTAGAGGTAAATGAATGCCTGAAAGCCTGGGCCCGGGGATCAGGTGAAGGGAAGCTCAGAGTTCTTGATGTCCTCTGAGGCCAGCCTGGGCAACATAGCAAGATAAATAGTAAGAGGCCCAGGAAAGGCCCAAGCTAAAAGCAGCCCTTAATTATGAAGTTGCCAACGACCTAGAACCTGTGACAAGATAGAAATAGCAAAGCCAGGAAGAACATGACAAGAACACCAGAGAGTACACAAAGGACTGCTTTAAACCTAGCAGCTTTGCAGGTTTAACCTGCTCAAGGACAGAAGTGAATGAAACACGCACACACGCATCTTCTCAGCAGAGAACTAGAGGAGTGGTGGGATAAAAGAATGAATGGGAGCCCAAAGGACTCTGGGAAAGTAAGACCTGTAGACAGGTTGGGGGAAGGCTTAAAAAGCATGAGAGTAAACTAGGCAGTGGGGGTGGTGGCACATGCCTTTAATCCTACCACTGAAGGCAGAGGCAAGCAGATTTCTGAATTTAAGGCTAGCCTGGGCTACAGAGGAACCCTGTCTTGAAAAAGTAAAAAACAAAAAAAGGTGCAAGAGTAAATAAGGTTTTCTAAGCTTACACCCATAGGTTCAAAGTACCATAAAAAGACAAATTACTGGTGATAACTTAATTTTCTTAACCAAAATGAGAAAACTCCTTAAACTATCAGTGGGATCAAATTCAGAAACCCTGATGGAGCCCAGGTTTCTTTAGAAACACGGGAGAGTTGACGACAGCTGACTAAGTACTTCCCATAACCTTGGTTTAATTCAAGAATGGTTTGTTCAGTAGCAGCTGCCACCTAATTAACAGAAGAACTGGTGAATGGATTGAGGGCAGGCTACACAAGCTTACTGTTGAGACAAAAAGCTTATTCCAAAAATGTTAAGTGCACTAGACTGCTATACAAATGAGGGAGGTAGTATGGCATTCAAAACGACTCAAACGAAGGGTGCTGGAGAGATGGCTCAGTGGTTAAGAGCACTGCCTGCTCTTCCAGAGGTCCTGAGTTCAATTCCCAGCACCCACATGCTCGCTCACAGCCATCTGCAACGGGATCCGATGCTCTCTTCTGGTGTGTCTGAACACAGCGACAGTGTACTCACATATTTAAACCACTCTGATTTTGAGACCATTACATTTCTTCATTCCCTGTCCTACTCCCAAACCTTCCCATCTACCTCTCCCCAATCTCCTTCAAATTCACGGCCTCTTTTCTCACTAATAATTATTGCATGCATACATGTACATGCATATATATTCCCACATATAACTGTTCAGTTACTTGTATGTGTGTTTTCAGCGCTGACCTTTTGGCACTCGACAACCAGTTGCTACACTCTTCCCTGGGGAGGCCCACCGCTCCCACTCCTGGCCTTCCTCAGTTGCCTACAGTTCTGTGTAGGGTTGAAGCCCTAGCCTTCTCCCCATCCTCTCTAGCATGTCCACTGGGGTCATCCTTGTTCAGCTTACACCTGGACAGTCATACTGATTCAAGTACGCTTTAAAATGTGGGTGGGTGGTATCCCCTGAGTGTGTTGTCTCATGTGTATGCAGTGTTCACACCACAGAGGCCAGAAGAGGACACTGGATCCCCTAGTGTTAAAGATGATTGTGAGAGCTGGGCAGTGGTGGCGCACGCCTTTAATCCCAGCACTTGGGAGGCAGAGGCAGGTGGATTTCTGAGTTCGAGGCCAGCCTGGTCTATCGAGTGAGTTCCAGGACAGCCAGGGCTACACAGAGAAACCCTGTCTCAACAAAACAAAACAAAACAATGATTGTGAGACATCATGTGGGTGCTGGGAATTAAACCCAGATCCTGTAATTTAAAGGAAGGAAAAAAAAAAAAAAAAGCAGCCAGCGCTGCTGGGCCATCTCTCCAGTCCGGCCAGCCACAGCTGCACAGCAAGAACTTGTCTCAAAATAAATAAATACTCTGTGTTGTTTTACACGGCTAGGACTTGCCCTTTATCCCAGGCCCGGCTTGGAACCTGTCAGCTTCCCATCTTCACCAACTGAGTTGAGTTGCTAAGATTATACATTTACACCACCACACCCAGCCTAATTGCTTTTTAGTAGAGGTTTTAATCTCAGCATAATGTGCCATACTCAGAAAACTAAGTACCAGACCACTATCTGGGACAAGGGGCAAGGGGTGTAGCTTTAAACTGCAACCTAGAAGCTCTCCCTGAGTTTGAGGCTGGCCTGGAGCAAGTTTCAGGTCAGCCAGGACAAAAAGAAAAAAATGCCACTACAAAAAGTTCCTCAAACACCCACTTTCTTTCCTCCTCTTTTTCTTTGGGGGGAGGGGGTGCGGGAGAATGGGGAGGTATTGGTCAAGACAGGGTTTCTTTGTGTAGCCCTGGCTGCCCTGAAACTCACTCTATAGAGCAGGCTGGCCCTGAACTCAGAAATCCTGCCTATGACTCCTGAGTGCTGGGATTAAAGATGTGTGCCACCACAGCCAAGCAAACACCTACTTTCTTACAGAAATTACTTCCCACAAGAAGAAAACAGAGGTGGGGGAGGGAGGTTGGAAATACCCTGGTATAAGAAGAATCAGCTAACAGTTAAGCAAAGGACATTGTCTAGAAAGCAGATACCTCATGCCTCGATGATGTCTCCCTGGGAATGCTCAGTGTCTCCTTTTAACTAGCAGATGTGTCATGAGAGCTAACACTGTGCACAGCCTCAACTGCCCAAAGCTATTAACTTCTGGATGAGTTAAGCCTAGAGAGTAGTTCTACATTCCAAAGTGAGCCTAATAAGGTCAACTATAACCCAGTAGAGAATCCTGAACTTCTAAGAGGTGAAGGCCTCTCACAAACTTCACCTGAGTCAAACCTTAAAGGAGCAGGCCAGCAAAGTCACACAAGATGAAAGGGCAGATCCAGACAAACGGAACAGGTGAGGCCTGAGCCCCATAGGACTCAAATACAAAACAGAAAGATTTCAGTCACTTAGCTTTAGAAAGGAGAAAACTGCCTAAGGGAAGTCACATGGCCAGTTAATGACAGCTCAAACCAGGCTGTCTCAGGACTCACTTCCCAGATCCTGACATCTCTGGCCGCCTTCGTTCAGGGGACCCAGACGTCAGAAGGGATAGCATCTTCCCCGTCATCAGCATCTTCCCCGTCATCTCGTCTCCCAGCACTGCAAAGAGCAGACTAACAGCTACTGCAAATGCCCCAGCCTCAGGAAGCCTTCAAAAAGCTAACTTTTTCCCTCTGCACTTGCCCTCACCCTTTGCGCTGAGAATCAGGAGTTTCCCATCAGACCTGCTTAAAGCCCCTCATCCTGAATGAAGGCCGAGTTCCTATACATCTAATGGGACATCTCCAGCCAAACCATGGAGACAATTCTTCACCTTCAAGTTATCACACTCTAATGTCAATTTCTCGGTCAAGAGCGGAGGCAACAAGGCGACCCGGGACCCCTGCGGGGCAGGCCAGCGGTTAAGGTCGCGAGGCTGGAACAGCGGCATCTAAAATTATTCCGTGTCGCCTCTGCAAAGAGGGAAGGAAGCCAGACTGAAAACAGCACCGCCACCCCCGCCCCTCGGGCTGACCCTGAATCTCCGGGCGCGGGGATGCGGGGCGCACCACCTGGGGAGGGGCGGGCAGCAAGACGCGCAGCACGCCGAGCCCACGGTGGCTGTCCCGGGGGCACCCAGAGGGGCAGCAGTGAGCGCCCGAGACGCACGGCCTGACGCGGCAGCCGGGGCCACCGGGCCGCGCGAGCCGGCGTGGGGGCGCAGGCCGCGCCGCGGGTGGGTGACAGCGCGCGGGGGCCGCGCGGGCCGGCCTCGTGGGCTCGGCGAGCAACTAGGGCTGCCAGCAGGTGCTGCCGCGGGCCCGGCGTGGGGCGTGGGGCGCGGCGGCACGGCTCTCACCTGCCTGCAGCTCAGCTCGCTGGGCTCGCGTCCCGCCGATCGCACCGCTCGCGCCGCAGTGCCTGCCGCCGCCTCGGGTCCCCGCGGCAGCCGCCTGCAAAATGGCGCCGCGGAGGGGCGGGCCGGGGGCGGGAGCCGCGCAGCCGCCCGCCCCGCGCGCCGGCCCCTCCCCGCCCGACCCCCGGCTCCGCCCGCGAGCCCCGGGGCGCCGAGCCGCAGACCCTTCCCCACACACCTGCTCGGGGGGGCCGGCCTGGGAGGCTCGACGCTCGCCGGCTCTCCCCTCCAGAGCCTTCTTTCTACCCTGCAGGACCCCGAGCCCTGCGATTGCTGTGGGGTGACAGCGAGCGGGGTGCAGTGCACCCGGCCCAGTAGGTTACGCGCTTTAAAGCATTTTCGCGGCTTATCCAATTGGGCCGTCAGGCTTCCGAACTCGCTAGGGAAGAGAACCTCCTTGCTTTTGCTGACGCTGGAGAAGACACCAGGCTTGATTTCTCTGGGGCGTGTGTTCTGAGAGAGCGGGTTTGGGGGCAGCCTGCCATTCTGTATTTCTCAAGTGCCCCCCAGGGGATGCCTGCTGGATGGGCGCTTAGGCTGTTGAGTCGGAAGGCCGTGTGTTAATAAACCCATAGCTCTTAGGCTGGGCAGTCTTGCCCAGAGGGCCGTTAAGACTGGGTACTACCCCCAGAGGTGCTGAAACTGGGAATCTGAAGTGTGGCTTCGGAATTTGCCTTTCCAGGAAGTTTCTAGGTGATGCTGCGGGCGGTGGTCTAAGATACTAACTTGTAAGGTACTGTAAAAAACTACGTCTTTACCTCCACCAAAACAAACAAACAAACAAAAACCCTAATAATTAGCTCTTCTGTCTTCCATCTTGAAACCACTGTCTTGGTTGTTTTTCTAACCCATTAATTCCTTTCATCCCAAGCAACTCTGGAGAGCCATAAAGAATGGTCGACCACGTCTGACCTCACCTAAAAAAAAAAAAAGCAGATTTTATTCCTGAATTGTTTATGTTTGGCAGTCTTGAGGACTGGCGGCACACTGATCAATAGGGGCACACCGTAACCAGCAAGGACAGGCATTTTATAAAGTAGGCTAGTGCGCACGAGCTGAGGGAATCAATATGTAATTCTCTAAATCTTCTCACACTAAAATAAAACCAGTGAGGCTTGGTGGTGCACACCTGTAATCCCAGCATTTTGCAGGCAGAGGTAGAAAGACAAAGAATTTGAAGTCGGCCTGGGCTACTTAGACCCCTGTCTCAAAAAACCTAAAAAGCAGTAAGTTGAATTGTAAAATCCAGTGTACCCTGGAAGACAATAGGTGAGTATTTCATCTTCGCTGAAGATGAAGAAAATAGATGATTCTGTAACCAGCACCAGAGAAACACACAACTCTTTCTATGCCAGAGTTTCCAGCCACCCTTAAAAGCATAAATGTGTGTGTTCTGCTCAACAGTGTGGAACCTTCTGGAATAGAAGGGCTGTTCCAAGATCAAGAACCCCTGACCTTTTCAGTTTTCTTTTCTTAATTTTTTTCCGTGTATGTTGTCCCACTCTCCTTAATCTCCATTTATAGCTTTTCCCCCATCCTAAAGCACTGCCTCACTCCCGGTTTCCCCCTCCCTCTCTGGCTTCCTGCTTCTCTTCCTCCCCCACCCTCAGAACTCGACAAGCACTATAAAGCACCATCAGTCTCCTGCTTTCTCGGACGTCATCTGTGACCTTCTAAGTTCCAAATCCTTTTGCCTGTTTACAGATCTTTTTTTCTTCCCTGGCTTAGTAACATTCCATTGACTAACCCCTCCTGGAGATGTTTTTGTGTGATAAAGCCACTCATCTTTTCTAACTGCCCCATAATTTTCCACCCAGGTTAGTGATGGAAGGATTTCTCAGGCGCGGGCTTCTAGAGACGTTGGTCCCCTTAATGCCCCCTTTCTCCTCAGTCTTTCCTCCTGCTCTCTGCTTCTCACAATCCTCTTCCCCCATTACCTCTTTTTCCAAAGTCATTTCTCAACTTCTAGACACACATGTCTGGTGATGACCAGACAACTTCCGAAATGTTTCTAGAAACTATAAATACACTGTTTGTACCCCCAGGGTATACATATACAGAGTCAAGCAACTGTGGATCAAAACTTTCCAAGCATTGGAGTGATTCCTGATTTGATAGTGCCAGGATGATAAAGTGATTATTTAGAGCAGTTTTGTACTGAACGGATGCAGAGCCTACCCTGTGCCACTCTGTCCTTCACAGAACACAGTTATTTACATGGCATTTGCATTGCCTTCAGAATTACAATAGTCTACGGAGGTTTCTGTAGGTTACAGGCAAACAGTGTGAAGTTGTATATAAAGACTACCAGACTAGTCTATCTGAGGCTTTCAGTGCCCTGGGGTCCCCTGTACTCTGAAAGGATGCTCGAAAATCATCCCCAGACTCATCTTTGGCTCACAGAGGGTTCTCTATCTGAGGTCTCACTTTGCTACCCAAACCCCTGAAGTTGTCTTTGACTCTGTCCACTCAGTCACCTGCAGTCAGCTTGAATAAGGGGAGTGCTCTGTAACTGCAGATACAGACTCTCTCTTGCCCTTAACTCTCCAACCTCTTGACTTAAGAGTTGTCTCTTAAAACCATCTTTGTTATCATCTGAAAACACAGCTGACCATTTGACATCCCTTCTGAGAATCCTTCTGGGCCCCTTTGTCTAAATAATGACCCAGCAAAGATAATCAGAATCTAGTCTCTTCCAAAGCATAACATTCAAGACCCTTGACTTTCTAATCTCACGCTTTTTTTTTTTTTTCTGGACAAAGTACTACATTTTTACCGATGGCAGACTGGAGGTGACATCAAGGATCTCCCTGACTTCAGCTTTTCTCAAGGCTCTAATGAGGACTGAGTGCGGTCATGCATACAAAAGGTTCACTCAGTGCAGCGACGCACAGGTGTTCAAAGCCACTGTTACAAACAAGCATTTTTATCATCGTCAATTCAAAAATGACAGCATTTTTCTTCTCACTTTCTTTCCCTTTCATTTTCCTTTCTTATTGCAAGCACAATTCTCTCCGCCAACCTCATTAACTTCTCTAAATTCAAATTTACAGAATCTACCAAGAATGTTTTATGACTGGTTAAATTGATTGAAATTCCCCTCACACACAGGCTACGTTATTTTTGAGGTGTGACTATAGCTGGCAGCTAGTCCATCTCTATACATACTTAGAAACGCAATAGTATTTCTAACATTTCTCTGGCATTTAGATAAAACAAACTGTTTTTGGAAAAGGCCGAAGAGTAAAATGTTTTGTATTTTGTGCATCAAGGACCAAAAACAAATCCCTGAAGCTTTGGGGTTGGTTTTGTCTTTTAATGAAACTCGAAAAATAATAAAAATAATTATATAATTAAGTATAATAAGTATATTCTTTTCCTTTGGAGAGGCAAAGTGTGGAACCCAGGTGGGCAAGTGCTCTACCACTGAAATAGCGCCTGACCTCTCGAGTACAGTATTTTGCTAAGATTTTACTTCATTGGGGAATTCAACTATAAACGTACATTGTTAGCTCATACGAAAGCAATCAGTTGATCCCCCATTTGCTGAGCTTCCTTCTAGGCCATTAACTCTGACTTTGAGTTGTCTCTTCAGGATAACTGAGGGAAGACATTTTTAATTTTGGAGAGATGGGATTGAGTGATAGGAAAAAAAGGTTTCAAGGTCCCTTCACCTGATGCTAGGCAGGTGCTTGCCAGAGACTGGGAACTTACCACTTACCTTGGTTTCAAGTCAGCAGAGCTCCACTCTACAGCCTGGGGCAGCTCTGTGAGACCTGCCTGAAATGACTGCTGCTTTATTTATCTTTTTTTTTTTTTTCTCAGACTAGGTCTCAAGGCATAACTCTGATTGGGTTGAAACTACCTATGTAGACCAGGCTGGCCTCTAATCCCCAAAGACCTAACATAACAGCCTCTGCCTTTTACATCAAGAGGAACACCACACCTAGTGACTTTCCTTCCCTTTCTCTCTCTCTCCCTCCCTCCCCTCTCCTTCCCTCCCCCCTCTCCAGTTCAGTGTTCTTCATTGCAGCAGTATTTCAATTAACAAACAAGCAAAAGTAAAAACAAGCCCATAATCTCAAATTTTAGAGGTCTGAGGCAGATTGGGGTGTTAAGCCAGCCTAGGCTACAGAGCAATCTCTGTTTCTCTGGATTGAAAAGTAGAAATGGAGCTGTGTGTCATGGAGTCCTCTCCCTGCCTCTCCCCATGCATTCCTTTTGTAAGTTGATGTATAATTCACACTCATAATAGTCTCTATCTAAAAATACAATTCATTGGTACAACCATTACTACCGCTTCATTTTAGAGCATTTTCAGGTCTGTAATCTCATTTTCCTCCCCTTCCTTCAGCCCCTGATAACCTACACTCTCTCTTTAGCTGTGTCTACTGTGAACACGGAATAGACTCATCCTGTAGGATTAGTTTTGTGAGTTTTGGTTGGGGGAGGGGATGGGGACGATGTCCTTTGTTTGAGACAGGGTCTCACTGTATAGCCTGGATTGGCCTGGAACTTGCTATGTAGGCTGGCTTTGAAGTCAGCGATCCACCTGCTTCTGCTACTGAGTGCTGAGGTTAAAGGGTACACAAGGATTCCCTGCCCTTAATCATTCCTGACAATACTCACTATTGTCAGGCTCCCTCATGCTTTGTGGCCATCACTCCATCCATCTCCAGAATTTTCGTTTGCACATGGAAACTCGATACGCTTTAAATGTCAAGTGCCTCTCTTCCCAGTTCTGGTTACCACAGTTCCTCTCTCTTCATGAATTTGCCCACTCTAGGCATCTCATAAATGGAATCAGACATTCTCGTCTGATTTTCTAACGTTTGTCACCTAGTATAATTTTTTTTTTAAGGAATCTCTGTTTTAGCATATATCTGAGTTTTATTTAAAGGTTGAGAGTTTAGAGTTTGGGTTTTTGGGGGGGGGGTTGTTTTTGTTTTGGCATTTAGAGACAAGATCTTACTCTGGAGCCCAGGCTGGCCTTGAACTTGGAGCAATCCTCCTGCCCCAGTCTCCTCAGTGCTGGGGTGATAAGTGTGTACTGATACAACCTTTTTCTTCATTCTGTTTTAAGGCCAAGAACCATTACACTGTATTGTTGGACCATGAAATAAAGGACATTGAACCACCAGGGTGTCACCGGGAAGACGAGGTTGTGTTTGCCAGAAGCCAAAAGGCATGTCCTCAGGAGTATGATGAGAAATCTGCATGAAAAAGCCAAGTATGCAGACAGGAAGAAGATGAGAATATAGATCAGAAGCTGGAGAGTCTAGGTAGAAAATTATCTATCCAGATAAGGATCCAGCCTGGGGCAGGTAGAGAAGAGCTGACCTGGAGGGACAGGGCTTAACCACTGATCTCTGAGGACAGGTGGCTCTCTCCCAAAAGAAGGAATGAAAATTTAGTCATTAATATTTTCACCTACCAGATGGACAGAGATTAATTGCATCATTAATGGTAGAGGAAAAGGGAAATGGATGTACTTACTAGACTATGATTTGGCAATGTTTATCAAAGTCAAACTGAGAACATCAGTTCTCAGAATCTTTTCAGGCTCTAGCACACACTAATGGGAACAGGATTTATGTGTCAGAGAGCTTAAAGCATAGTCCACTGCCCTTTAGTCTCTTCCATACCTTCTCTCCTTCCTAGTGATGCCCAAAGTGGCTCAGAGTCAGCCACAAAGACCTGAGCTATAGCACAAGAGCACGGTTCACAGGTTTCCCAATCCTACAGTCTTTGCTCCTTTATTGGTTCTTCACAAAAGACCCTTTTCATCTGCAAATTACTTCTAGCTCTTTACTTAAGCATTTCCCCCTGCTCCTAACTCTGGCAAGAAACAGTGCTTCTTGCCTTCTGATGATAGATCATAAGATAGACTCCGCCGGGCAGTGATGGCGCACACCTTTAATCCCAGCACTTGGGAGGCAGAGGCAGGTGGATTTCTGAGTTCGAGGCCAGCCTGGTCTACAGAGGGAGTTCCAGGACAGCCAGGGCTACACAGAGAAACCCTGTCTCGAAAAACCAGAGAGAGAGAGAGAGAGAGAGAGAGAGAGAGAGAGAGATGCTCCATCACCTGAATACACACACTCTTATCCACAAACCCACTTTCTCCTGAAGGTCCCATTAACCAGCTGCCATGGAAGGTTCTCAGAGACCACCATCCTTCTGGCACCCTCTGCATGTCAGGACTGACCACCTTTCTTTATAAAACTTGGGCTCTTCCGTTCCTGCAATCAGTTCCTTACTCACCCTAGCTTCTAGAAAGCACCATCTTGTACATGTCCCTTCTCTCATTACCCACTGGCAATCTGGCTCCTGTCCCTGGTTCTCCTCTGAAACTACCCAAGTAAATTAGCCACGTTCTCCAAATTACACAATCTGAGGATCTTTACCAGAACTTTCTGGAGGCATTTGGCACAGCGGATGCTACATCCTGTCAGGAAGCTCGCCCTCATTTGGCTTTGCAGCTGTGTTTCCTGTGGCTTTGCCTACTTTACAGTGTTTCTACAGATTTCTTCCCCAGTTTTGTCTGGCCCTTGTCTAACACCAGTGTTGGGAGCAAAGGAATTCATCTGGGTCCTGTCTTCAAAACCCTTTTTAACCAAACATGGCAGTGTACTCTTTTTTTTTTTTTTTTTTTTTGGTTTTTCGAGACAGGGTTTCTCTGTAGTCCTGACTGTCCTGGAACTCACTCTGTAGACCAGGCTGGCCTTGAACTCAGAAATCCACCTGCCTCTGCCTCCCAAGTACTGGGATTAAAGGCATGCGCCACCACTGCCCGGCAGTGTACTCTTTTAATCCTAGCATTCAGGAAGCAAAGGGAGGTAGATCTCTATGCATTTGAGACCAGCCTGGTCCACATAGTGAGTTCTGGGACAAACAGGCTACATAGAGAGACTTTGTTTCACACAGACAGATAGAAAGAAAAATAGACAGACAGACAGACAGATAGATAGAAATGTGGGGTTTTGTTACTGGTTTTGCTGTCTGACCCACTTGAACTCCCCTCTTTTTAATTTTTAAAAATTTCTGTGCAGGGAGGCACACATAATGGGCTTACTTGTACAGGTCAGAGGACACTTTTGCCCTAAGCCATCTTGATGGCCCCACTCCTCTGGAATATTCTTTTTCATTACATCTCACTTTAGCCTTCTCTTGGAAACTTTCCAAGTACCTGGGTTGATGTAAAGTGAACTCTCTCTACACTTCTTAGCATCTAGAATGAAATCCTACTGAGTGAGTGAAATGTGGTTTTCTTTGTCTCTTTCCCAGAAGGTGTCAGTCCCCCAGGGCAGATATCTTGATTTATGGAGCTCTGTATGCCAGTTCTTCAAACAGAGCCCACCACACAGTCAGCAGTCCCATGCACCAACACTTGAGCTGGTAACTGACCAAAACCGTGAAGGTAAGCTTTGAAGAGGAAGGAGAACAGGGGTCAGCCTCCTTGGCTCCTAGAGAACTGGAAAGGGAGGTGGACAAGATCTCCAAAGAAACAGAATCATTAGGATACAGAGAGATACAGACATCTAACAAGGAATTTGTTATGTGAATTTACTCCATTACACACCAGAATGTCCCGTGGTGTGCTGGCGTGCAAGCTGCAGAATCAGAAAAGTTGGTGGTGTGACTCACCTGTGGGCCTAGGGACTCTGATGTCTGAGAGCAGCAGCAGCAACTGACCTCCCAGCTCCAGGCACAGCGAAGAGCTTTGCTTTTCCACTTCTCTTTCTACCCGTGTGTTCCACAGATTTGATGATGCCTGCCCACTTGACAGAGGTCAGGGTTCTTTCCTGAGTCTACTGATTCAAACGCTAATCTCTTCAGCAAACAACTTCACAAACTTAACTGTACCAAGAAATACGGTTTTAATGCTATCTGTCCATCCCTTGTCCCAGTCAAGTTGATATGTAAAATTAGCCACACAGAAGCCCAGAAGGAGACAGGCTAGATGGAAAACAGGGAATGTCTCCATTGCTGGGGTAAAGAAAATTTTTATAAAACTGTCAAGGGGGACTAGCCTGAGGGGAAAGGGGGGGCAGAGAAACAGGTAGGAGATATTGTAGGAATGTGTACAACATATAGTAATTTTTTTTTTTTTTTTTTTTGGTTTTTCGAGACAGGGTTTCTCTGTGTAGCCCTGGCTGTCCTGGAACTCATTCTATAGACCAGGCTAGCCTCGAACTCAGAAATCCACCTGCCTCTGCCTCCCAAGTGCTGGGATTAAAGGCATGTACCACCACCACCCGACAGTAATTTCTAATGTAATACAGTAGCATGTACATTGAATACACATAATGAATCATTAAAAAAAATCAAAACCTGATAACCAGATGTGGGTTGAGAAACTTAGCTTTATTTGATAAAGGGAATTATTTGAATTTAGAACCCCTTTAACACACTTAGCCTTGGGAAGGGTAGAAGAAAATTCTATTAGCAGTATAAAATTCCAGATGTTGTCATTCTGTGGTTGACAGTGACTAGGCAGAAGCAGGGGTCTTCTGAGAAGCTTGATGTGATGACCTGAGGGCTAGACACGGTGAGATTTCATTATGCCGCAGAGTTACATGCGTTCTTCTGCGCATATACTGCAAAAATTATTAAACATGGCATCCAAACTTAGAAAAAAATTCCACTCAGCTACATCTGTGTAAAGTAGTATAGTCCACCTCTAAGAATGAGGCCTAGGACAGATGGTCAGACTGGAGGAAGAGAAGCTATCAGAACGTGTGCCCTAGGAAGTAGACATTGGTATGTAGGATAAACAGATGTATTCTTTTTATAGCAGTAGGGCCTGAGACCTGCGTTTTAAGCAATCTATCACTGAGATCGCTAGACCCCACTCTTTCTTGGTTATATGCTGCCTGGCAGGCACTGGCTTCACGACACTTGATATTCACCTGTCCCCCTGAGCCCTCACTGAGAATAGAGAAAGCATCGGGTATCCTGTTTGGCTGGCTCCTGGTTATAAGAAATATGATGTGAGAAATAAACATGGGGCTGGAGAGATGGCTCAGCCGTTAGGTTAAGAACACTGCCTGCTCTTCCAAAGGACCAGAGTTTGATTCTCAGTAACTCCAGTTCCAGGGGATTTGACATCTTCTTCTGGTCTCTGAGAGCACCAGGCACACATGTGGTGCACATACATACATGTAGGCAAAACACTCATACACACAAAAGTAAATAAATCTAAAAATTAAATAAATATGGTCATATTACATTTTAAGAATTGCTCTGTCTGCTGTGACATATGGTACTGGGCCTGGACCAAGAGCAGTGACAGTGCAGAGAGGAGACAGATGCAAATTTCTCTGAAGTTACTAGACTACTGAAGGGAAGGGAGGAAGCATGGGTAGCTTTGGGGCTTGGAGCATGGCAAAGGGGGTAGGAGAGAGTGGGTGAGGGACAGTCTAGGAGGCTTCTATCTGTGAAATCTTTAACCATCACTGGTTAACCACTGGGTTTCTGCAGGGAGACATGGGGAAGGGGGGACTGGGCTGAGTCTTAACACAGGAGTCATCACTGAGGTGTGATTTCACCCAAGGATTCAATAGAGTCGTCTAGGAAAAGGGGATAGAGGGAAAACAGGAAAGGCCCTAGGAAGACAAGGAATGCCACAGACCATTGTTACCATGATTGACAGGGACACTGTTACAAATACACACTATAAAAGTTAGTGATCAGCTCAGAGGTAGTAAAGAGTAATCAAATGCAAAGATAGAGCCATTACCTGGCATGAATTCGATACCTAGCATGGTCTGAAGGAAGTTAAATAATCTTTCCTTTTTAAAACTTAGATATGGGAGCTGGAGAGATGGCTCTTCCAGAAGAGTCAAGTTCAGTGCCCGGCACCCACATAGGGCACTTCATGACCATCTAGAACTCCAGGGGATTTGATACCCTCTTCTGGCTTCTGTGAGAACCTAAACTTGGAAGCTGGGCAGTGGTGGCGCACGCCTTTAATCCCAGCACTCGGGAGGCAGAGGCAGGTGGATTTCTGAGTTCGAGGCCAGCCTGGTCTACAGAGGGATTTCCAGGACAGCCAGGGCTACACAGAGAAACCCTGTCTCGAAAAAAAAAAAAAAAAAGAGAAAGAGAACCTAAACTCATTTGGTATACACTCAGAAATGAACACATACACATAAATAAAAAGGGTTTTAGTTTTTTGTTTTTGGGTTTTTGTTGTTGGGTTTGTTTGGTTTGGTTTTTTGTTTGTTTGTTTGTTTGTTTGTTTGTTTATCTTTGTTTGGTTTGGTCTGTTTGTTTGGGTTTTAAAATATTTATTTATTTATTTATTTATTTAGGTTTTCTGAGACAAATTTTCTCTGTATAGTAGTGGCTATCCTGGAACTCACTTTGTAGACCAGGCTGGCCTCAAACTCAGAGATACACCTGCCTCTGCCTCCCAAGTGCTGGGATTCATGGTGTGCACCACCACTGCCTAGCTAATAAAAAGGCTTTTTTTTTTTTTTTTAATCTTAAAAAAATTTAGCCCTAGGTATAACATATGTAAAGTTCACTGAATAATGGGTTGTCTGAAGTTTTTCATAATACATATCTCTGAAATGCCACCCAGATGAGGTTATTCAATATTCAGAGTCTTCAAAATTCTCCCAGATACTCTCCCAGTCAGTTCTCCCAGGGAATCCCTAGTCTGTCCATTTATTGTATTTGATCTAGACAGACTCATGTGGCCATGCTCTTCTGTGTCTGACGGCTTCCACCAGCATTTTGTTTGAGTTTATCCCCATTGTTACTGTTGTGCCCATTTCTCAAACTCTGAAAGACCACGAAGGAACTGATTCCAATGCAGTCACACTGGGGTCTTTATTCAAGCTCTAGCTTGGGCCACACTTCGTCACTGATGCAGCAGGACAGGAGGGTGAAGCCCTGAGTGCGGTTTCATGCAAGCGTTTATAGAGGCAAGCAAACAACAAGGGGGATCCAGCCTGGCACACATCCGATTGGGGGGTGAATTTGTTGCCCTTTAAAATAATTGGCTGGAGCTGGGAGACAAACCATAAACTCTACTTTCCTCTTGATTGGTGGTTGTTGGGGAGTGACCTGGAGACCAGTGCTAGATGCGGGCTTGTTGTGGAGTGACCTGGAGACCAGTGCTAGCTGCAGGCTTGTTGGGGAGTGACCTGGAGACCAGTGCTAGCTGCAGGCTTGTTGGTGAACTTGAGTTTAACCTTAGGTCAGGTTCTCTAAGATGGAACCTGAACTCAAGATGGAGTTGATCAGCCTGGCAGTGGTGGCGCACGCCTTTAATCCCAGCACTTGGGAGGCAGAGGCAGGTGGATTTCTGAGTTCGAGGCCAGCCTGGTCTACAGAGGGAGTTCCAGGACAGCCAGGGCTATAAAGAGAAACCCTGTCTCGAAAAACCAAAAAAAGAACCAAAAAAAAAAAAAAGAGTTGATCTGGTGTCTCAGTTATAAATGGCCTGGGCTCCTTGACTTGCACAGCACAGCTGCACAAAGTTCTATTACACAAAGACCACCATTTATTTGTCTGTCTGCTGTCAATGGATATGCAGTTGCTCCTAGTTCAAGAGTATTACATGCAACAGATTTTCTTGTACAAGTCTTCTCTAAAGGAATTGTGTCTTGTTTTCTTGTGACCCAAGAACAGCCAAATGAATGTTATTAAAAAAACAAGAAGATTAGAAGAAAAACACATACCTGGCTAGGGCTGCTGTGTCTGTTTATACATATAGCTTATCCCAAATTAAAACTGATGTGTGTGTGTGTGTGTGTGTATACACACACACACACACACACACACATATATATTTTGTTTTTGTTTTTGTTTTTGTTTTTGTTTTTGTTTTTTCAAGACAGGGTTTCTCTGTATAGCCCTGGCTGTCCTGGAACTCCCTCTGTAGACCAGGCTGGCCTCAAACTCAGAAATCCACCTGCCTCTGCCTCCCAAGTGCTGGGATTAAAGGCGTGCACCACCACTGCCCGGCGACATTTTGTTTTTTTTAAATATCTATCTATCTATCTATCTATTTTTAGAGACAGGGTTTCTCAGTGTAGCCCTGGCTGTCATGGAACTAACTCACTCTACATATCAGGTTGTCCATGAAGTCACAGAGATCTGCCTGTTTCTGCCTCCTGAGTACTGGGATTAAAGATATATGTGGCCACCACCCAGCCCAAATTAAAGCTTAACTGAGTTTCCCATACTTTATTTGCTAAGCCTGACAACCCTATGTTCTTATACATGGGTTTGCTGCCATCGCCTTTGCTCTGTTTTGGTTGTACAAGGCAAGTACTCTACTGGTGAGCTACATCCACAGCCCTGTGATGGTTTGTATTTGTTCAGTATGGTTCAGTTTGATTTTTTTTTTTTTTTTAAGATAGGGTCTTGCTTTGAAACCCAGGATTGCCTTGACTTCGATAGGTAGACCATGCAGACCTTATCAATATCTATCTCCTGAGTGCTGGGGTTAAAGGCATACACCAGCATGTCTAGCCAGCCTTGAGTTCTTTTTTTTTTTTTTTTTTTTTTTTTTTTTCAAGACAGGGTTTCTCTGTATAGCCCTAGCAGTCCTGGAACTCACTCTGTAGACCAGGCTGGCCTCGAACTCAGAAATCCACCTGCCTCTGCCTCCCAAGTGCTGGGATTAAAGGCGTGCGCCACCACTGCCTGGCCAGCCTTGAGTTCTTATGTGTTTATCTATTTATTTATGGATTATTGAGACAGGATTTCTGGAACTTACTATATAGACCTGGCCAGCCTGGAACTCAGATCAGCTTGCCTCTGGTTCCTGGGTGCTGGGATTAAATGTGTATGCTCTGCCACCATGCCTGGCTCAGTCTTGAATTCTTAGTCCCCTGACTCAGTCTTCTGGTGCTGGGATTTTAGCCATGAGTCAACATAGTTGGTCCTATGATAAACACTTCTTGGGGTTTTTTTTGTTTTTGTTTTTTGTTTTTGTTGTTGTTGTTTGTCTTTTAATTTGAGGAGAGTTGTTTTGAGACTGTGTAACCATAACTGGTCTGGAAGCCCAAAATGGTCATGTAGACCATGCTGGCTCTCCTGTCTTTGCCTCCTGAGTACTAAGATTATAGACTTGCAAGTCGGGCAGTGGTGGCACACGTCTTTAATCCCAGCACTTGGGAGGCAGAGGCAGGTGGATTTCTGAGTTCGAGGCCAGCCTGGTCTACAGAGTGAGTTCCAGGACAGGCAGGGCTAGCTACTAGCTACACAGAGAAACCCTGTCTTGAAAAACCAAAAAAAAAAAAAAAAAAGAAAAAAAGATGTGGCTCTTCTTGGGTGGGGGAAAGTCTGCTTAGGAATTTAGCCTGTGACTGTTGGGCCAGATGGGCTCTGTAAATATCTTCATTTGCCTGAAGTCTGATTTTCTTCTAATAATGAGTTTATTCCAGAATCTGAATCCAGCGTATGGAGAGTGGAACTCCAAGCCAGCCGATGCTGCCAGCCACTGGAGAGTCTGCTGTTGAAAGGGATCGATTCCTTTCCCGGTGTTCCGGCTCCACCTGCTGAGGTGCCTCACTGATGTTCCTCCAGCCAGTGGAGTCTCAGACAGGGTTGCTAGCTGCCTCCTTTGTTCCTATTCTGCCACCTCTCCTTAACTGGGGACTGAACCCAAGGTCCTGTAAGTGTAAGGCAAGAGCTCTATCACCAAGTCACACCTTGAGATCTCTCTCATCTTTTATGTATTTTGAGACAAGTTCTTATTATGTAGCCCAGGATATCCTAGAACTTGCTACCTAGACCAGGCTGACTTCAAACTCATAGAAACCCACCAGCCTCTGCCCCCCCCCCCCAATACTAGGATTAAAGGTATGTAACACAATATCAGGGTCTACTTCATTTATTAAAGCAGACAATTTACGTAAATGCTCAGCCTAGCAGCTTATTTAACAAACAAATCCACAGTAGAAAATTTTAAATACAGATTTTTAAATTACATAGATCATTAAGAACCTATGTTTGCCGGGCAGTGGTAGCACACACCTTTAATCCCAGCACTCAGGAGGCAGAGGCAGGTGGATTTCTGAGTTCGAGGCCAGCCTGGTCTACAGAGTGAGTTCCAGGACAACCAGGGCTACACAGAGAAACCCTGTCTTGAAAAACCCAAAAAAAAAAAAAAGAACCTATATTTTTGTTAATTCTTAGGTTTTGGTCATGACAAAGACTGATTGTAAAATATAGGGACCAAAGTTGGGCCTGGTGGCACAAACCTTTAATTCAGACACTGGGGAGGCAGAGGCAGTCAGATCTCTGAGTTTGAGGCCAGCCTGGTCTACAGAGTGAGTTCTAGGACCGGGGCCACACAGAGAAACCATGTCTCAATGGGCAGGAGGTGGGGTATGGGGAGCTCCAGGCCAACCAAAGCTAGATTGTAAAACCCTGTCTCAATGCACCCCCCACCTTTCCCCACCTACTCCCCCCCATGCCAAAACAAGAGAGTAAATGTTAGCATATTTACAAGCTGAAGCAGTGTGTAGGCATTTTACTAGATGATAAAGAAAATTAAAAATGGCGTAATTCACAACAGCTAAGGAAAGAAAGAAAGAAAGAAAGAAAAAAAAGAGAGAGAGAGAAAGAGAGAAAGAGAGAAAGAGAGAGAGAGAAAGAAAAGCAAAATATGGAATGATAGTACCTATCTTTAATTCCAGCCCTCTGGAAGTGTGGAGGTAGAGGCAGGCAGATCTCTGTGAGTTCCAGGCTAGCCTGGCCTATATAGTGAGATCCTCTCTCTCTCTCTCTCTCTCTCTCTCTCTCTCTCTCTCTCTCTCTCTCTCTCTCACACACACACACACACACACACACACACACACACACACACACACACACGACTAATGCCTGGTGCACCTGAGCCCAGCACTCATAGAAGGCTGCTGGAGAAGATTTGAGTGCTCTACCACTGAGCTACACCACCAGTCTCTAAATAACCCCTAAAAAGACACATTCTTGTGTGTGTGAGTGTATGAAAATATGTCGTACATAAGTGTGTGTAAGACAATGTATGTGTGTGGGTGAGCGTGTGAGTGTATATACAATTGTGCCGGTATTTGAATGTGGGTATATATAGGAAGCGTGAGAATAAGTGTGCATTTGAGATTGGCTTGAGGGTGCACACGATCGTGCCACGTAAAGATTTATTTCTGTTCACAGTTTCCAGGGTTCCAGTTGATCAGGGTCAGGAGGGTTCCATGGAACAGGATTCACCCTCGCGGTGGCAGTGTACCTGTGTGGGAGAGCGCTGGGGAACCTCGTGTCCACTCTGAACTGGCTTTCCAGCACACTCTCCTCTACCGCAGAGGCTGAAAGCCGGATTGCATTGCGCTCGGCTGAAGTGCTCACCGGAGTACATGACTGAAAGCTGAAGCACTTGGGGGTAGGTCTGGGAAAGCGGAAGGCCACCTGCCTTGCGCAGGAAGCAAGCATAGCACTTGATTCCAAGTCTGACTGCCAAGGCAGCTTTCCCTTACACACCCTAATGTGAGCGAGGCTACAGGCCTGCTCCATGGTGTGGTTCATTTGGAAAGCATCCCAACTCTGAGCTCCCCTCCGTGCATCCTTTCCTCTTCCTCCCCACCCCCTTTCTAATTTTTGAGTGTACAGTAGTGTTCACACTGTTATGTAGCAGATGGCTAAAACCTTCACTTTGCAAACTGGAAACTACCCACTAACGGGCTATCCTGCCCCAGCCCAGCCCTCAGAGCATTCTCTTTCCAGTCCTTGGTGGAACTGCCAGAGTTTGCCCTCCTGTGACTAGCCTGTTTCATTTAGGATAATGTCCCCGAGGCAGAGAGACCCCATTTGGTCCCGTTCATTGTTATAGTGTAGGAATGTATGCTCAACATCAGTTTCACAAGGAAGACAGAGCATACCTTTTTGTTTGTTTGTTTTATGAGTACACTGTAGCTGTCTTCAGACACACCAGAAGAGAGCATCAAAACCCATTACAGATGGTTGTGGGCCACCATGTGGGTGCTGAGAATTGAACCCAGGACCTCTGGAAGAGCAGAAAGTGCTCTTAACTGCTGAGCCATCTCTCCAGCCCCCTGGAATATATCCTTTTTTAAATCCTTCACCAGGACTCTTAAATCTCTTTCTTTTTTTCCTGAACCATTTGGGAATTATATATATTATGACATTTCACCTCTACACACTTTGCTATGATTCTCCCAAGAATAAAGACATTCTTATACATTACAGCGTCATATCAGGATGAACGCCGGTAAGTTTGCACTGCTTAATGACATGCTGTCAATACTCAACTTCCTCCAGGTGTCCCAATAACATTCTTTGCAGATTGCTTTAAGTTCTCAACCTTCCCAGTGCTTCAGCCCTTTAATACAGTTCCTCATGTGTGGTAAGTCCCAAACATGGAATTATTTTCATTGCTACTGCATAACTCTAATTTTGCTAGTTGTGAATCAAAATGTGACTATCTGTGTTTCCCAACTGTCTTCAGCCAGCTCTGTAAAAGGGCCGTTCAACCTGCAAAGGGTCCCAGCCCACCTTAGACGAACAACAGGCTCACCTTGCTTTCCTCTTCCCAGATTCTGTTCTTCCTCATCTCGTGTAACAAACACCCTTACAATTTGCTAACATGGCTTCCTTCCCTTCCTAGCCAGTGTAAACAGGCTGTGTTTCAACCATGTCCAACCCTATCTTTATCTGAACCTCCAGAAAGATCAGGATTGGGGGGAAAACAGACTCAGGGCTCTAAAGATGGTGGTGGAGTTTGTGTGATCAAACTCAAGTTGAAGTAATATAAAGTCCCATTCAAATGGGCCTGATTGCAGAGGGAAAGGTACAGAAAACACCCTAAAAGAGGTGGGCAGATAAGAGTCCAGTGGGGAGGTAGTTTGTCAGGAGGTGGGCCTGTACTTACCAGCTCCAAGGCTCTAGGTTCCAGTACAGCCCAGTGTACTCAAGAGAGATGAAAGCAGAGACTCTGATCAGCAGAGTCTCCTGGTTACCCCCTCTCATAACTATCCTCAAATCTGCATCACCCACCCACTTCCTGGAACCTAGTACACACACACACACACACACACACACACACACACACACACACACACACACACGCTCCAGGTTTCATCTATAAGGATTACTCCATTTTCCAGGCCCCCCTGACTGAAGTCTACTGCGGTGCCCGTCAAGAGCCTGGCAGTTGAGGATCTGCCCCTCCCTGGCAGTCCACGTGTTTTGCTGTGTTTGGTGGCCCCTGGGATATCTTCTAGGGCCAGACCACAATACCTTCAGAAGGAAAATTTAGGGTTGGGCTCTGTCTTCTTGGGCCTAACCAAGAAGTTCCCTCTCCCTGAAGCAAGAATAGACTTTTTCTCTTGATTCCAAATCTGCTCAGGGCCAATGTGGTCCTTGAACCTGTCAGGCCTCTTGATCTTTTCATCCGAAACTGTTTCTGCCCTTTCTTTGCGTTTGGAGATGCCTGTGCCTTGGAAGAGTCCAGGTCTCTGGTTTGACAGAGCATCTCTCAGTCCCTCTGTGTTTGTTGGTGTGTTCTCATGGTTGGATTTAAGTAACTCATTGTTTTGTTTTGTTTTGTTTTGTTTTGTTTTGTTTTGTTTTGTTTTGTTTTGTGCTGTTTTTTTTTTTGTTTTTTTTTTGAGACAAGGTCTCACTATATGGATGAGGCTAGCCTTGAACTCACAGAGATCTGCCTGTCTGGCCCTGGAGTACTGGGATTAAGGTGTGTACTACCACACCTGGCTTGGCTAACCCACTCTTAACCAGAATCATATCGTTATTGTGGGTTTGGCCCATTCTTTTAGAACTCAGTCTTAACTCTTATCAAACGCACACTTTGCAAGTATTATCCCCCATCCTAACAGCTGACTTTTCACCCTCTTGACAGTGTCCTTTGATACATAAAATTTGATGAAATCCAACTTGTCTATTTTATTTTATTTTGGCAAAGTCTCAAACTGTAGTCCAGACTAGCACAGAACTCTCTATGTAGCCCAGGATGGCTTCATAGATGCAGCAATCCTACTCTCTCAGCCTCCTGACTACTGGGATTATAAGTATGAACTACTACTGTTCTTGGTTAACAAATCCAGGATCATAAAGATTTTCCTCTGGCCAGGCAGTGGTGGCGCACGCCTTTAATCCCAGCACTTGGGAGGCAGAGGCAGGTGGATTTCTGAGTTCGAGGCCAGCCTGGTCTACAGAGTGAGTTCCAGGACAGCCAGGGCTACACAGAGAAACCCTATCTCAAAAAACCAAAAAAAAAAAAAAAAAAAAAAAAGATTTTCCTCTGTTTCCTTGTATCTTTAATTTTTTTTAATTTCATTTTATTTTTTTAATTATTTATTTTTGTGGAAGGAGATGGCTGCACTCATGCCACACTGCATGTGCGTGTGGATTTCACAGGCAGCTTGCAGAACTCAGTTCTCTCCTTCTGCCATGTGGACCCCAGCGACCAAACTCAAATGAGTTCTGTCTTGGTGGCAGGTGTCTTTGCTCACTGAATCCTTTCACTGGCCTATGAGTGTCTTATGTTTAGGCCTTGTGTTTCTCTCTTCATAATTTCTCAAAATGAAACATAAGTTTTAACAATGGTTGCCAGCATTTAGAAGTCTGAAGATTCCACATGACAATCTGTATTTCCTGCTCCTTTTGAAAAGAATCCAGAGCCCTGGCATGGCCTCTGACTGAGATGAATTGCCCTGTGCCCAGGCGGCTGAGGGCGCCTTCTGCTATTCCTCCGGCTCTATACACAGGCTCCTTGCTCATTTCTGTACCTTTCTGGCTCAGCTGGCAACTGGATTTGAAAGCCTTGGGTTGGGCTCTCTGATACAGGTTTGAAGTATTTCTAAGTTAGGTTCCGATTCGGTCGAACTGAGGCTAGTTTGGGATGCTTCCTTCCTCCAGGCTTCAGGTGGTGGTGATGTTGGTGCTCTAGGGAGCACAGTCTGGGATTGAGGATCAGTTTCCCTTCTCCGCAGTCCACTCTGCACAGGGTTGTGTTCCCCAGTCTAAAATACCACCATTATCGGTGAGTGACCAGGGCAGCACTTTTCACTATTTCTTGGTTTTGCTTTGTGTCTTAGTTAGAGTTTTACTGCTGTGAACAGACACCATGACCAATGCAAGTCTTATAAAAGACAACATTTAATTGGGGCTGGCTTACAGATTCAGAGGTTCAGTCCAATATCATCTAGGCAGGAACATGGAAGCATCCAGGCTGGCATGGTGCAGGAGAAGCTGAGAGTTCTACATCTTCATCTGAAGGCTGGTAGTGGAAAACTGACTTCCAGGCAGCTAGGGTGAGGGTCTTAAGCCCATGCCCCCAGTGACACACTTACTCCAGCAAGGCCACACCCCCTAATAGTGCCACTCCCTGGGCCAAGCATATACAAACCATCACACTTTGTTTTATATCACTTTGAAATGCATGTAACCAAGGCTGGCCTAGAACTTTCAGTCTTCCTTCCCAGGTGCCCTGAGTACTGCCACCACCAGGCATGCGGCACTGGGTTTAGCAGGATTGCGGTGTTGGCTTCCTACCGAGTATCATGGCTCCCACCCCTGTGCACAGTATACGAATCAAATATAATGCAAGTGCTAAGCCAACCTGAGGAAGAGGCCTTGAAAATAAAACTTTGACATTCCCATCCTCTCTGATGGCCACATCCCTGAGGCTAACCCACAGGAATTCAAAACTACTTAGTTAAGAGTCAGAGACTTTTTCCCACAGTCCAAGAGTCTGGGAGTCACTGTTTCAAGGTCAAACTGCTGCAAACCCCTGGATTTCCCAAATCTCTTGATTTTTTTTCCCCCCTTTAAAGACAGTTTCTCACTATGCAGACTTGCTTGGCCTGGAGTTTGCTGTGTAGAACAGGAGACAAGGTTACTCTTGAACTCACAGTGATCTCCCTGTTTCTGCTTCCCGAGATTGAAGCCACACACTACCACATTGGACCCTCTGCATTTTTAATCCAAGGGCATATTCAGTCTCCTCTCCCCTCATCCGGCCCAGCATCACCTCATCCTAACACCTCCTGACTTCAAAGTGTGGTGTGTGTGCATGCGTCTAGGACATGGGGGTTTCCAGTTAGGCTGGCTGGTCAGTGAGCTTCAAAGATCCTCTCTCTGCCCCTGCAGGACCGGGATCACAGGCGAATGCAGTTTTTCGTATGGATTCTGGGAATTGAACTCTGATCCTCATGCTTACAAGGTCAGCACTTTACCAACACAACCCACTGCTTGTGTGTTCTGTGTTGTGTGTATTATTTGAATGTTAGTATGTGTGTGCAGAAGTGAGTACTCAAACTGTCTTTTAAAATGGTTTATAGAGGGTGTAAGAACAGCGAGCTTGGGCAGGGGAGATGGCCCAGAGGGTAAAGGCTCCTTCTGCCAAGCCAGAGGACCCTGTGAACAATACATTAGAAAGAGAGACCCACTCCCACAAGTTGTCCTCTGACCTCCACATGCTCGCAGTAGCTCCCAGTGTCAGAGATGAACCAACTCCTGAGATTTGTCCCGTGGTTTCCATAGAAACTGTTGTACGAGCACATCCCTCAACAACAAACACACACACACACACACACACACACACACACACACACACACACACACACACATTCAGAGAGAGAGAGAGAGAGAGAAAGGTAAATGTAATTCTAAAATTTTTCTTCTTTTTAAGAAAAGCAAGGAGCCAGGTGGTGGTGGTGCATACTTTTTTTGTTTGTTTGTTTGTTTCAAGACAGGGTTTCTCTGTGTAGCCCTGGCTGTCCTGGAACTCACTCTGTAGACCAGGCTGGCCTCAAACTCAGAAATCCGCCTGCCTCTGCCTCCCGAGTGCTGGGATTAAAGGCATGTGCCACCACTTCCCTGGCCTTTTTTGTGTCCTTGTTCACTCAGAATGTGCCTGTTATTTGATAAAAGTTGTTCCCGAGTCCCTAAGTGATTCAAGGAATCCATTTGGCCTCACATGTTGGGCAAGTGCTATACCACTAAGCCCTTCAACTTTTAGTTAGATTCTTAGGGTTACTCCAAGTGTTTGAAGGATGGAACGGGGTATTTGAGAAACAAAGAGTCTCTCTCCTGGGTCTCTTTGAAGGCTGTAGTTCATCAATTCTCTTTGTTCCCTAGCCGAACTGTGTATATCAGACTAACCATTTGAAAACTTAACTGAAAAAGATGCTGAAAAATACTAACTACTAAAAGTTGTTCAAGAGGAAACAAGCAAACAAAAATACTGGTTTGATACTGACACTGAATCTAAACGAATAGTTCTAGCCACTAACCACTTCAACAAACCAAGTGTGCATGAGCAACTTTCATAACCACAGGAACAAGAACCTTCTGCCGTGCCACAACTAAGAAACAAGACCTAGCCACTTGCAGCAGATCTGTCACCAAACTAGAAAGGAAGTGGCTCTGCTTCACTCATAAATTTTCCATAATTTGACAATTATGGAACAGCATTAGCTATACTTTTCCGGGGGGCAGGGCATGAACACCATGGTCAGGATACCATGAACCATTGTCTTCCGGATGTGCTGACCCTGTGACTTCCCCCAATGTGGGAAACTGGAATACATAATTTGTGGCAGTGGGGCAGACTCCCTTGAGGCATGACAGACAGAAGGACCGCCCGGTACTCTTTATACAGGATGATGAGGATGCTGTTTCCTGTCATGAAGCAGCAATGTGACTTTCACAGCTTCAGAGTAAAGAGGCAAGAACTGATCATCTCAGGAGATTCAAAGAAGAGAATCAGAACGTATTCTACCAACCGTCTGTGGATGCATCTAGTCTCCATGTGATCCCCTAGAAGCCGACCCTAACTGAGATGAGGCTCAAGCACAAACAGGTAAAATGGATATGTTTGCCAGGTGAAGCACCCACCTTGGGGGATGAGGAAGTGAGACAGGAAAGAGCCCCTGCAGGGATTTCTGAGAAACTGCAAAGTACACACCTGTCAGTTATCCTACCTGACAGGGCTGGGAGCTGAGGGTTAGACAATTCGAGTTCTCAAGAGACATGGGTGGCTTAGAGTGGATCTTGGGGCTATCAACTCCTCAACACATCCAGCCTTTGCCACTGGGCAAATCTATAGGTTAACGTTTGAGGGGAGCAGGGGAAACCACAGGCCCATAGAAGAGGATGCCAGCAATTTCTGTTGTTATTAGTTTTGTTTTGTTTTGTTTGAGACAGGATCTCTTTAAGTAGTCCTGGCTACCCTGCTTCAATCTCATAGTTTACTGTTCCATAACAATGCTCTGCCTTTCTCAAACTCATGGTCTCTGGGTGGAGGCACACGTGTGTATGAGAAGGAGCAGACTCATGGTATATAGGACTGGGATGATAAGCTTTCCAGGAAGTGAAAATGCATCAAAAGGCTCCAGGAAGCAGAGGCAGGCAGAATCTCTATAAGTTCGAGACCAGCCAGGGATACAGGGTGAGACCACGTCTCAAATGAAACCAACAAAAACAAAAATCTAGATGAAAATATTGAGATATCTTTACATATTTTAACTGGGTAAAAATTATAATAAGATTCGTTGTTGCTGGGTGTAGTATCTCATACCTTTAATCCCAGCACTGGGAGCCTGAGGCAGGGAGATCTGTGAGTCTGAGGCCAGCCTGGTCTACATAATAGAGCAACCCTGTCTCAGAAGATCAAAAATAACAAAACCAAAAAAGATTTGTTATTGTCTATCCACGTACATTGACTGAAACCTCCTTTTTTGTTTGTTTGTTTGTTTGTTTGTTTTTCTTTTTTCGAGACAGGGTTTCTTTGTGTAGCCCTGGCTGTCCTGGAACTCACTCTGTAGACCAGGCTGGCCTCGAACTCAGAAATCCACCTGCCTCTGCCTCCCACGTGCTGGGATTAAAGGCATGCGCCACCACTGCCACCCCACAACCCCACTACTCCACCATCCCAGCCTGGCAAGTTCTTTTTCTCACATAAAAAATCTTGGAGGAGCCGGGCATGTTGGCACACATCTTTAATCACAGCACTTCAGAGGCAGAGGCAGGCAGATCTCTGTGAGTTCAAGGCCAAAGTGAGTTCAGGTTATTAAACAGAGAAACCGTGTCTCAAAAAAAAAACGAAAAACAAACAACAACAACAACCACAAATTTTACAGACCAATTTTTACTCAGGTTTACACATTACAATATTCTTCTAGATGTGGTCTATCCCAGCACTCAGGAAGCAGAGGCAGGTGGATCTCTATAAATTCAAGGCCAACCTGATTTATATAATGAGTCCTGGACCAGCTAGACATACACAATAAGATTTTATCTAAACAAACACCATTTCTTGCTGTATCAAGAGGCTGAGGTCCGATTGCCACAAGTTAAAGGCCAGTCTGAGCTACATAGTGAGTTCAGGGCCATGCTAAGCTACAGCACAAAAACTTGTTTCAAGAGAACCCAAGGGGCTGGAGAGATGGCTCACTGGTTAAGAGCACTGACTGCTCTTCCGAAGGTCGTGAGTTCAAATCCCAGCGACCACATGATGGCTCACAACCATCCGGAATGAGATCTGATGCCCTCTTCTGGTGTGTCTGAAGACAGCTACCGTGTACTCACATACATAAAATAAATAAATAATTCTTAAAAAAAAAAAAAAAAAAAGAGAACCCAAAACATGCCGGGCAAGACCCCTGAGGATGGGGCTGGAGAGCTAATGCTGCGCTTCAGAGTATTTACTGTTCTTGCAGACGACTTGAGTTCAATCACCACCACCCATGTAAGGTGGTTCTGACCATCTGTCACTCCAGTTCCAGGGGATCCCACCTCTTCTGGTCTCCCTGGGCATCAGGCATGCACGTGGTGGCATGTACATACATAAATACATAACTTATTCACACACATAAAATAATAAGTTAAGTCCAAACTAAAATGTTTTTAAAAGACAGGGAAATTATGGAGACATGAGTCAGGAAAAGCACCGTCACCCTGAAGTCTGGTGGAAGCCTCTGCCAGCTGAAAGCAAAGAACTGCAGTAAAACGAACATTTGCAGTGCTGTTCACCACCATGAGGTTAACCTTTGTCGAATGTACAGATATTTTATATCAGAATAGCGATGACCTGACTTAAGGTGACTGTACATGATGTTGGTTTGTTAGGACTTTATTCCTTTCCCCAGACATTGCCCTGAGAATCTCAAGCAAATCGGTTATGCAATAAAGATAACCTGGCTTCCTGGATCCCTTTCACCTTACCAATAATAGCCCTATCAGTTGTCACAGGAACCATCCAGTGAAAAGCCAGGAAGTGCAAATCCCACCACAGTCTTTTATGCGACAGTTCTGAAAACAGTGAGTTGTACCTGCCAGCTGTGCCATTAAGAATGAGGGCACAGGCCCTCTTAGGTTTATCCCAAGCTCCTCTGTTTTCCCTGATGCTATAATTAGGAGTGTGGCCATCACCATCATCTCAGTGTTTGTTATTTGTCTATAGAAAGGCTACTGATTTGAGTGTTGATTTTATACCCTGCCACTTGGCTGAAATTGCTGATTGGTTCTAGAAGTTTTCTGGTGGAGCTTTTGGTATCTCTGGTATGTATTATCATGTCATCTGCAAACACTTCTTCTTTTCCCTTTGGATCCCTTTACTTCCCCTCTCTTGCCATATTGCTCTGGCTACTGCTTCCTGGGCTATATTGACTGGAGTGGGGACGGTGGGCAGCCCTGTCTCATTCCTGGTTTCAGTGGTTGCTTCAGGAGTTTCTCTACTGAGGATGATGTTGACTGGACCTGTCACGTATAACCTTTGCCATGTTCCAGTGTGTTCCCTCCAGTCCTACTGTCTCCAGGACTTTTATTGTGAAAGCATGTTGGATTTTCTCAGAGGCCTTTTCTAAATCTCTTGAGATGATCCTGTGATTTTTGTCTTCAGTTCTGTTAATATTATTTATTATGTTTATTGACTTATATATGTTGAACTAATCCTGCATTTCCCAGATAAAGCCAACTTGATGATGATTAATGATCTTGTAATGTGTCTGTATTCAGTATGCTAGTATATTATTAAGGATTTTTGCATCTTACTTCATCAGGATATTGGTCTATAGTTTAGTGTTTTTTGTTGTGCATTTACTTGGTTTTGGTGTTCGCAAGCTGACAAGGCGTGGAATCAATTAATAATCCTACTCAGCCACAGCACCTATAAACTACGACAAGGACCAGCGTGCTAGGGTATTTGTAAGGGGGCAGTAAGTGACACTCACATGTCGGTGGTAACAAAATTCTATCTAATTAGACTTAAGGCCAGTCAACAGGAAGGAAGTCTTGAAACCTAGTCCTAGAACCCTAGCCACACTTCCTGGAGCTAGTGATGTCATGGATCTTAGAAGATAATCTACTATGGCCACTTTGCCACACCAGCGTAACTCCTTGCTACATTCTAAATCTTATCCTCACACCACAGATAAGCAGCTACCACCCCTCTTTAAAGAAATCTTGTCTCAAAAGAAAGAAAGAAAGAAAGGAAGGAAGGAAGGAAGGAAGGAAGGAAGGAAGGAAGGAAGAAAGGAAGGAAGAAAGAAAGAAAAAAGAAAGAAATCTGACAACTGTTGGAGGGGATGCAGGGAGAGGAAATGAACTCTTATTAGTTGCTGGTTAGAGTGCAAATTAATATACTTATAAAAATCTGTTTAGAGATTGCTCAAAAATTAAAACCACCATATGATCCAACTATACTACTCTTGGACACATACCCAGAGAACTCCATATTCTACCACAAAAATATGCATACAAGCATGTTTATTGCTGTTCTATTTACAATAGCAAGGAAATAGAATCACCCTAGATGTCCATCAACACATGAATAATCAAAATGTGGTATATATACGAAATGTAATCATGAAAATGTGGTCTTGGGAATTATAATATTAAGTGAGGTAACCAAACAGAAAGAAATAAGTCAAATATTTTCCCTCAGGTAATATACATATATGTGTATCTATCGATCTCTATTTATCTATATATACAAATACACGTATATAGGCTACAATATATCCTTGTATATACATAAGCAGGCATAAGTGTAAGGTGTGACAGCTAACCTTGGTTGTCAGT
>CM052701.1:43170495-43262860 GCA_028551405.1 Uromys caudimaculatus | reverse complement strand
CCGAGACAGGGCTTCTCTGTGTAGCCCTGGCTGTCCTGGAACTCACTCTGTAGACCAGGCTGGCCTCGAACTCAGAAATCCGCCTGCCTCTGCCTCCCAAGTGCTGGGATTAAAGGCGTGCGCCACCACTGCCCGGCTTTGTCTTCACTTTTGTTGGCAAGGTCATCTATCCTGTTGCTGCGCTATTAGTTCACTACTATTAGGACTAGCTTCTTTGGATTCCCAGCACACACTGAAGACAAGTATGTTTCCAGGAAAGCTCCATGCCTTCAGCACCAGATTGGGGCTGCTGAGACATCCAGCCTTGTGGACTGAGCAACTACTAGATCTCAGCCTCTCCTGTGGGATCTGGGCATTGTTGGACGGCTCAAACAGTATCCGCCCATACTACGTATCATTCTATCAGTTCTGTTCCTCTAGAGAACCATGACTGATAAAGCCAGTGTAGTCTACAATTCAGAAAGGCGACCAAGAGAGAGTCATATTGAAAGACAGGGAGGAACGGAGTGCGGGCAAGGAGCATCTGAGACACAGGAGAGGTTGTGTGATGGCTAATCTACATTGTCAACTTGATGGACCTGGGAAGAGAGCTCAGTTGAGAAACAGCCTCCATTAGATTGACCTGTGGCATGCTGTGGGGCGTTTTCTTAATTGCTGATTGAGTAAGAGAGCCCAGTGCACTGTGGCAATGCCATCCCTAAGCAGGTGGGTCTGGGCTATATAAGAAAGTTAGGTAAACATGAACCTGGGAGGAAGCCAGCAAATGTCAACTCCTGCTTCCAGGGTCCTGACTTGAGCCTCTGACTTGCTTCCTTCCCTTGATGACGGACTGTGATCTTCAAGCCAAATAACCCCCCCCCGCACCCCAGTTGCTTTGGTCTATGCTGTATCACATAACAGAGAGCAAACTAGAACAGGTTACAGAGCAACTATGTCATTGCTTTTTCCTTGTTTTTAAATGGAGAAGTGCATTCAACTTTCTGAGTATTGAAGTAGCAATAAATTATTATTAAGATAAATAGCAATCAAAATAATTGTTGTTAAAATAAGCACAGGTGTCATCTAATTACTGAAATAAATAAGTGAATACAAGCTATAATTGATAGTAAAAGTATAAAACCCTAAGCAAAGCTCCATGGCTTTAGAATGGCCATTTAAACTGCATAAAAGTTCACCTAGATCCATAGGACTTAGGACAGGGCAAATGTCTGAGTGGCTGCCTTAAACCAGTTGAGTAATGTTCTATCTATGAACTAATTACAATAAAGTGATTTTATTTTAAAAATAAAATAAACGTGAATAGCCGGGCGGTGGTGGTGCATGCCTTTAATCCCAGCACTTGGGAGGCAGAGGCAGGCGGATTTCTGAGTTCAAGGCCAGCCTGGTCTACAGAGTGAGTTCCAGGACAGCCAGAGCTACACAGAGAAACCCTGTCTCGAAAAAAACAAAAACAAAAACAACAACAAAAAAAATGTGAATAATCTAAAGGAGTGTGTGTGTGGGAGACTGGGGATTAAACTTTGGGACTTGAACACTGCAGACAAGTGCTTTCTCAATGAGCTATATCTCTAGCCTTTGAAAATGTTTTCAGTCTTCGCGCTGGAGAGATGGTTCAGTGGTTAGAGACTGCTTGTTGCAGCCTGGCATGGAAGCACACACTTGTAGTTCAAGGGCTCAGGAGGCAGAGGCAGGCTGATCTCTGAGTTCGAGGCCAGCCTGGTGTACAGGGCAAATTCCAGGACAGCCAGAGCTACACAGAGATTCCCTGTCTTAACAAACCAAAACCAAAACCAAGCAAAACAAAATAGAAACAAACAAAAAATGAGGTGAGGTGGACTTTGAGTCTCAAATGCTCAAGTTAGATGAAGTGTGGCTGTCTCCTTTTCTTTCCTGCAGATCAAGATGTAGAACTCTCAGTTCCTTCTGCAGCACCATGTCTGCCTGCCCACTGCCGTGTTTTCCTCCCTGGTGATAATGGACTAAACCTCTGAACTGTAAGCCACCCCAATTAAATGTTTTCCTTTATAAGAGTTGCTGTGTTAGCCAGGCAGTGGTGGTGCACCTCTTTAAATCTCAGCACTTGGGAGGCAGAGGCAGGCGGATTTCTAAGTTCGAGGCCAGCCTGGTCTATAGAGTGAGTTCCAGGACAGCCAGGGCTATATAGAGAAACCCTGTCTCGAAAAAAACCAAAAAAAAAGAGTTGCTGTGGTCATAGTGTCTCTTCACAGCAATTAAACCCTAAGACAGAGATAAATACACTTGTTTGAGGTATTTAGGACAGTGTGCTGGCTAGTTTTATCTCAACTTGCAACAAGATATAGTCATCAAAGAGGAGAGAGTCTCAGCTGAGAAAATGCCTCCATAAGAGGAATTGTCCAAAAGCCTGCAGGGCATTTTTCCTAGCTCATTGTGGGCAGTGCACCCCTGGGCTGGTGATCCTGGCTTCCTTAAGAAACCAAGCTGAGCAAACCGTGGGGAGCAAGGCAGTAAGCAACACCCTCTGTGTCCTCTGCATCAGCTCTTATTTCCAGGTTCCTGCCCTGCTTGAGTTCCTGTCCTGGCTTCCTTCAGTGATGGATATGATGTAGAAGCATAAGCCAAATAAATCCTTGCCTCTCCAACTTGTGTTTTGTTCATGGTGTTTCATCACAGCAATAGAAACCCTAACTAAGACAGAGAGTTAAGTTCATTGAGACAATGAATGAGGTTTCCAAGGGCCAGGGGAGCTGGAGCTGCAGAGCATCCGGCAGCTGGGGCAGGTCCAGCTTTGCAAGTGCACAGGGTTTGAGAGACAGAAGAATCACAGCTCAAAAGGACTTAATAGCAACAAACTACATTTTAGAGCAGATAAAGTGGTAATTTATGTAGTGTGTACTTTGCCATGTTTAAACATTTTACAATGCCAGGCAGTGGTGGCGCACGCCTTTAATCCCAGCACTTGGGAGGCAGAGGCAGGCGGATTTCTGAGTTCTAGGACAGCCAGGGCTACACAGAGAAACCCTGTCTCAAAACAAACAAACAAACAAACAAAAAGATATTTTAAACATTTTACAGCTCTAGAAATTTATCCTAGAGAGAATATATAGCTTACTCCATGTTTCTTTTGAGACAGGGTTTCATTACATAGCCCTGACTGGCTTGGAACTTCCTATGTAAGCAAGTTAGCCTAACTCAGAGATCTGCCTGCCTTTGCTAGGATTAAAGGCCAGTGCCACCACACCTTCAAAGTTGGCTTCAAAGTTGATTTTTGATGAATTATTTCAATGTCTTCTTTTGCCACTTACTAATCAGCTATCTGAGTATGGGTTATTGAGTAATGTTTCCTTACTCTTCAGTATTAACTTATTGAAACTTTTAATTTTTTCTTTGAATTTGAGAGTTCCTTTGAATAACTCCTTCAACATTTCAATACACAAATTTTGGATTTCATGTGTACCCATTCTTTTTTTTAAGAAGATTTTATTTCTTTTTACGTACATGAGTGTTTTGTCTGCATGTATGTTTGTGTATGCAAGGCTCAGGGAGGTCAGAAGGAATCCCTTGGCACTGAAGTTACAGGAGGTTGGAAGCCACCATGTGGGTGCTGGGACTTGAACACAGGTCATCTGGAAGAGGAGCCAGTGCTCTTGACTGCTGAGCCATCTCTCAAGCCTCAAGGTCACAATTTAAAAAGAAGAGAGTAGACGGATGTTAGGGTACTCTTAGAGCAAAGTCATGAAGCACGTATGTGAAAAATAAGAGAGATGGATAGAAATGCTCTGTGCATGCTCAGCTTGCACCATGGAGCTTTAAATGAAGACGCCTGCCTTGCTCAGTCACTAACACAGGGAAATGTGCTCTGCAGTTTGTGAGATGCTTCCACTTCCCACGCTGGCTACACCAGGTCTTCCCCCGGCCAGCCGTCAGACATCAGCTTCCCCAGCTTCCCCACCTTCCCCAGCACTTGCTTGTGTTGTTTTTCTTTTCTTCTTTCTGTCATCCTAATGGGCATGAAACGTGGTTGGTGGTGTTGACTTGTACATGATTAATTACATTAGCGTTTGTGGTGATTTGAATATAGTTAGCTCAGGGAGTGGCACTCTTAGGAAGGGTGGTCTTGTTGGAGTAGGTGTGGCCTTGTTGGAAGAAGTGTGTCACTGTGGGCATGGGCCTTAAGATCCTTGTCCTAGCTGTCTGGAAGCCAGTCTTCTTCTAGCAGCCTTCAGATGAAGATGTAGAACTCTCAGCTCCTCCTGCACCATGCCGGCCTGGACACTGCCATGCTTCTGCCTTGATGATAATGGACTGAACCTCTGAACCTGTAAGCTGCCCCAATTAAATGTTGTCCTTATAAGAGTTGCCTTGGTCATGGTCTCTGTTCATAGCAGTAAAGCCCTAACTAAGACAGCATTGTTTCATGTGCTATTTGCCCGTTCCTGTATCTTCTCTGGGGACCTAAAGGTTTTTCAGACAAGACAGGCTTCTAGGAGGCCACTGTCTTCCTTAAGGTTTTTATAACTGTGAAGAAATGCCAAGACTATAGCAACTCTTATGAAGGAAAACATTTAATTATGGCTGGCTTACAGGTTCAGAGGCTTAGTCCATTATCATCATGGTGGAAAACATGGCTGTGTGCAGGCAGACATGGTGCTGGAGAAGGAGCCGAGAGCAGAAATAATCTCTTGTGTGTTTTATGGATGCATCACCTGTCAATTAAATGTCTACGGCCTATGGCTTAGGCAGGAAATAGAAGGTGGAACATCAGGGAGGCTAAAAAAACCTCTGGGATTAAATGATAGGCAGGAGATCCACCCAGGAAGATGTGAGGAGACAGAGCATGGTACTTGAACATAGGTAACCAACCACGTGGCAGAACAAATGTTAGCATAAGTGGGTTATCTTAAATCATGATTCCAGGCAGAGCAGAGCCTAGCTATATGGCCAAGGTATTTTTAAATATAATTTGAATCTGAGTCTGATCTCTGGGAGCATGGGGCTAGGAGAAGAAGTCAGACTTGACTTTTACAGATGAGAGTTGTACATCTTGACCTTCGGGCAGCAGAAGCGATTGTGTGCTACATTGGGTACAGTTTGAGCATCTGTGAGCTCAAAACCCACCTCTACAGTTACACACTTCCAACAAGGCCACGCCTCCTAATAGTGCCACTTCCTGTGGCCAAACACATGAGTCTATGGGGGCCATATCTATCCAACTACCTCAGCCATACTGTGACTTCTTGAGTCACTTAATCAGTGAACTAAATTAATGAGGCTCATATCAAGAGTGTTGGGAAATAGGCCTTGCTGGGTGGTGTACCCCGTTGATCCTAGCACTTGAAGGCAGAGGCAGGTACCCTAATCTGCATAGTGAGTTCCAGGCTTTCCAGGGTTACAAAGATTTGGAAAGAAAATAACACAAAAATATGTAAGGGGGAGGAATGGGAGAAGAGTATGTGACTGGATGGGACCCAGTACTGGGTCCATGAAATTAAGAGGGCAGACAACGGTCACTTACACAGAAGGCAGAGAAGGCAGAGAAGGCAGGATAAAACTAGAGCTTAAACCTTTCCAAATCAGGTTAAGAATTTTTAAGAAGAACCCTGGAGGTAGAAGAGTGTACTTCACAAAGGCTGAAAAGATAAAAACTGAAAGCAAATCTGGGTGATAAAAAGGTAGTGTGTGGGGGAGCTTTAAAAAAACCCACTAGCAGCAGCTGGAGCGAGATGAAAGAAGGTTTGTAGGCCAGGTCAGGCTTCTAACAAGTCCTAAAATAGGCAGGAAAACCAGAGGCGCAGGCCTATGTAACTCCCTATCTGTGTCCAACACTCATTGAGCAGGACACACTTCTACTTTTGGAGGCCTGGGTAGTTTTCTAGAATACTGCTTCTAGGAATGGACCCCTGGAAGCTACAACCTCACTTTGATGGGACTGTAGAACCTCCGGTCCCACCCTGGTCTCAAGCCTACGTCTGTCTTCTAACAAGATCAGGACCTGAGTACACGCACGGGGAAGTGCTACTTTAGTGGGCGTGGTGTCTGACCTAGAATCAGCTGGATTGGTCACTCCCAGCATCACTCAGCCTGTCTTCACCGCACTGAGCCCCTCCCATCCATGGCCACCACAGTTCACGTACTTCACCAGATCCATGGGAAAAAGGGACAGTCTTTCATGTCAATGCACTGCTGCTTCGGGTATTCTCCAGAAGCGTGAAGGAATTTCATGGCCACCAGGCAGAACCCCTTTTGTTCAAAGCACTTGATGATCTGGCCCACCAGGCTGCATGGCATGCCATCTGGCTTGATGATGAGGAAGGTGCACTCAGTGTTGTCCATGGTCTGAAAGCCATGGTCGGCCAGGTCTGAGATGAGGGATGGGAATGAAGAAGTGAGAATTCTTTTGTTTGTTTGTCTGTCTGTCTGTTTGTCTGTTTGTTTGTTTGTTTGGTTGGTTGGTTGGTTTTCCAGACGGGGTGTCTCTATGTCACCCTGGCTGTCCTAGAACTCTCTTTGTAAACTAGCCTGGCCTCAAACTCACAGAGATCCATCTGCCTCTGCCTCTCAAGTGCTGTGATTAAAGGTATATGCCACCACTGCCCGGCAAGAATTCTTTAAAATATATATAAAGTAGCTCTTGAGAGATGGCTTTACAGCTAAGAGTGCTTGCTGCTCTTCCAGAGAACTGGATTCACTTCACAGTGTCCACATCAGTTGGTTCACAGCCACCTGTGACTCCAGTTCCAGAGGATCTGGAGCTCTCTTCTGGCCTCCTCAGATACCTTCATGCACATGGTACACATAAACTCACCCAGAATGCTGCTGTGTTCCCTGCCCCAACAAAATCAACCAACTGATCAATCAAGCAACCAATCAAACATCTATCTACCACTATCTATCTATCTATCTATCTATCTATCTATCTATCTATCTATCTATCTATCTATCGTATCCTACTAGTTATAAGTTGATTCTTTATCTGACCCATTTTTTCTTTGCTATGTGTTAATTAGCCTTTTTAAATTTTATTTTATTTCTTTTTGATCATAGGTCCCAGCTGGGCAGTGGTGGCGCACGCCTTTAATCCCAGCACTCGGGAGGCAGAGGCAGGCGGATTTCTGAGTTCGAGGCCAGCCTGGTCTACAGAGTGAGTTCCAGGACAGCCAGGGCTACACAGAGAAACCCTGTCTCGAAAAACAAAACAAAACAAAACAAAACAAAAACCAACATAGGTCACTTACTGGTCCTGTTTCTGTGAATAGCTAAGACCAAGGAAAGAGGAAGCAGAACCAGCTGGCTCGAGAGGGTCATTTCCACAATATTCCATTTACACACAGAACAGAAAAACCCAGAGTCACTACTGCAATTAGATGTTGACAGCACAGGATGGAGAAGGGCTGATGTGGAGTAGGGGTGTTGTTAAACCCCTCCCACACACTGCGTGGCTGAAGGGAGTTTGTTCTGCTTCAACCTAAGAAGAACAGAAAGATCAAAAGCAGTTTGGGAAGGCCAGAACCTTCAGCGGTGGAGGGAGGGGAGGAGGTCAGGGTGTGGAGTGACATTTTGCAACTGAGGTTAAGGGATTGTCTGCTTCCTGCTAAGATTCCACCAGCCTATGAGTCTGGAGGAAGTGGGCAACTTGCAACACCAAAGAGGAAGACTGGAGTGCTAAGTGCTTCAGGCCAAAGCGGGAGGTGGTTCACAAAGGCTTGCCCTTCAGGGAGATGACAGTACATCACCTAATTTTTCTGCCAGTGTGCAGTGGTCCTTGGCCTCTTCCTAGAAGTTTGCTCATAATTCATCCTTGATCCTTGCTTCTTGCAGATAAGAATCCTTGGAGCTGGCATAGCATAGATCATTTTGTTCTTAAAGGCATACTCTAAGGTCCCAGAAGACTGAGCATCTGGTCCTCCTTGCTGTCCTTGGGCTAGGCTGCATCACAGAGAGAATAAAGGTTGTCCTGATATGACAGCATTTTGTTTTGTTTTGTTTTTAAGACAGAGTTTTACTAGTTCTGGCTGGCCTAGAATTTTCTATGTAGATGTATACCAGGCTGGCCTTGTATTTACAGATATTCAACTGTCTCTGCCTCTCTAGTACTGAGATTAAAGGCTTATGCCACCATGTCTAATTAAAGTTTTTTAAAAATAAATAAGATATATATTAAAAAGTGAGAGCCAGGCATGCTGGCACATGCCTTTAATCCCAGCACTCAGGAATCAGAGGCAAGCTGATCACTGAGGTCAAAGCCACCCTAGTCTCTCCAATGAGACCCTGCCTGAACTTTTAAAAATCTTGGCGATTCCATATATGTATATAATGTGTGGCGATGACACCCACCCAGCCCATGAGCCTTCTCATCTCCGTCCTATTCCTACTCCCCCTTTCTTCTTCCCAGATAGTCTTCCTCTTACTTTACTTTTGCAACTCACTCTTTTTAATTAGGATTGCTTGCATGACCCTGGCTAGGGGGTTATTTACAAGAGCAATTTACCAGTGACTACGGCACTGGGGGAGATGACTCCCCCTCTTTCAACAACCACGGGGAAAGGTGAGGTGTCATGAGCCCCTCCCTCATTGATGATGGGATGCCATGCATGTCTTGTACAGACAGTCATAGCTGTTGTAAGTTCACAATTACAGCGGTCATGTCTTAGCCGGAAGTTTCAAAGCCCTCCTGGTTCTATGGCTCTTCACCCCCTTACCTAGGTTCCCAGACCTCTGTAGAGCGTGGTACAGATGTTTAGAGACGAACATTCAACAGCTGCAAAAAGAAGCTTTTCTGACAGAGGCTGAGCACTGCACTGGTCTATGGACGTTAAATATTTAGGGCCTGGAGAGATGGCTGCTTTTCCAGAGGACTCACATTTAGGTCTCAGCACCCACATGGTATTTCCTAACTGCTTACAATTCCAGGGCTAGGGAACCTGATGCCCTCTTCTGGCCTCTGTGGGTGCCAGGCACATGCATGATACATAGACACACATGCAAGCAAAACACCTATACACATAAAGTTTTAAAAACATAATCATAAATATTTAAGTTAAATTTTATTTTTAGCGTGTGTGCACAGTCAGGCAAGTGTGTGCATGGTGGGCATGTGGATGACTGTAAGAAATATCAAATATGAGTCTTTTTAATCAGCTACTATAAAAATTGTGTTTAGGACAAGACATTAAAATCCTTTTATCTCACCCACCTTGTAAATCATTTATGCAAATGTTTTCATCCCCCTCAGCCAGTAAAACCTTTGTTCACATGAAGGCCCACTGCTCTAGTCTAGGGATTTGATGTCCTGGAGCAGCGGTCCTCCATTTTCCCACCACCAATTCTTTTCTGACTAGCCAATGACTAAGATTGTAAGGTCAGACCCCAGTCAGTGGGGAAGAGATACAGCCACCACCTGAGTTAGAATAAAAGGCAGATGCACTTCTTGTCTCCACGTGCTCACTCTGCTGAGCAAATGCTCTTGACTCAAAGGGACGTTTGTGTGCCCAGACACTTCCGTTAGAATGGCGGTCTCATTCTTTGTAGTCGCCAACTTCTTCTCACAGTGCCCAATCCACAGTGCGTGCGGATGTCAAAGAGCAACTCTATGGAGTCAGTTCTGTCCTTCCATCTTTTCAAGACTTCCAGGGCTGCAACTCAGGTCATCAGGTTTCTGCAACAAGCACCTTTCCCACGGAGCCATCTCAACAGCTCTAAAAATCACTATTTAGAATGCAGCTTTGCTATAGGCCTGTTGGGGACTGGATTTGTGCTTACATGGGAATTCGCACCTCCCCTGCGGGGGCCCTGCCAACAGCTGATTTTTTGACTGGTTAATAAAGAGCCAGTGGCCAATGGCTGGGCAGGGGGACAGAGGAGAGACTTTGAGGATTCCTGGAGAGGAAAGGCAGGAGAGGAGAGAGAGAAGGAAGGAAGAGGATACAAACATGAGAGCTGTGGAAGACAGAGAACCAACTGTGTAAGAACCAGGGAAACGCAGCTCCAGGGGCCACTGCTCTGTTTGGGTCTGGGGTAGCAGAGATTAAGTATAGATTTTAGAAAATATTAATTCAGAGATATCAGAGAGGAGAGTGTTAGCCACGTGGAGGTTCAGGAGTGGCCCAGCCATTGAGCCAGCTAAGGCATATTTAAATATAAAGTGTGTGTGTGTGTGTGTGTGTGTGTGTGTGTGTGTGTGTGTGTGTGTGTGTGTTTCTGTCCGAGATCCAGAGCATCTGGGGCAGGCAGCATAAAGCATGCGAGTACCCGCTGGGAGCTCAGAGAGGTTTAAAGACTTAACGGTTCATATGCCCATCCAGCAAACAGCAGTAGCAGATCTCCTTTAAGGACTCTGACCTCCCCAGCCACAGGCTTTTGACTAGGCTTACAAACAAGATACCCTTCCCTTCAAGCTGGCCCCAAATCCAGCCAGAAAGTAGATGATTGGCCTCTCTTGTATTTTCATTTCTGTTGCTATAATAAAATATTCTGACAACTGAAGGGAGGAAGGGGTTTATTGTGCTTATAATTCCAGGTTATAGTCTATCACCGAGGGGAGTCAAGGCTAACGCAGCTATCACACCCAGTGAATCACTAGAGTGAATGAAGCAAGTGTGCTTCTGTACTGGCTGGTTTTGTGTCAACTTGACACAAGCTGGAGTTATCACAGAGAAAGGAGTTTCAGTTGAGAAAAATGCCTCCATGAGATCCAGCTGTAAGGCATTTTCTCAATTAGTGATCAAGGGGTGAGGGCCCCTTGTGAGTGGTACCATCTGTGGGCTGGTAGTCTTGGGCTCTATAAGAAAGCAGGCTGAGCAAGCCAAGGGAAGCAAGCAAGCCAGTAAGTAGCATTCCTCCATGGCCTCTGCATCAGCTCCTGCTCCTTGACCTGCTTGAGTTCCAGTCCTGACTTCCTTTCCTGGAGCAACATGGAGTGTAATAAACCCTTTCCTCCCCAACTTGCCTCTTGGTCATGATGTTTGTGCAGGAATAGCAACCCTGACTAAGACAGCTTCCTTTGTTGCTTCTCAGCTTTCTTCACTCTTACCCAGTTCAGGAGCCAGCTTGTGACATGGTTGTCACCCACTGAGGGTGGGTTTTCCCATCTCAATTAACAACAACAACAACCACCCCTCACAGACACACCCACAAGCCAACCTGACTTATATATTCCTTATTAGAATACCACTTCTCAATGTTTAGGTTGTATGAGGTTGGCAATAGAAAGTAACCTCCAGGTCCAGAGAGATGCACTGGTGGTTAAGAGTAGTTGCTGCTCTTGCAGAGGACCCACTTTGGATGGTGGCAGCTCACAGCTATCCATAACTCTAGTTTCAGGTGATCCAACACCCTCTTCTTGCCTTAACGGGCAGATGTGTGGCACAGGTACATGCAAGTGACCAAGCCCACTCAGTCAGTCAACAGGTTCTCCAGCACAGGAGTGAGGATCGAAAGAGACAATTAGACAATACTACAGCATGGCCTCAGTTAATTCTGAGACTTCCAATCTGCTTTTATACCATTTTAATTACATGCGAGCAATAAGGTCAGTTCTAGGTTGAGGAACAAGCAATACAGTAAACAAGAAACAGGGCTGGAGCGATGGCTCAGTGGTTAAGAGCACTGACTACTCTTCCAGAGGTCCTGAGTTTAATTCCAAGCAACCACATGGTGGCTCACAACCATCTGTAATGAGATCCGATGCCCTCTTCTGGTGTGTCTAAAGACAGCTACAGTGTACTCATATATATATAAAATAAATAATTCCTTTAAAAATAAATAAATAAACAAGGAACAAACAAGGCTGTAAACAAAGTCCCAAGTCCTGTGATCATTCCTGTGATCACTGTTTCTAAAGGCTTATCAAGATGACCAAAATATCTGAGCCTACTTCTCTGACCTAGCCCAAAGTCATATTCATGCCTGAAGTCTACTTTTTTTTTTTTTTTGGTTTTTCAAGACAGGGTTTCTCTGTATAGCCCTGGCTGTCCTGGAACTCACTCTGTAGACCAGGCTGGCCTCAAACTCAGAAATCTGCCTGCCTCTGCCTCCCAAGTGCTGGGATTAAAGGCGTGCGCCACCAATGCCCGGCAAAGCCTACTTCTTTGTTCTACCCTAAAATTAAGATTCCTACCTGAACTTACTTCCCTATTCTAGCCTAAGATCAGATCCTGCCTGAGCTTACTTCCTTGTCCTTGGCCTAATGTCAGATTCTTGCCTGGAGCCTGTTTCTTTGTCCTTGGTCGAAATATCAGGTTCTTGCCAAGCAGCCCCAAAATGCTCTCCACATGCAAGTAAAGTGTTCATACACATAAATAAATAAATAAATAATTTAAAAACCCTAAGCTCCCAAATAGTCCTATCATTATTGTGCCAGTGGGCACGGCTTGCTTCCTCAGTCAGTAGGACAGCCTGCAGGGTCTACCACTGAGGAGGACCACTGGTGTCTTTTATTCCCCAGCACCTTCTGGCATTAAGAATATTAGCCCATGGGGAGGAAGCTTCCAGCTCAGTTCCAGCTTCGTTTCTCTATGTCTTGCAGCTAAAGCAAGTGGTGTCTTCAGCAAATCTTTCTTACCTGGTTCCAGTGGACAACCGTGAGCATTGGCAGTAGCTGGTATTGTTCAGGAGCCTCTGGAGTCTGTCTGACCGACAATTCATAGGGAGGCGGCCCACGTTCCATTTCCTAGCTCTTCTGAATGGCACAGCAATGAACATGGATGTACAGGTGTCTCCATCATGGGTTACGGAGTCTGATCTAGTCAGGCTCTCTGTTGCTACCATAAAACACCAACCAAAGCCAGCCTGGGTGGACAGGGTTTGTTTTAGTTTACAAATTTCAGTTCACCATTGAGAGAAGTCAGAGCAGCAGCTCAAGGCAGAAGCTGAACCCATGGAGAAGTGCTACCTACACACTCGCTTGCTTCCCTCTGTCTTACTACACACAGCACCAGCCTAAGGATGATCGTGCCCAAACCGCCTGGGCGCACATCAGCTGGCAATCAAGAAAATGTTCTACAGATATGCCCACAGATCAATCTGAGGGAGGCAATTTCTTAACTGGGGCTCTGTCTTCCTAGGCATATCTAAGTTCGTGTCCAGTTAACACAAACTAACCTTTATGTATAGGCCCAGGGGTTGATCAGCAGTGAACAGGGTTTTTCCTCGAATCACACCCATAGAATCATTGGGTACTATTTATTTAGATAGGGAACTCTCTATGTAGCCACGGATGTCCTGAAACTCTGTGGAGACCAGGCTAGCCTCTGTCTCCCAGGTGTTAGGACTATACATGCCCTGCCCCCATTTTCTTGTCAGCCATTTTGATAGAATGAGAAGGAATCTCAAAAGAGTTTTAATTTGAATTTTCCTGTTGGCTAACAATGTGGAACACTTTAAAAATGTCTACTTATCATTTGCAATCCTTGTTTTGTGAGCTTTCTGTTCAGATTCAAAGCCTAGTTTTTTTTTTTTTTCCTTTTTTCTAAACAACAACAATACCTCACTGGCCAGCTTGGAACTTGCTATGTAGACCAGTCTGGCCTCAACTTGCTAGAGATCTGCTTGCCTCTGCATCCTGAGTTCTGGGATTAAAGACATAAACCATCACACCCAGCCACAGAGTACCTCCCATGTTTTGAAGTTGTATGTTTCTGAATGTTTTGTTCTTTTATTTCATTGTGTATTCTATCCATTAATTCTTTGTCAGATGTACAGCTGGCAAATCTTTTACATTTTTAGGTTGCCGTTTCAATTGACTGACCATTGGCTTTGCAGTACAGAACACTTTTAGTTTCCTGAGGTCGTCTCTGTCAATTGTTGGCCTTCTTTCCTGAGCAACCAGAATCCTAGTTACACAGCCCTTTCCTATGCCTGTTTCTTGCAATGCACTCCCTAATTTGTCTGCTGGCACTTTCGGAGTTTCAGACTTTATGCTGACGTCTGCGATCCATTGGAGATGGTTTTTGTGCAGAGTGAGAGATAAGTATCTAATTGCATTCTTCCACATGACCATATCCGGCTTTCCTAGCAACATTTATTGAAGCAGATGTCTTTTTTTTTTTTTTTTTTTTTTTTTGGTTTTTCAAGACAGGGTTTCTCTGTGTAGCCCTGGCTGTCCTGGAACTCACTCTGTAGACCAGGCTGGCCTCGAACTCACAGAGATCCGCCTTTCTTTGCCTCCTGAGTGCTGGGCTTAAAGGCATGGGCCACCACTACCCAGATTATTTTACTATTTAATTACTTGTATATGTGAGTATCTGCACAGGGATTTATGCACCGAATGCAGATGCTCGAAGAGGCCAGAGAAGAGTGTCAGATGCCTTTGAGCTGGACTTGAAGATGTGAGGCGTCTGATGTGGGTGCTGGGAACCAAACGAGTTCTCTGCAAAAACAGTCTGAGCTCTTAACCGCAGAACCAGAACCGTCTCTCCTGTCTCTTTCCTTTTAATTCATTGCATTTGCGGGGGAAGGGCATAATGAGCCACAGTGTGTGTTTGTAAGTCAAAGGATAATTTACTGGGAACAGTTCTCTCTCACAATTTGAATGCTTGGGATTAAACTCAGGTCATCAGGCTTGGAGGTAGCCACTTTTACGCACTGAGCCCTCCTGTCAGACCCTTTCTCTTATTTGTTTGTTGTTTTGTTTTGGAATCAGGGTCTTACCATTCAATTGTGTCTGGCCTACAATTCACTATATAGACCAGGCTGGCCTCCAATTCATAGAGATCTACCTGCTTTTACCTCCTGAGAGCTGGAATTAAAACCATGTACCACCAAACTTGGCTCTTTAAAAAAATGTTGTTTTTCAATGTGTGTGGGTATTTTGTCTGCATGGCAAGTCTGTGCAGTATATGCATGCTGGAGGCCCCCATGGACCAGAAGAGGACATTAGATTCCCTGGAACTGGAGTTCTGGATTTTGTTAGCCACGGTGTAGCTGCTGGGAATCAAACTCAAGTCCTCCGAAAGAGCAGTAAGCACTGTTGATCCATCATTTCTTTAGGCCTTTAATTTATTTTCTTATTGCAGTGATAGTCTATGTGGTTCTTAGGCCCGTGGAACTATCTTGAGGGTAGACTGTAGAATGTAGAAAAGTTTAGCACTTGGGGCTAGAAAAATCAAAGAATGAGAGCAGAGCTTAATGGGCCATTCTCATAAGAGTTTGGACAGTGGAAGCTCAGATTATGAGATTTCAAGGGGGAGCAGGGACTTTTATCAGGGACTAGCCTGGGGCCATTTATGTGCCATGCTGGCCAGGGATCTGGCTTCATTCTGTTCATGTCCTGAGAACTTGACTGCAGCTCAAAGTTGAACTTAAAGATAACTATTCATTTGGCAGAGGAAGAAATTTCAGGACAAGAGAACATTCTGCCTGGTGCTGAGAAAGCAGCTGCAATTGTTAAAGAGACCAGCATCACTGAAGAATATCCTGTGTGGCACTGGGACAACAGCCAGGGTCTCTCGAAAGCAACGCCATATCCAACAAGGGCTGCCCTGTAAAGATCCAAATTCATTTAAAGGAAAGGCACCTACCCTGAAGGTATTTTAGTGTTCCGATTCCCTTTGCCTTTTCTCTCATCCAAAATAAAGCATCAATAGCTCCAGCCATTGTATCCACCATTCAAACAAAGGGAAGGAAGAAGAAAGATGGAGGGATGGCACCTGTGTGAGGAGGTAAAGTATCTCAAAAACCACCCAAGGCAGCAGCTTCTCTCTCCCTGGGCAGATTCATCCTCGGCTACACATAAGACAGCACAGTACTCAGTCTTATGTGATCTCCAATAACTATGATGCTGTCAGCAAGGGAAAGGCCCTGGCACACCTGTGCACCTCTGACCTCTACACTTTCAGTTTTGATCTTTTCATTGCTGAGTTCAAAGCAAACTTCCAAGTGTCACTCTCCAAAATGGATTCAAATCTATTCTTTTGTTTTGAGAAGTCCTAACTTCTAGTACCTAAAAAGTGACTGTACTTGGAGGCAAAGACTTCAAAGAGGCAACCAGGAAGGAAGGGGTCTAATACAATAGGATTGCTGAGCTCCTAAGAGCAAGGACATTTGGAGGAAACTCCTACAATGGAGATCAAATGAAGACACACACACACACACACACACACACACACACACACACACACACACACACACACAGAGAGAGAGAGAGAGAGAGAGAGAGAGAGAGAGAGAGAGAGAAAGAGAGAGACAGACAGAAAGACTGAGAGAGAGAGAGAGAGAGAGAGAGAGAGAGAGAGAGAGGAGAGAGAGAGACAGAGAGACAGAGAGAGACAGAGACAGAGAGAGAGTGACAGAGACAGAGAAGTCATCTATGTGCCAAAGAGAGCAGTCTCAGGAGAAACAAGCCTTGTGGATTCCTTGGGCTCCGACTTCTAGCCCCCAGCAGGGTGGCGGAATAAGTCACTGTTGTTTTAGACACTCTATGTGCTTGTTATGGCAGCCCTAAAAAACTAGTACACTCTTCCTGATACAGAAAACAAGTCACATTTCATTACTAAACCTACAAATCTCTGAACAACAGATTTAACAGACTTGGTGTCCACTGCTTGGAGATTCATTGTTCCAGTAAATTGGAAGGTTACAGAATTCCCATTTTGACATGGAAACTGGGTCAACAGAGTTATTGCTTCAGGATAAGTTTAGCATTGGAAGGAAAATTGGCCATCAATAAGCATTAACCTTAATGATGGTCACGTAAGTTAAAATCTCATCTCAGAAAGTCTAGTCACGTCTGCCTCCTTCCCTTCCTGACTGACCTGCCTTTCATGGAAACAATTCTTAAGCTCTTTATAGACTTGGGCAAGACTGCACAAATCACCCAGGTCATTAGACTTGGATATAGATGCTAAGGCTAAGGGCTGAACTCTAGCAACACGTGCAATTACCTGCTGTTTATTGCTAAAGGATTATAAATCTCCAAGCTATTGCACTGTTTCCATCAAGATGTCAAAGCTGTGAACAGAAGTTGGGAAAGCCAGTTGGCTTCTATCCGTGGAAGGCAGCTGGTATTCCATCAAGAAAATTAGCTAATTCTTATAGTTGGCAGCAAAGAGAGAATGGCAGACTTAAATGAGCTAGGTTGGAAGTGTGGAGGGGAAAAAGAAAAGGGTTTGGTGAAGAGGCTCCATTGTGATGAAGGGACACTGATAGGACCTGCTATGTTCCCTGTGCCTACCACAACGATGCCACAGACCACGTGGCTTTATGAACAGTAATGAACTTTCCTCAGCATTCTGGAAGCTGGAAGTCCAGCAGTCAGTGTCAGCAGGATTGGTGTCTTATGAGGTGGCTCTCTTCAGTTTGTAGATGGCCATCCTCTTGCTATGAATGTCCTCACATGGTCTTTCTCTGTGTGCCTGAATCTCTGATGTCTCTGTGTGCCTGAATCTCTGATGTCTCTGTGTGCCTGAATCTCTGATGTCTCTTTGTGCTCTTTTTTTTTTTTTTTTTTTTTCCGAGACAGGGTTTCTCTGTGTAGCCCTGGCTGTCCTGGAACTCACTCTGTAGATCAGGCCGGCCTCGAACTCAGAAATCCGCTTGCCTCTGCCTCCCGAGTGCTGGGATTAAAGGCATGCGCCACCACTGCCTGGCTTCTTTGTGCTCTCAGTACCCCTTTTTGTATAAGAACTCCAGTCGGACAGGTGTAAGGAGGCATCTTAAGAAATGCATTTTAATGTACTTTCCTTAAAGTCCCAATACAGTAATACTGAGTTTGGTAAGAGCTCCCAGGAAATTTTTGAAGGATAAGAACTCAATCCAAAACCGGGCAGTGGTGATGCACGCCTTTAATCCTAGCACTCAGGAGGCAGAGGCAGGCGGATTTCTGAGTTCGAGGCCAGCCTGGTCTACAGAGTGAGTTCCAGGACAGCCAGGGCTACACAGAGAAACCCTGTCTCGAAAAACCAAAAAAAAAAAAAAAGAAAGAAAAAGAAAATTGAAAGAACTAAATCCATAGGGCTGTCTAGTATGCTCCTCCCTCAGCTGCTGGAAAGAGCGACTGTTGGCGACTCCGCTATCCGTATCCTCAGTGTTCTTGGCCAGCCAGGGCTGCCTTGCTGGGGAGGTTACCCACCCTCGAGTAGCTCTCAAACAGTGCCGCCTGGTATGGAGATCTTGTCTCCAGATGAGCCAGACACTCAGACGTTCTCCCGGCTCCTGAGCTCACTGTGGGATTGGACTAAGAACAGCTCCTGGATAAAAAGCACATCTTTGTTCGGCTTCTTCCTCCGCCACTTCCGGCTTCCCTCTCTTCCCTTCTCCTTTCCTTTATTGAGGTACTAGCACAATAAATCAGACTGTGCACAGCTACATCCTATCTCACCCTATGTGTCTTTGTCAGGCCTGATGGTATAGACCTGTAACTCAGTACTCGGAAAGCTAAGACATAAGGATCATGAGTTCAAGGCCTGCCTGGAATACAAAGAGATTTCACACTCAGACTGGGCAACTTACTTTTTTTGTTTGTTTGGTTTTTGTTTTGTTTTTTTCAGATAGGGTTTCTCTGTGTAGCCCTGGCTGTCCTGGAACTCACTCTGTAGACCAGGCTGGCCTCGAACTCAGAAATCCACCTGCCTCTGCCTCCCGAGTGCTGGGATTAAAGGCGTGCACCACCACTGCCCAGCTGGGCAACTTACTTAGAATGAAACATCATTTAAGGATTTTTTTTAATTATTATTTATATGAGTACACTGTAGCTGCCTTCAGACACACCAGAAGAGGGCATCAGATCCCATTACAGATGGCTGTGAGCCACCATGTGGTTGCTGGGAATTGAACTCAGGACCTTTGGAAGAGCAGCCAGTGCTCTTAACCACTGAGCCATCTCTCCAGCCCCCCATTTAAGGATTTTTTGATGCTTTTGATTAGCTTATTTATTTTATGTATATAAGTGCTTTGCTTGCATGAATATCTGTGTATCGTGTGTGTGTACCTGGTGCCCTTGGAAGTGTTGGATACGCTGGAACTGGAGTTATGGACAGTTGTGCATCAAACCAGGAGCTTCAGCAAGAACAAGTATTGATAACAGCTTAGCCATCTCTCCAGCTCCTTTTAAAGACTAAAAAAATATGTTATTTATCTGTATGAGTATGTATATATGTGCTAGTAGGTATCTGTGGAGTCCAGAGGCAGATGGTCTGGAAAAAGATGTGGATACTGGGAACCAAACCTGGGTTCTCTATCTGCCTTCCTCTGCCTCCCGTGTACTGGGATTAAAGGTTGTATCGTGCTTGGCTGCAACCAGCACCCTTTAACCACCGAACCTTCTCTCCAGCTCCAAGAATGAAAAAACATTAACAACTGGGGATATAGCCCATCGAAAAAACCCTTGTCTAATTTAAGATAAGGTTTAATCCCTCAGTAAAACACAGAGAGAGAGAGAGAGAGAGAGAGAGAGAGAGAGAGAGAGAGAGAGAGAGAGAGAGAACAACCACACACACACACACAGAGACTCCTTTAAGATTATTCAATCGGAGGCCGGGCAGGGGTGGCCCACGCCTTTAATCCCAGCACTTGGGAGGCAAAGGCAGGTGGATTTCTGAGTTCGAGGCCAGCCTGGTCTACAGAGTGAGTTCCAGGACAGCCAGGGCTACACAGAGAAACCCTGTCTCAAAAAAACCAAAAAGCCAAAAAACAAAACAAACAAACAAAAAAAAAAACAAAAAATTATTCAAATGAAAAACCAAAAAAAAAAAAAAAAAAAGAATCCAGTCAAGTTGACAACCAAGATTAATTATCACACTTTACACTTATGCTTGTTTATGTATATACAAGGATATATTGTAGCCTATATATGGATATTTGTATATATAGATAAATAGAGATAGATAGATAGATACACATATATGTATATTACCCGAGGGAAGATATTTATTTCTTTCTGTTTGGTTACCTCACTTAATATTATAATTCCCAAGACCACATTTTAATATTAATTAATTAATTAATTAATTAATTAATTTTCGGTTTTTCGAAACAGGGTTTCTCTGTGTAGCCCTGGCTGTCCTGGAACTCACTCTGTAGACCAGGCTGGCCTCAAACTCAGAAATCCACCTGCCTCTGCCTCCCGAGTGCTGGGATTAAAGGCGTGCGCCACCACTGCCCGGCAGCAACCTTGTTTTGAGTCACTGGTCAGGGAAGTCCAAGTAACTCCCAAGACAATATATAGATCATGGCTGTTGCCCTTGGTTACCTCTCAGAGGCTGAAAGTCCCTACTGTGGAATACCCTGGAGACTTGGAGCAAGACTTGGAGCCAGATCTAACCTGAAAGCCTCCCTGAATGGTCCAGCTTCCACCTGTGTTCCTACTCTTTAAGATTGCTTTAGCTTTTCGTGGTCTTTTACTGTTCCGTGTGAATTACTTTACTGGTTTTTTTTTTTGTTGTTTTGTTTTTTGTTTTTGTTTTTAGATCCGTGAAATATGACATTGGAATTCTGATAATATAACCATTAATTTTGGTAGTATGGCCATTTCCAAATGTTAATTCTGCAAATTCAGGAACATGGAAGGTCTTTCTATTACCTAGTGTCTTTATGACTCCTTTTCAGTGTTTTCAAGTTAGAGCTTGTGTTAGTCAGGGTTCTCCAGAGTCTCAGAACTTAGGGAATGAATCTCTGTCGGTCTGTCTCTCTGTCTGTCTCTCTCCATATATATATATGAAATCCAGCTAATACAACAGTGACTATCTATGAACAGAAAGTCCAAGAATCTAGTAGTTGCTCAATCACACAAGGCTAGCTCTCTCATCTGGGTGTCTCAGTCGTCTATAAATCCTGGCATCCTGAAGATGTAGGCTCCAATGCCAATGAAGGAAAGGATGGGCTAGCAAGGTGAGGGCGAGCAGGCAGAGACCAGGTGCATCCTTCTTCCATGGCCTTACATAGGCTCCAGCAAAAGATGTGGCCCAGATTAAAGGCATGCCTTCCCACCTCAAGATTTGAATTAAAGGTGTGAGCCTGCCCACCTCAAGATCTAGAACAGGATCAAAGGCATGTGTCTTCCTGCCTCAAGGTCTGGATCAAAGGTGTGTTGTCCTACCTCCAAGGTCTGTATTAGAAGTGGATTCGCCCACTTCACACCAAGCAGAAAATCCCTCCCAGGTGTGCTCTCCATTTCTGGATTGTAGTTCATCCCAGATATAGTCAGGTTAACAACTAAGAACAGCCACCAGAGAGGTCTCTTTTTTCATTAGGATTATCGCTAATACTTTTCTGGGAGCTAGTATGAATGAGATTATTCTATTTTAAACCTTAGAATCTAGAGATGGAAAAAGAAAAGTCACACTGTCGGTTTTTCCTCTTACACTCTGTATGCTGCGGAAAATGGCTATGGCAGCCATACATTTGGTTTTGAATGAGTCAGTTTATTACACATATAGCAAGCCAAAGTAAAAGAATAAACAGCAAGTTATAGATGATAGGTAGATAGATAAATAGCCAAACATCACCAAACTGAGTGCTCAAACATCCAGCAGAAGTAACCTGGGGAAGTCCTGTTTAGGCCATCAGTTAGAGTTCCTGATCAAGAGAGTCCTGGTAGAACCTTGTCTCAGAAGAGTTGTATCCTCTCGGCTGAGGCTTACAAGTAAAAGAATATATAGCAAGAGACAGAGATGACATCATCAAATTGGGTGCTCACAACACCTAGTAAAAACCTACCGGGAAAATGACACAGTCAGCTGCAGTTCCTTATCAAACTTTCTCTCCTAAGCCGAGATCCCCATTTACACAGCAGGCTCTTTCAGATTACAGGGTAAACAATAGTAATGTCTGTTGGAAATGGTTTGTTTTCTAGCTATTCTCAAGGACATGATGTTTTTACTCTTAGGCTGTCTTGCTGTTCCTTTCCCTTTGTCACAGTTGGCAAGGTCATCCTACCTGCAGCTGAAAGACCATGGGCCACACTTTGAGACAAACTTGCTTGGGTTTGAAATGAGACACAGCACAGCCTTGCTTTCAGAGTGATCTTCTCAGTACACTCAAATAGCACATGGCAATTTACCAAGATAGTGCACATTACACTGTGTCTTTGAAATGGTCCTTGAATCTGTAAATGGTCCTTGAATCTGTTCCTTCCTATCTGTTCCTACAACCAGGATCTCAGGGTATCAACAACTTTTTCCTAGGCAAAAGTTCATCACAGAACTCTTTCTTTGCCTCAGTTTCTCAAGAGTGCCTTTTTGTAATGCTGTCAAGAATATATTTTTGACTGGGCAGTGGTGGCGCACGCCTTTAATCCCAGCACTTGGGAGGCAGAGGCAGGTGGATTTCTGAGTTTGAGGCCAGCCTGGTCTACAGAGTGAGTTCCAGGACAGCCAGGGCTATACAGAGAAACCCTGTCTCAAAAAAAAAGAAAAAAGAAAAAACAAACAAACAAAAAAAAGAATATATTTTGTTCTGGCTTAAAACATTTACTATATTAGTCTATTTTCTGTTTCTGTAACAAATATGTGATGGTTAATATCGACTGTCAACCTGACAGGACCTGGAAGAGTTGTTCTCATCCTTGCTAATGCTACTACAGTCCTTTAATACAGTTGTGGTGACCCCCAATCATAAAATTGTTTACATTGCTACATATAACTGTAATTTTGCTATGTAATATTATGAATCATAATGTAAATCTCTGATATGCAGGATGGTCTGGGGTGACATTGGGTGACCCCAGTGAAAGGGTTGCCGACCCCTAAGGAGTCATGATTCCCAGGTTGAGAACCACTGACCTGGAGTCATCAAGAGCTTTTGAGGATGCTGATGAGGCATTGTGTAGATTAACTTAATCTAATTGAGGTGGGAAGACACATCCTAAATATGAGTGAGGCCATTCCATGGGCTTGGATCCTAGACTAAATAAAAAGGAAAAGAGAGTGAGTCGAACATCAGCATTAATCACGCTGCTTCTTGACTGGGTGTGATATAACTCACTGTCTCAAGCTCCTGCTGCTGTGGGTCCCATCCTGATGGACTGTATTCTTGAAGTATGAACCAAAATAAACCTTTCTTTCTCACTTTGTCAGGGTATTTAACCAGGGCAATAGAAAGAAAACTAAGACAGTTTGATACTTTATAAAGAAAAGAGTCTTGCCAGGCAGTGGTGGCGCACGCCTTTAATCCCAGCACTCGGGAGGCACAGACAGGTGGATTTCTGAGTTCGAGGCCAGCCTGGTCTACAGAGTGAGTTCCAGGACAGCCAGGGCTACACAGAGAAACCCTGTCTCAAAAAACCAAAAAAAAAAAAAAAAAAAAAAAAGAAAGAAAGAAAGAAAAGAAAAGAAAAAGAAGAGTCTTACTGAGTTTCCAGTTCTGAAGGCTGGAAGTTCAAGATTGGTCCCTGCCATCAGTGTGGGCTCAGGTGAGGATCTTTTTTTTTTTTTAATTAATTAATTTATTTATTTTGATACTTTATTTACATTCCAATGTTTCCCCTTTTCTTGGTCTCCTCTTTGGAAACCCCCTATCCCCTTCCCCTCCCCGCCTCTATGAGGGAATTCCACCTCCCACCCACCTGCCCGCCCAGTCCCCATTCTAACACCCTCAGGCCCAAGGGCCTCTCCTCTCCCTGATGGCCACCGAGGCCCTCCTCTGCCACATATGTGGTCCGAGCCATGGGTCCCTCGATGTGTCAGGTGAGGATCGTATGGTAGCATAGGCATTACAGTGGCACAGGCATATGAGAGCTGGAGCGGTCACATGACAGTATAGGAAACTCAAGAGATTTAGAAGTCAGGTCCCCTCCCCTCTGTGTGTGTGTGTGTGTGTGTGTGTGTGTGTGTGTGTGTGTGTGTGTGTGTGTGTGTGTTGTTGTTGTTGTTGTTGTTGTTGTTGTTGTTGTTGCTACTGTTGTTTGAGACACAATCTGGCCTCAAACTCACTATGTAGCAGAGACTGGTCTTGTCCTCCTGATTCTTCTGCCTCTCCTCTCAAGTGCTGGGATTACACCTATGCCCAACTTAATGCTTCCTCTTTTTATAACAATTTTGGTCCCAGAAGATGGACACTGGCCCCTTCTGAAGGCAGTGTTCCTATGATCTGACTACCTTCCAGCAGGCCCCACCTCTTTTGTTGTCAGGCCCTCTGGGCTTCACCTCTCAGCGGTTCTGCCATCTTCCAGTGCTGCTGCCATAACATGGACAGAGCTGTCAGCATGTAAACCAGAGGACACCTATCCAAACCGTAACACTTACCCATGTTGCTCCCAGTGCTACCCTCCATCACTTTGCTACCCAGCCTGCAGGAGACAGTCCAATGCTTAAGCATAGCCTCCAAAGGCCTACCCAGGATGGCTCACCCACGTTCCCAGTCTCCACCCTGATCAGAGCTGGCACTGCTTCTCCTTGCTCTCTATAGTGAATGCCTTTTTATTGCCTGCATTTCCACTCCATTGGAAAGTCTACGCCCCCAAATCCCAGTATGTGCACTCATCTACCCCCGTCCTCTGCCCCTTGCTCCTACAGCTGTCACCACACAGTAAACGTGCCTGCTTTACTGCCCTGTTCTTTGTTGCATATAAGCTGCCTTCTTTACTAAAGCACGGGCTATTAAAGGAAAAGCAAGTGCTCCTCCCCTCAACCTCACAGCTCCACATGGGTCTGATATACTATACTCCGCACTAATAATCTGATGAACGGAACTAAACATGCTTAGACACAAAAAGAACCCAATCTCCTTCATGTGGTAAGGCACTGAGATTTCACATGGTTTAGGGAAGTCTCTTGGCCTCACAAAGTGTTGAAAGCAATTTCTTTTATGTGCATCTAAGCAAGGCTTAGTCCAACCTACGTTCTCATCTACTTCAATAAACCTTATCAAAGCTTTGCTTTTAACCATGCTGACTAATGCCTCAAGGACATATGTATTAGCCGCTCTTGTCACGTAATAAGTTGCTTAGCACGATCATAAACACTTATCATCTCTCACGCTTCCATGGCCTGGCATCCGGGAACTAGTTTGGCTGAAAGTTTATGAGTCAGGGTTTGGTTTGATGTCATAGTTAGAAGTCACCCAGGGCTCCAGTTATCTAGCCTTCTAGAGGTTCTGCCAAGGCTTCACCCCATAACTGTCAGCTTGGCTCCTCCCCATGTGGGCTTCTGATCTTCAGAGACTGCCTGAGTGGCCACATAGCATAGAAGCTGACTTTGTCTAGAGTAGGGACTTCAAGAGAGCCAGAGAGGAGTATAAATGTCTTTATGACCCTGCTTCGGAAGATAAAACATTGCTACTGATGACAGATCACACAGAGCAGCCTTGCTTCAGAGGCTGACTAAACAGGCTGTGAATACCATAACAGGGCCACAAAGGGCCACCTATCTCTTTCTTTCTTTCTTTCTTTCTTTCTTTCTTTCTTTCTTTCTTTCTTTCTTTCTTTCTTTCTCTCTCTCTCTCTCTCTCTCTCTCTCTCTCTCTCTCTCTCTCTCTCTCTCCCTCCCTTCCTTCCTTCCTTTCTTTCTATCTTTCATTTATTTATTTATTGAGATGGGAGTTTCCCTATGTTTCCCAAGCTGGTCTTGAACTCCTAGCAATCCTCTTTGTCTCTGTCTCTAAGTAGCTGTAACAACAGGTGTGTAGCTTTCTGTGTAACTACATCATGAAGGAGACAAAAGGAGCCAGGCATGGGGGGTGCATGCCTCCAAACATAACATTTAAAGAGTCTGAGGCAAAGGATTATTTGAATTTGAGAGTTTTGAGACCAGCTTTGACAATACAGAGAGACTCCTGTTTCTATAAACTGAGAGAGAGAGAGAGAGAGAGAGAGAGAGAGAGAGAGAGAGAGAGAAGTACACTATTCTAGTATAGTAAATGGCCTAACCTAAAATAATACGGATTATGCTGTGTGTGTATATGTGTATATATGTGTATGTACATGTGTTTGTGTGCTATGTATATATATACATATATATGTGTGTGTATGTATGTGTGTATATATGCATATATGTTTGTGTGTATGTGTATGTATGCAAGGGTAGTGCATTTCTATGTATGTGTATGTATATATGTGTATGTTCATGTGTTTGTGTGTGTATGTATGTATACATGTGTGTGTGTATGTGTATATATGCATGTGTATGTGTGTTTGTGTGTATGTTTGTGCGTGTGCCTTTTTTTTGAACCAGGGTTTCACCATTCGTCAAACTCCTGCCCCGGCTTCTCCAGTGTTAGGATTATGTGCATGTGCTCAAGGACGCCTTCAAAAGATTGCCTTTAAAACCTTAAATTTTGGAAATCATTAATTCATACCAAAAAGAAGAGGAAATTTTAGATCCATCAGCAACAGTGATGTGGCTTAATCAATAATATAACTTATTCAAAACCATTTCACACTTGGGAGAAAAATTCAATGGTAGAGCACCTGTCTAGAATACACAGTGCCCTGGATCCCATCTCTAGCACTACAATACCATAGATAAAATAGTCACCCAAACAGTTCAGTGTATTCCTAGGCTAAAAGCTCCATAGCCTTACACAGTGTCTCCAGCATCCATGCCAAATCCCAACATCCTGTACATAATAAATATGTCTGACTTTGAGACACCATGCACATACTTAATAGCGTGTGTGTTGTTAATGTGCCCTTATTAATTATGTTTGTCTTTTTGAGACAGGATCACACTGCAGTTCTAGCTGGCCTAGTCATTGCTTATAGTAGCCTTGAACTCACAATAATCCTCTTGTCTCAGCTGGGATCACAGGCTTACACTACCAAGTCTAGCTTACACACTCTTTAAAGGTGTTCCATGAAAGCCTGTCCTAACTTCTGTATTATTTAATATATTTATCAGCGATTTGGAATGAAGGAATAAAAATAATGTTTATCAAACTATAAAAGACTCAAAGCTTGGAGGAAGAATTAATATATTAGATTATCTTGCCATGTTTTAGGGATTTCTGGGATGGAATAAATCAAATCAAACATGGAATGGTTTACTGTTATGTCCAGTGCTTGGACCTGGGACCTGGCTGGAGTGACTTGGGGATGAAGGAAAGACAGGCATACATACAGAAAAGCTGGGTTTGCGTGGGCTGTCCTGGCTCTGGTAAGGGCAATTCCTACTATGCTACCTGAAAACTAAGCAGCTATTATGTTTAGTAGAAGAAGGTGGGTTAGCTGTTCTCAGTAGGAGGACTCTGTAGGGAGCCTTCTTAGGCTGTAAACTTCTGGGTGGAAGAAGCTGAGGCTCACATTCTCTACACACACAGTTAACGTCCACACGGACCAACAGGTAACATCTATAGACCAGAAGAAAGCTTTGCCGTTCCCATGGTCCTGGGGCACAGAGTTCCTGACGTGGCTGTGTTCGCATCAGCAACACGATGAACCCAGGCCTCCTCTGCTCCCTATAGCTTTGTCTTAGTCAGGGTTTTTAAAGCATCATGACCAAGAAGCAAGTTGGGGAGGAAAGGGTTTATTGAGCTTACACTTCCATGCTGCTGTTCATCATGAAAGGAAGTCAGGACTGGAACCCAAGCAGGTCAGGAAGCAGGAGCTGATGCAGAGGCCATGGAGGAATGCTGCTTACTGGCTTGCTTGCTTGCTTCTCCTGGCTTGCTCAGCTTTCTTTCTTTCTTTCTTTCTTTCTTTCTTTCTTTCTTTCTTTCTCTCTCTCTCTCTCTCTCTCTCTCTCTCTCTCTCTCTCTTTCTTTCTTTCTTTTTTTGTTTTTTTTTGTTTTTTCGAGACAGGTTTTCTCTGTGTAGCTCTGGCTGTCCTGAAACTCACTCTGTAGACCAGGCTGGCCTCGAACTCAGATCAGCCTGCTTTCTTATAGAGCCCAAGACTACACAGATGGTACCACCCACAAGGGGCCCTCCGCCTTGATCACTAATTGAGAAAATGCCTTACAGCTGGATCTCATGGAGACATTTTCTCAACTGATAACCTCAGCTTGTGTCAAGTTGACACACAAAACCAGCCAGTACAAGCTTATACTCAGATCCACTTAATGAATTATTCATCTGTTGGTTTTTGTTTTGTTTTAACAAAATCCTAATGAAGACTAGGGAGCAAGATGCTTAGGTGAAAGCCTGCTAGCTCAGAGAGGCAGAGAATCATCTGACATCCCAGAAGCAATCCTCCTCTCTCACACCTTCTCCAACAACAACAACAACAACAACAACAACCCCTTCCAACTCAACGTCCCACCCTCTACTTCCTGTGTGTCTCTATTCCTCAGGACTCCCCCTTACTCTAGATTTCTCTTTTGTGTTGCTAATGACCCATTCTGACATTTGCTCCAGCTTTGGAAGTCTACCCCTGGGCAAGACAAGATGGGCAAGAAGATCTTCAGGAATTGGAAAAGGAAATGAAGAGGAGCTTGGCAATAGAAGTCTCTTCTCAATTTAAAAAAAAAAAAGATATGACTGCTTCTAGGTGTGGTCAAGGGGGAAATTCATTGTAGATAAAAGGGAAAGCAGAGGCAGAGGCAGACAGGCTGGGAAAATCTAAACTGGACATGACCAGACTGAGCTGGACCATGTGGGGAAGAGTAGGAGGGAAAGGAGGAGAAAGAGAGGAGAACCAGTTGCAGTAGGCAAGAGGGCAAAGGTATGAAAGGGGTGAGTAATCAAAATGGCTGAACTGTAGAGCTTTGGGGGGATGGGTAGCCCAATGCTTGGGCCGGAGAGTTAGGGGTAGAGGGCAGGCTATGCCACCATACCATGAAACAGGTTTGCTGGGACTGAGGAATGCTGGGAGAACTTGGTGGCCAGGTCCACTTTGACATGTTAAATGATGGAGGTTGGACTCAGACCTTTTCATGTTCTAAGCACACACTGTACTGCTGACCTTCAGACCTTGATCCTTGCACACTCCAGTCTTGCCTTGATAGGTTTTCAGACTGACCTCTGTACCATGTGTTTGATCTGTACTGGGTCAGACCGAACTTGCTATGGAGCCTGAACTGGCCTCTAACTTAAAATCCTCCTGCCTCAGTCTTCCTAGCACTTACATTACAATAAGCCTTGCCCTGCCCACTCCAAGTTGTTTCTCTCAGGTATTTTGATGAAAGGATGAAAATTAACTGCTATAGAAAACTAGCACTAAGAGTGGGCTGTTACTGCGAGGAAACCTGGCTAGGTGGCTTTTAAGTCTTTGCGATGTTTTTCAGGAGGAATGTGGAAGAGTTTGCAGATGTGGGCAAGAAGTGCCCCCGAATGCTGTAACTACACATCATGGGCAACTCAGTGGGAGTTTAAACTTCAGAATATCAATAGAAATGTGGACCACAACTGACTCCCATGACCTTCACATGTACGCTATGAGGTGTGCATGTGCATATGTGTGCACATACAAACACATACTCTCTAATAAAATCACTCTATAGTATAGTATATCGTATCATATAAAACAAAGAATTGGAGGGCCAGAGAGATGGATCGGCTTCAAGAGTAGTTTCTCCAAAGGACCTGGTTTCAGTTTCCAGGACCCACACTAGGTGTTTCACAGCTGCTTATAACTCTAGTTCTAAGGGATACAACACCCTTTTCTGGTTACCATGGGCACCTACATGCATGTGGTCCACATAAACTCACGCAGGCAGATAAACATACACATACACAAAAAATAAATTTATTTTTTAAGAAAAGCAAAAAGTTAAAAGCTTTGGGCCAGAGAGAAGGTCTGGTGGATTTAGGCACTTGCCATGATGCAATCCTAAAGGCCCAGGTTTAGTCCTCAGAACCCACATAAAGGTAGATGGAGAGAACCAGCTCTGCCAAACTGTCCTCTGGGTTCCACACCATGTGCTCTGTAGCACCATCAAGCACACACATGGAATAATAATAATAAAACATAGACAAGAGATGGAGGTCACAAAGTTTCAGATGCTCCCCATCTGAAGGAAAGACTTTTGGGACTTCCACTAGAGACCACTTATATAATATTCTGGGAGGTAATTTGTCTCTGAACATTTGAATTGAGGCTTCAGTAGTTACTTTGGCAGAGTAATTTCAAGGCAGCACAGCATTCAGACTGTTGAGTGGTTTTTGTTGGCTAGTTTTAGCCAGAATTACAGTGAGAATTTGGAGCAGAAAGTGGAACAAAAAGATTTGAAAAATGTGCAGTTTGGCCATGGACGGTGAGTTTAAAGACAAACCAGTGCAGAGGCAGCTGCTTTAGGGTTAAAGAAATTAGTGCTGCTAAGAAGCAGTGACCTTTGCCCTGGGACAATAGAAAGTGGATTGACAATGAGACCACACCCCTGGGTGTGTAAAACTAAACACTCGCTTAGAAGACATTCCTTTAAAATAGTCTCCAGGGCATGCTGGTGGGAAGGGCCATATTGGAAGTATTTTCCTGGGTTCAGATGTATATATACCTCAGAAGCCTCTCTGGTTGTAGTCAAGGAGGCCCAGCTAGTACTTGAGCAATCAGCAAAACTTGGTGTTTACCACTTACGTTGGTTTTAAGGGATTACAGATTACAGAAATTAAAGGATTATGAAAAACACAACCCAGACTTTTAACAGGCTAAGAACATCAGAGATTTGCAAATTAAACTGCTTTAAAGACCGGCATGGTGGCACACACCTTTTGTCTTAGCAGTGAAGAGGCAAAGGCTGGCAGAGCTACATGAGTTCTAGGCTAGCCTGGTCTCCATAGTGAGTTATAAGATAGTCAGGACTACAAAGAAGGACCCTGTCTCAAAATAAAAAAACCCCAACAATCTTACTTTGAGATTTCATATTACCCCAGTCATAATGCCAAAGATAATAAAACAAAGGACAGCTCCTGCTGGAGGATGTGGGGAGGGTGGGCTTGCTAAGCCCGGGAGGCACACTTTGAGCCATCACTTGTCAGCTGCCAAAGGTGTCACTCTAGGGTTTTTAATGCTTGCTCTGCCAGGCTCTGGTCTTACTTTGGTCCAGTCCCTCATGATTCTCCAGTTCTTGTTTTGGAACTGGGATGGTTATTCTCTACTACTGAATATTGGAACTATATAATTTTCTTTGTGAACTTACAGAGACTCAAAGGACTTTTTGTTTGTTTGTTTGGTTTTGGTACTTTTGTTTACTTGCTTTTTTGCTTTTGAGTCTCAAAAGAAACTTTAAACTTTAGACTTTTTTGTTTAATGATCAATTTATTTTTATTTCATGTATATTGGTGCTTTGCCTGCATGTATGTCTGTGTAAAGGTGCCGGATACCCTGGAATTACAGATGATTGTGAGCTGCCATGTGGTTGCTGGGAATTGAACCCAGGTCCTTTGTAATAGCAGCCAGTGCTCTTAACTATCTCTCCAGCCCCAAACTTTAGACCTTTAAAAAAAAAAAAAAAAAAGATTTTATTGATTTTATGTATATGAGTACACTGTAGCTGTCTTCAGACACACCAGAGGGCATCAGATCTCATTACAGATGGTTGTGATTACATGATTGTCATTACAGATGTTGTTGCTGGGAATTGAACTCAGGACCTCAGGAAAAACAGTCAGCGCTCTTAATCACTGAGCCATCTCTGTAGCCTAACTTTAGACTTTTTAATATGCATTTTATATATGTATGCATGCAGCAGAGGTTGGGTTCATGCATGCCACAGTATATATGTCATGGTGTCTGTGTATAGGTCAGATGATAATTTGTGAGAGTTTATTCTCTCCTTCTACCACGTGGGTCCCTGGGGTCAAACTCAGATCATCAGGCTTGGTAGAACATCTTTTACCTACAACCATCTCACTATTCCTCAGCTGAGGGCTTTTGAATAATGTCAGGACTGGTAAGAAAATTTAGGGGCTGGAGAGATGGCTCAGCTGTTAAAGGCTAGGCTCACAACCAAAAATATGAGTTCGGTTCCCAGCACCCACAGCTGTCTCTCCAGCCATCAAAAAAAAAAAAAAAAAAGAAATTTTAGAAAAGTTTAAATCAGATTAAACACATATGCATTATGTAATGACCATAATAACCCTTTGGGGGCCAGGGCACAATATTATGCTTTGAAATTGAAACATCCCTTACAAATTCATTTTTGAATACTATTCCCCAGCTTGTGGCCCTACTTTGGGAGACTGTAGAACATTTAGAAGGTGAGTCTAAGCTGCTGGAAGTATGTCACTAGGACAAAAATAATCTGACCAAGTAAACAGAAGAATTGCTATTGGGTAAACAGAAACATAAACTCAGCATTCCTCAGGAATCTTGTAAGGTGTTTTGTTTTGTTTTGTTTACCAGGAAAACCACTGCTTACCTTATCTGCCCCAAGATCAACTACTTCATGAAAGGGCATCTAGTTCCAGAGAGCCTGGATCAACTCAAAGACGCCCACCCCGTGCTGACTATAGTGTAAGGTCTGTTTGCTTTTCCACCACGCTGATGTCCTCCATTCTCAGAGGCAGAGCTCGTTCCCCCAGTAAACTTTCCTTCCTGCCCTTGGAGTAGTCTAGTTTGGTGGTTTAACTCCACTCTCATTTCCACATGGTAGAGAAGGCAGGCAGAGTTCATGTCTATGATAGGACCAGAAAGCAGAGAGCAAGGGTAAATCTAGAGGTGCTCATGACCTTAAAAGACCATCCCTAGTGCACGACTGCTGCCAGTTAGGTACGGCCTCCTGAAGTTTCTGTGGATTCCCACATTCCGCAGTTCCACCAGCCCGGGAACAAACATTGACAACACGAGTCTAGGAATGACATTTCAGATTCAAGCCATAACAAAGAACATTAATTCCATGGCTGCATAACATTTTATTACCTACTTTTTAAAAATCCTCCATGGAATATGTCATTTTAAAAAAGAAGCACTACTAGGGTACATATAGACAGCAGCTAGCTACTCACAGCTCACCATTTTGCTCATCACAGGCTGCACTAATTAATCATGGCATTCCTTCCCACGGTGAAGAGGCAACCTGATTCCATGTCAACACCGTGCACTGGTACCTTGCTATCTGGGACGTTCCAAGGTGCACAGTATCAGCATCACCATGAGCCTGAGAGCAATGCCGAACCTCAGGCCCCACCCTAAACTGCTTTAATCACATGTATATCAGCCGGGCTATGCTTGCAGGTGACTCACCTCTGCAAGGGAGTACAAGAAGTGCTGCTTACACAGCCCCTACCTAAGTCATTCTGTGAGATGAAATGTATGCCCTCCCTATTCAGAGGTTCCGGACAAGTGATTATCTGTGCGTCACATAAGGATATGGGCTGCTTTGATTTGCAGACAAAAATCATTGTCAGAGGTGCTCTTGACATCGAGTTATAGAATCAGGAGCAAACACGATAAGAGGGTGAGAAGAGAGAGACTAACAACTGAGGGGAAGGAAGCTTGATTGAGAGAGAAAACAAAACAAAACAAAACAAAACAAAAACCCTTTTGCAAATAGTGTCCGAGGCAGCATGGAGTATGTACTAGTATTCTACAAGATTCTATTCCAGCCGGGCAGGGGTGGCCCACGCCTTTAATCCCAGCACTTGGGAGGCAGAAGCAGGTGGACTTCTGAGTTTGAGGCCAGCCTGGTCTACAGAATGAGTTCCAGGACAGCCAGGGCTACACAGAGAAATCCTGTCTCAAAAAACAAACAAACAAACAAAAAAGATTCTACTCCAGATTTGCTTGAGAAACACTCTGTGCTTTTTCTCTCCTTGGTAACTGACTTTACACACAAGACACTATAGTTTCTTAAGTATTCACTAAAGAAACCAGTTTCTTGCCTGGTGGTGGCACAGGCCTTTAATCCCAGCATTCAGGAGGCAGAAGCAGGTGGATCTCTGTGAGTTAAAGGCCAGCCTGGTCTACAGAGTGAGTTCCAGGACAGCCAGGGCTACACAGTGAAACCCTGTCTCAAAAAACAAAACAAAACAAATTGCAAAAAAATAAAAATAAGTTGGATGAGAAAAAAATTAAATACACTATATCACTATTATGGATCCAAACATTTGCTAATCTAAAAGCAGATAATATTTTAGAAATATAATATTTTAGGAATGGACTCATGTATAAAGTATACCTTCTAAGAAAAGATAAATATGAAAAGATATACTTTTATTGTTGTTTCACTTAAATAAACAGCTACATTATACCAGTTAAATAAATATTTTAACTTGCTTCAAAGAAACAGAAGAATCATCTAGAAACCCTGCAAAAATTTCCAACTCAGCACATTTGGAGGCCTGGCTTTTTTTTTTTTTTTTTTTTTTTTTTGCAATTTTTAAAAATTAAAACATAATTACATTTCTCTCTTCCTTTCCTCCCTCCAATGTCTCCCATATCTCTCCTCCCTCTTTCCCAAATTCATGGCCTCTTTTTCTTTCATTATTATTGTTACATGTATGTGCACAAACATATAAATACAACCCACTGGGCGCCTTTAGTGATGCTCTTGTTTATATGACTTCAGGGCTGCCGGCTTGGTATAGGATAAACACTTAGGGGCTCCGCCCCAGAGGAGACTGGTGCTCCTTCTCAGTTTTGCAGAGAAACTGCACAAAGAATGAACTCTTCTGGAATAAGCATAACTGGAGAGCTTTGTGTCAGAAACCTGGGCCATGTACTCAAAGTGGCATTCAGGAGAATACACATCCACGGGGCACTGAGCACTGTGACCCTTTCATGAGTAAAGGGCTCAGTCCATTACACTAGGAAGTGAATAACAAGAAAACAAACCAAAAAAGTACAACCAGAAGCCACTAAAAATAAGGCAGAAGTCAACAAAACAAATCAAACCAAATACTGATTCACTGACGGAAATACAAAATAAATATTTGGGAAAACCATGAACAGGGACTAGAGGTGTAGCTCAGGCTGTATTAGTGCCCACCCAGCGTTGCACAATGCCCTGGGTTCAATCTCCAGGTCTTCATAAAGCTGGACACTGTGACACAGACATACCTGTAATGCCAGCACTTAAGGGCCGAACAAGAAAAGATCAGATGTTCAAGGTCATCCTTAGCTACAAAGTGAATTTGACGTCAGAAGGGGATATATGAGACACCCTCTCCTCTCTCTCTCTCTCTCTCTCTCTCTCTCTCTCTCTCTCTCTCTCTCTCATACACACACACACACAAGAAAACAAAAGAAAGCCACTTTGGATGACACAGCAAATTAAACCTTGACTGCCCAGGACAGGCCCTCCCTGCTGACTAGCTTACATTGTGTCATCAGGTGCTGTGCTTGTTGCCTGGGGGAGAAAGGACAGCAGTGATTTCATCCACTTGTCCCTGCATACTGCAATACCAATGTGTCTGGCTAGATGTGCCCACGGGTGCAATGATGGCATTACAATTATGAGGTAGCCAAGTGTTCTCTCATTGGATAAGAGGCCTCCTCCATTGGAGGGATTTCATGCATGCTACTTTAAATGTGGCCAAACGTCCATGACTGAGGAGATCACAGGCCCTGGGTGGGTGGGTGGGGGACACTTACTGTTAGTATGCAAAGGACAGGAAGTGACCACTCCACAGACAGACTCTGACTCATGGGTTATATGGGGCACTGACCACACCCTTGCCATTCGAGAGACCACAGTGTGGGTGAGACCAGGGCTTCTCTGGAGATGATCAGTGCCAAAATGGAATGGAGGCTGAGGAGATTGGAGAAGAAGGGGCGAATACACCTGAGGCTGGATCAAAAGCTGCTATGCAAGGGGAGCTGCCCCAAAGCTCTGAGCTCTGGAGCTCTGCTCAGGCATCACCACTGTGTGGTCCCCATTTCCACACTGGCACGCACTGGGGAAACTCACAACCTTGCTCAGTCGTGGTCAGGCCAGCCAAGTAGGCGGCACATCATTGCCACACTGTCTTGCTTCCTGGACAGGGCTGGGATTGGCCAGCCAAGTCCCAGGCTCTGGCCTCAGGCCACTCAGCCAGCCAAGCAGGGTGAGTCAGTCATTCTTTAGAAGACACTGTCCTCTTCCAATGGAAGTGAAATGCTTCTTTCTCCTCCTAGAGTTCTTGAGCATTTTGGAAAAGGCAATGTGGAGAAGCAAAGAGCTTTTCTTTAAAAATAAAAGTGTTGCTGGGCAGTGGTGGCGCACGCCTTTAATCCCAGCACTTGGGAGGCAGAGGCAGGTGGATTTCTGAGTTCGAGGCTAGGTCTACAGCGTGAGTTCCAGGACAGCCAGGGCTACACAGAGAACCCCTGTCTCGAAAAATAAAAAAATAAAAGTGTTACTAAGTATGGTGGTGAGTTATGAGTTCCAGGATAGCCTAGACTACATAGCTAGTTCAATGTCAACCTAGGCTGTCTTTAAAAAAATCAAAACAAAACAACAAAAAATAAAAACAAATCAAAATGAGAAACCAAAACAAACAGAAAATGTCAAAACTCAAACACACCCAGGGGAGTGTATTGTCGTGTTGCATAGTTGAAGAAGCCATACCTTGAATGCCACTCCTGTGGGTCAGCTCTCCTTATCCCTTGTGGACAAAAGTATGTTCATCTCCCTGCTAACTTCTTTGTTTCCAGTCCCCTGCCTCCACCTCCACAGTCCCCTACTTCCACCTCTACAGTCCCCTATTGCCAACCTACACCCACGTGAGGCCCCGTGTAATCATCTAAGTGCTTGCATGGAGTTCTACATGACACAGATGCTGCACCCATCTCTGAATTTTGTGCACAGGTTGTTTGGAAGTTCCGAGAAGTAGGGCAGGAAGACAGAAAAATGGCCTGTTAAAATGTAGATTACCACCGCGGGACACAGGCTGGGCTCTGTTGGGTCTCTCTGAGGAAAGGAAACAGTTGTGTACTGGCTGGTTTTGTGTCAACTTGACACAAGCTGGAGATATCACAGAGAAAGGAGCTTCAGGTGAGAAAATGCCTCCATGAGATCCAGCTGTAAGGCATTTTCTCAATTAGTGATCAAGGCGGGAGGGCCCCTTGTGAGTGGTACCATCTGTGGGTTGGTAGTCTTGGGATCTATAAGAAAGCCAGCTGAGCAAGCCAGGAGAAGCAAGCAAACCAGTAAGGAACATCCCTCCATGGCCTCTGCATCAGCTCCTGCTTCCTGACCTGCTTGAGTTCCAGTCCTGACTTCCTTTGGTGATGAACAGCAATGTGGAAGTGTAAGCTGATGTCTTAGTCAAGGTTTCTATTCCTGCACAAAACACATGACCAAGAAGCAAGTTGGGGAGGAAAGGGTTTATTGAGCTTACACTTCCATGCTGGTCTATTCTTAATCACCTTTCCTCCCCAACTTGCTTCTTGGTCATGTGTTTTGTGCAGGAACAGAAAACCCTAAGACAGGATGCCTGGTACTTGGTTGAGAGGTGTCCTTGGGTTCCAAATCCACCAGTATGTCCAGACTACCACTGTCACCAGGCTAGTGGGGTGTTCATGTGTGGGAGAAAATTCTGAGGCTTTTGAACTGGGCATATGTCCGGTGTACCAGAAGTGTCAGGCCAGTGTGTTTCTTGTTCCACACCCACCATCAAGATTTCTTCATGGTTATAAAGCCAAGCAACCACATCTGTTTCCCAGACAGGTAGAAAGGCAAAAATAAATATAACTAACATTTCTCCCTCTCTCCTCGTCTCCCTCTCCCTCCCCCTTCCTCTCTGTGTGTGTGTGTATGTGCACATGTGTGTGTACATATGTACAGAGGCCGGAAGAGGACATCAGGAGACCTGACCTGCTAGCACTCTCTGTCTAGTCTAGTTTCCTCTTTTTGTTGCTGTGATAAAATACCTTCACCAAAAACCATGGAGGAGCTCTGCTTATAAAGAGTATGTGAGCCGGGCAGTGGTGGTGCACGCCTTTAACCCCAGCACTTGGGAGGCAGAGGCAGGTGGATATCTGAGTTCGAGGCCAGTCTGGTCTACAGAGCGAGTTCCAGGACAGCCAGGGCTACACAGAGAAACCCTGTCTCAGAAAAAAAAAAAAAGTATGTGAGCACCCCTCCCCTCCTGGAAGAAACAGGTTAGAGAGCACGTAGGCTGGAAGGGACGAGCTGATTAAACCCCTATTACCTCATGCTCTAAAGACCAATCAGTTTAAAAGTCACACTGTTCTGTCAATCACATTGTGTCTATTGGCTGCTGCTCTAAAAGCTATAAAAGCTCGCTGAACGGGCTACACATTGGCTATTCTCTCCCTTCTTGGTATGCAAGGCAACCCCAGCATGCTAGAACAATAAATTCCTCTTGCTTTTTGCATCGATCCCCGACTCCATGGTGTTCACTCGGGGGTCTCTGGTAAGATAAGGCTTCCCAGAGTCTTATACTTACTGCCCCGATCCCTAGCTTCAGCCCAGAGAGCTTTTTTATACAGTCCAGTACCCACACCTAGAGATGATACATGCCCACAATGTGCCTGCCTCCCACATCAATGAGCAATCAAGAAAACGCCTCACAGACATGCCCATAGTCCAATCTGATCAAGGCAATCCTTCAGTTAAGATTCCCCCAGAAAGGCTGGAGTGGTTAAGAGCACTTGCTGTTCTTACAGAGGACTGGGTTGGATTCCCAGCACCCATGTGGTGTTCCCAAGCATCCTTAATTCCAGTTCTAAGGCATCTGATTTCTATTCTGACCTCCTTGGACACCAATCATGCACACGATACACAGCATACATGTAGCCAAAATACACACAAAATAAAATGAATAAATCTAATTTTATAAAAAAAAAAAGAGTTCCTCAGATAAGTCTGAGCTGTGTCAAATTGACAGCTGGAGCTAACTAGGAGACTGCCTTATTCCTTTGAGGCAGGGTCTCTCACTAATCCTGGCTGGTAGCCAGCAAGCCAACAATCCTATCTCTGCCTTCCCCAGCACGGCGCTGCAGTTGCAGGCTCACACACACCATGCCTGACTTTATGTGGGATCTGGGTTTCGAACCTACACCCTCATGCTTAAGAAGCAAGTGCTTTACTCACTGATCCATCTCTGCAGCTCCTAACCCTTTCTTGTTATGCAGTTTTCCCACCAGTGACTTCCACCTACATTCTATTGGCCAGATGTAGTTACATGGCCATCCTGTATCCACAAAAGATACGGGGAAACAGTTTGTCTGTTGGTGGCCAGGGTCAGGTCATCTAGTGGTTGAGTTATTTACCCAGCCAAGAGTTTATCATTCTATTGCTACAAAATGGAGGAAAAATGAGCATAGGGCTGCAGCCTCCAGCCATCCGGGCTGCAGGGCAGGATGGAGGGCTGTGCCCCCTGCCATGCACACCACAGGGCAGTCCTTTTGGGAGAACAGAAACATCCCGCTGTCTAAAACTTTGCTCTCAATACCAAAGATAGTTAGAAGGAGAAGGCACCATGCAGAGTGGAGCCAGGGCTCCTGGGGATACTCCTGTCACTCTCAGAGGAGAAGCATGGGGACGGGGTGGAGAACAGCAGGAACCCTTCTTGACTGTTTCCTGGGTATCCACGGCATTCACTCAACAGATCCTGCTCTTAGCTCAGGAAGCTTCTGCTATCTCCCCCCTCCTCACATCCCCCCCCTTGACACAGTTTCACTCTGTAGAGCAGGCTAACCTCAAACTCACAGATTCACAGAGATCTGCCTGCCTCTGCTTCCCGAGTGCCGGGATTAAAGGCGTGCGCCACCACTGCCTGGCTCCTATGCTATTTCTTATAACCACTTGTTTTGTGTTCAAATACTCATGCCCAGAACATCAGAGCATGTATCCTTTTAACACTCATCCCAAATTGAAGGCACCCTATCAGCCCTCTTTCCCTCTAAGAAGTCTTGAACTGAGTCGTTTTCTGGGACATTTACCTTGGCTGCACATATGCAGTGTGGCTACTGCGGTGCTCTGCAATCCTCCTGAGATGTGACCTTGACACCCTTAGAGACACCCTGTCTCAGTGTCATGGATCTGTCATGAAGGTTTCCCCATGTCACTAGTCTCTGAAATCCACAAGGATCCTAGTCATAGGGGAGCTTTGCCTTAGACGGTACCTCCCAGGGGCATGCATGAGTCAGGAGCTTGAGGCCTGCTTGTCCATTGAGCTGTTATTCATTGAATGATGAGAATAAGTTCCCCCTGAAGAGGGTCACTGGTCCAGTTACTGCCTTAAAGAGGTCTAATTCTTTCTTTGGATTGGGAATGACCTTTGTGAGTGATGAGGGTATTAGGGGAGCTCAGGACTCAGTCCTAAGAGTCCATGGAGCTCTCATCTGGCCAACTTCACAGATTTGCTTTTGAGATACTCCTTCTCGGCCTCCAGCCATTTTTTCCTGAGGATTCTCAAATCACCTTGGAAGGCTATCGTGGGCCTTTCAGATTGCTCCAGCTGAGGTCTTAGCATTTAGCATCGACGACCAGCCATGTAATGAGCCACCCTGAATTTTAGAGCCAGTCAAGCCTTCAGATAACTGCTACCCTAACCAACACCCAAACCCAACCCTGTAGCAATCCAGGAGAGAACTGAACTGAGCCCCATCATCTCCCCCAAATGTAATACACAACCCCAGAGTTCAGCAACTGAGTGTTACTATTGCAATACGAAATAGAAAACCAGAAGAGCGACTAAGCCAGGAGCTGAAATCTCTCTTAATCACCTAGGAATGCCAGCTCCCCCAGTCTGCCCACCTCCTGCTCCAGGTGCACTAACGGCTGGCAGATGGCAGCTGGTGGCTCCACTCAGGCAGATGTAAGCAGAATGCAGGGTTTAATTATGGAGTGGGTGAAAACTCAATAGATATTTGCATAAAAAGATTGTTCGTTCCCTGTGAATAACCTGACAAGTTCCACTCCCACCTGACTCCTGCCCTGTCCCTCAGTGCTGCTGTGTTTTGTTTCTGTTTGTGCTGTTGCTTTGGAGCAAATGTGGCAGAAGAACAGAGCCTGTTCAGAAGACGCCTGGGCATTCCTGTTTGTTGTTTTTGTCTTCAAGAAGCCGTTGAGGCCCCATTTCTAGGTGAAAAGCAATGGAGTGGTTTTCAGGAGGGAGCACAAAGCCACAGATGACCATGTCCTGGAAGCCTCAGAAATGACTGTGAAATGTGACAGTGGGAATCATTTGACCTTTGTCATGAGTGACTGTCTCAGGAAGTGTACACCACTGACCTGTGCATGTCTCACAGCACAAAACAGAACAGCTGCAGCAACCGGCGTGGCTCTACGGAGCTGGAGACAGGTGGGATTTGAGTATGGATTTATTAGTACAGTGAAATATACATCCTAGCAGAATGCATGTAGATATCAATATCTGCATGTAGAAAAACAAATATATAGAAATATAGACGTCTGAGGCATATACACACACCGCAGGTCCCTTCTCTTTGTGGGATAAATACAAGTATTCGGATAGGGACAGAACTGTGAGAGGGCTAGTAATTTGAAAATATTTTTAAAGTTTCTTTATTGTTGCTATTCTTTCTAAATTATGTATGACTATAGAAACTTCCAAAGAGCCTAGAAATATTTTCCTTCCTTCCTTCCTTCCTTCCTTCCTTCCTTCCTTCCTTCCTTCCTTCCTTCCTTTCTTCTTTTGTTTGCTTGTTTGTTTCGTTTTTTTGTTTTTGTTTATATGTTGTTTGTTTGTTTTGAGACAGGGCTTCTTTGTGTAGCCCTGGCTATCCTGGAACTCACTCTGTAGACTAGGCTGGCCTTGATCTCAGAGATTCGCCTGCCTCTCCCTCCTGAGTGCTGGGACTAAAGGCATGAGCTACTCTTACCCAGCTTAGAAATATTAAAATTGGCATGAAGAATAGCATGTATACTACAAGTGTGATTATAAAAATGTTCAAGAATATGTGCCATTGGTACTCCGCAGTTAAGAGCACTTGTTACTCAAGCAAAGGACCTGGGTTCAATTCCCAGCACCCACACAGTAGCTCACAAACACCCTTAATTCCAGTTTGAGGGGATCCAATGTTTCCTTCTGACATCTGAGGGCACCAGCCATGCCCATGCTACATCTATACTTATATATATACTTGTCTGCCTGTCTGTCTGTCTGTCTATATGTAGGCAAAACATTCATACACATAAAAATGTCTCCCTGACAAAGCTTGGAGTGTGATACACAAACACGGTAAGGAGAGTGGAGCATGTGTTCACTTTTATTTAGCACTGAAATCTGTTTTACAGTATTTATCCATCAACACAATTAAAAAGTAAAAGTTGAATAGCTGGGAGTAATGGTGAGAACCTGTAGTCCCAGCTACTGGGGTAGGGGTGGGAGGGGTCTCTAAGCAGGAAGGATGCTTGAGGCCAGGAGGTCAGAGCCAGCAAGGACAGTATTAACCAAAACAATAATGATAATAAAAAAACCAAAACCAAACCTCTTAGAGGGAGGGAAGGAAGGAGGGAGGGAGGGAGGGAGGGAGGGAAGGAGAAGGGAGGGAGGGAAGAAGAGAGAGTAAGCATACCGAGCATCCTGCCTCAGTTTCCTTCTCTGCTGCGTAATAAAACATTAACCATAACCAGCTTGGGGGAGGGGTTTATTTCTCTCACTCTTCCCAGATCACACCTGCTCTGTCACTGAGGGAAGTCAGGCAGGAACCTGGAGGCAGGAACCCAAGCAGAGGCCATGGAGGAACACTGCTTGCTTCCTGGCTAGCTCCTCATGGCTCATGGGACTTGCTTTCTTATACAACCCAGGACCAGCTGCTCCAGGGTGGAACTGCTCCACTCTGGGCTGGCAACCCATATCAATCCCTCTCTCTCTCCCTCTCTCTCTCTCTCTCTCTCTCTCTCTCTCTCTCTCTCTATATATATATATATATATATATATATATATATATATATATATATATATATATATATTATGTATGTATGTATATATATATATATGTATGTATGTGAGTACACTGTTGCTGTCCTCAGACACACCAGAAGAGGGCATCGGATTCCATTAAAGATAGTTGTGAGCTACCGTGTGGTTGCTGGGAATTGAACTCAGGACCTCTGGAAGAGCAGTCAATGTTCTTAACTGCTGAGCCATCTCTCCAACACCCCCCCCCCCCCAAATCAATCTTTTATCCAGAAAACGCTTCCACAGCTGTACCTACAGGCCAGTGTAATGGAAGGGTTTTCTCAATTGAAGTTCTCTCTTCCCAAGTACCTCTAGCTTGTATTGAGTTGACAGAAAACTAGCACAAGTGCCAAAAAATTTAATTCTGGGCCTTATGGTAAACTCCTGTTATCCCAGCTCTCAGGAAGCTGAGGCAGAAAGAACTATCTAATCAAAGGCAGCACAGGCTACATAGTGAAACCCCGTCTCAGAAAACAAAAAACAAGATCTAGTAGAATACTTGCTTTGGAGGCCCTGAGTGTCTGAAACCCTTGGGAGACGATAGGTTTTGCCTCTAAGTTCCCAGTAGTATGATGGGGGCAGGCACTGATACAGTGTGTTCTGAGTCTTCTACAAGAAATCAGGCCAGAAGTTAAAACAAGAAATCACTAATTGGTCAGAAATGAAAAGTGATGACTAATTGTGTCAGAAAGCAAAATGAGAACATGCTGATTCATTTGTCTCCCATTTCCTCTGTGGAGGCCAGACAGCCTCCTGTTGGGGCCTTCAGAAAGCAGCAGGCCTAGGCCCTCTACTGTCTGTGTTAGGATCTTCTACATGGATCCTGACTGTGAGGTTCCCTGGAAATTCAGCAACAGTAAAAGGTTTCTGAATGCACAATGACCAAAGAATAGAAGACATAACACACGGAGTGACTGCTGACGGTGCTCACGCACGCTGTGCTTGCAGCCTCACGGAAGCCTCGGTTCTGAACACACAGGGCACACGCTCCGAAACACCATGACTTAGATTCCGAGTGCTGTGTGCTCTGCAGAGTGCTAAATGAGCACACACAGTTGTCTGCTCTTAGAGAAACATGATAACTTAATCATGGAAAACAAAGACTTTAAAACCATTGCTTGAGTTGCCGACTTAAGCTTTATTATTGCTTTTTAAAATTGCTTATTCAAAGGACTGGAGAGACTCTGTGACTAAGAGCATGAACTGATCTTAGAGAGGATCTTAGTTCGGTTCCCAGCACTCACACTGGGCAGCTCACAATCACCTAGGACCCAAGATCCAGGGGAACCTGATGACTCTGCTCTCCAAGGGCACTGGCACACACATCTGTAAGAAAGATCAAACATCTGTCTTTTCTATCAAATACTATAAAAGAAGGACAAGGAATTAAAATATTTTTATCTCCCCCACATTATAAGATGCTGATGCAAGTGTTTTACTTCCTGTGACTCAGTAAAACCTTTGTTCTATTCTAGGAATTTTATGTCTTGGAGCAGTGACCCCCTTCTTGGAGCAGCACCTCCTTCCCCCTTTGTCCACTTTCCCTTGTGCCAATTCTTTTCAGACTATTCAGCTAATTGAATAAAATTGTGAGGTCAGACTCCAGCCAATGGGAAAAAGATGCAGCCACCAACTGAATTAGAATAAAACCAGATACACTTCCTGTTTACCTGTGTTTGCTCTTCTGAGTGCACCCTCCTGATCAAGAGCAACTTTTGCCTGTCCAGACACTTCAGTTGGAATGGTGGGCTCTTTCTTTTGTGTCCTCAAACTTATTTCTAACACTCCCACACAGACACAAACGCATATCCATGGTTAAGATAATAAATCTTTAAAAAAGAAAGTAAAAATGTTAAATTAATTTGACTTGTGATTTGGAGAGAATCCCCAACCATTTCTGAAATGGCCATAACCATGCTTTTGTCATTTTATGTTACTAAGTTATGCAAATGATATCTCAGCATTGTAAAAGTGAGATGTCAATCAACTCTGAAACACCCTGGAGCCCCCTTTCCATCTGCAGTGTTGAACATTCAGCTACACTTCCTTATACAGACAAAATAGCATCAGTGTCATTAAGATGCAACTTTGCTTTTGTGTTTAATAAATGATAAAATTATATGTGTATCAAAAATGTGTAAAAATAAATGTATGAATATCATCCTGAGCGAGGTAACTCAGTCACAAAAGAACGAACAGGGTATGTACTCACTGATAAGCGGATATTAGCCCAAAAGTTCAGAATGCCCAAGTTTCACTTTACAGTAACCGCTGGACTGAGAGTGAGGTCCCAGATGGAGGAGTTGGAGAAAGGTCTGAAGGAGCTGAGGGAGTTTGCAGCCCCATGGAGGGAGCAAGAGCGTCAATGGGCCTGACACCCCCCACCCCCGTCGTCCTGGAGTTTGGACCACCAACCAAAGAATACACATCTATGAACCCATGGTTTGGACCACATATGTGGCAGAGGATGGCCTCGTTGACCATCAGGGAGAGAGGAGAGGCCATTGGGCCAGGGGAATGTCAAGGAGGGAATATGGGAATGGGTGGGCGGGTGGGTGGGAGGTGGAATTCCCTCATAGAGGCGGGGATGGGGAGGGGATAGGGGGTTTCCAAAGAGGAGACCTAGAAAAGGGGAAACATTAGAAATGTAAATAAAGTATCAAAAATAATAAAAGATAATAAAATAAAAAAATAAATGTATGATTTATTGGTAGATGTTTGATCGTGTCTAATGTGTGTGTGTCATAGCATATAAACAGAGGTATGAAGATAAATGGGGAGGGGGGCAGTTCTGTCCCTGCACCTTATGTGTCCCAGGGATCAAACTCAGGTTGTTAGGTGGCAGGCACATCTATCGGCTTAGCCACGGGTTCCTTATCCTACCACGTAAAGATCTTTCTACAAATTTAAGCTACTTCATATCCCTGATCAAAAACCTTCCAGGGAGGCCTGTGAAATAGTCAGGTCTCTTGTCTTAGTCAGGCTTTGAGTAAAACTAACCAACGTCCACTTTGTAATTGTGTAGTTTTTGAGCAGTTTTCTCTGCCCGTGAAGATGGTTCCAGGGAAGTCCACGTGATCCATGATGGCCAAGGATCTTGGGGCTTTTAGAGAAGAATTGACCTTGACCGTGAACATGATCTTGAAGCATCTTGAGAATTTGGCTCCAACCTCCTGAGCTGTTTGATGATCTAAGAGAGAGGGCAAATAGCCTTGTAACTGAAGTTCACTCGGAGAAACAGGTTCATTCCTTCGGCCAAACTGACCCACTAGAGACCTGAGGAGCCCTCTCTTGGGTTTCTAGGCGGAAACAGATCCGCCAGTTTGCGGCGGCCAGGAAAAAGACTGTGAAAGAACGACCCAGCACATAATCACGGGTGTTCGCAGGCTGCCCGAGAAGAGAGAGAACACGGGAACTATACAGACACAGGAAGAACAAGATGCAGGCCTGGCCATGTCATTCAAACCCTGGGCAGAAGGAGCACTCAGCACAGCAGTCCCCAAATCCCTTCTACATTTTAGTCCACTTGAGTGGTGTTTTTAAATTTTGCACTCTCATGAGCCCCGAATGAATCGCTGGCTCTTTTTGGAAACAGCTGTATTTTGAGATCGTTTTCAGGACTTCTTTAAATATCCTGAATGCTCCACTTACACGGGTGACTCAAAAAGAATCTTCTCCCTGGGGAGGGGGAAAGGGAGCTGGCGTTGCCTGAGTGCAGAGCTTGTTTTGCAGAATGAAAAGGTTCTAGAGGCAGAGCGCACAGCAGTGTGCACGTGAACACTACAGATCTGCGACTTGAAATGCTAATGTCGGACCAGTGTCATGGCTCAGACTTGACAGTCTGTGCTAGATTCCCCTCATCCCACACGGAAGGAGAGGAACAGGCTACCCAGAGCTGTCTTTGCCACATGCACAGGCCACAGCGTACAGTTGCACTCACACATGCACATATGTAAGTAAAGAGGAAATAAATAAATGCATAAATAAATGTGGTTGATTTAGGAAGTGCAACAGCATGGTGTTTTTGTTTTTGTTTTTTGTTTTTTCAAGGCAGGGTTTCTCTGTGCAGCTCTGGCTGTCCTGGAACTCACTCTGGCCTTGAACTCAGAAATCTGCCTGTCTTTGCCTCCCAAGTGTTGGGATTAAAGGTGTGGGCCACCACTGCCCGGCAACAGTATGGTTTTTAAGCATAATTTAAAAATTTGCAGAATGCTGATATGTTTATATATCTGAGTCCTTTAGCTGTGAAGTTAGGATTGAGTATATTTTATGGCATTTTTGCCCTAGTAAAACTGATTTTTTTTGTTGTTGTTTTTTTTATGTCTTGTTTATTTGTTTGTTTTTGAGACAGGGTTTCACTGTGTACCCCTGGCTATCCTGGAACTCACTCTGAAGACCAAGCCAGTCTTTATAGAGATCCGCTTGCTTCTGCCTCCAGAGTACACCACCACTCCCCAGCTGCTTTTTGTTTTTTCAAGACGGAATCTATATGTAGTCTTGGCTATTCTGAAAGTCTGCCTGCTGGCCAGGCTGGAACTTGAAGAGATTACTTGCCTCTGCCTCACCAGTGTGGGAATTGAAGGTATGTGCTACCAATGCCCAGCTAGTAAAGGTGATTTAAAAAGAATTCTTTTCCCACAGCACAGAACCTCATGGTATTCTGTGTGGTCACGTTTTAGAACTCCATCATGGTCCCAAGCACACCCCAAACATCTGTTTCCTCAGGGACAGGGGTGTTCTGAGCCAGATGCTGTAGGCTCGTTTTATGCTCTAGGGGTGGTGTGATGCAAAGACTGGACTGACATGAACTGGCTGGGTGGATGGCCCACCAGTGCGCAGATGTGCGTTATGTGCTCTCTGACTCATTCACTTCTCTCAGCGAGCATAGTTAATAGGGGTTGGCTTGGAAATTTGAAGTGATATAAACTAAATAAGACTGTAGTTCTGTGCATTACATTCTAGCAAGGGGGACATACAGTAAACGTGTGTGTGTATACATATATACATATATAGTGTAGTATATACTGTGACAGCTGGTGGTAAGGATTTAGAAGGAAAACAAACCAGATTCAGGGATCAGGAGCATGGAGGATGACATCCGATTGACCACATCACAAATGGACCACACACCCCAGCACTGGGACCCTAGGGAAGTGTGATCTCGGCAGGATGGTAGGGAAGTGTCCTTAGGATCAATTATAGCCTGGATCAGCGTTGTGAGTATGTGGTTTGTGTGGTCACAGAGGAACCTATGCTCAGAAAGTCTTAATGTTCTACCAATATCCTGAATTTTTGTTTATTGATGGATTTTTATTTGTTTAATCTGATGGAGGTTCTAGGGAGAAGAACTTCCTCACACTTGAGTAGCACACACTTAACTGACAGCCACCACCTTAGCCCTGGGCTTCTTGTTTCCAAGTTTCCTTTCTATTGATTTTCCTGTAGACGTCTATACATAATCACCATTTCAACTTCTGCATAAATGGCCATTTTAGAATGCTGTTTAATGTCAGAGGCAGTGTTTCTTCACGTCCCTCTGAGACTCTCTCTGGTTTCTGTTATAGCTTTGATTTTTAGATAGTCCTTAAGATCATCATGTGACCCCCTCCCCACTCTTCCTGTGGGTTTCTAATTAGGATGGAATGGCAATTGCAGATAAATGTATGCTTTAGAAAATTGAGTCTTGCCCAGCAGTGGTGGCGCACACTTTAATCCCGGCACTTGGGAGGCAGAGGCAGGCGGAGTTCTGAGTTCGAGGCCAGCCTGGTCTACAGAGTAAGTTCCAGGACAGCCAAGGCTATACAGAGAAACCCTGTCTCGAAAAACCAAAAAAAAAATTAAAAAAATAAAAGAAAAGAAAAGAAAAGAAAAAGAAAGAAAGAAAGAAAAAGAAGAAAAAAGAAAATTGAGTCTTACTAAGTTAACAAAATAATTTCTATGCATCTCAGGAAGGCTCCATGATTTTCATCAAATGGGTTTAAGTAACTTCCCATTAGTTTAATCTTCAAGTGTTTTGTTTCAGCTTTTTGTGAATGAGACTTTGTTTTACTGCTCAGAAATAAGTAAGGTAAGTATTAGCTACATGTTCCCATGATGTGGTGGAAATGCCCTCAGTTTTATATTCTTAGTGAGCATCTGTTATACTAAATTATTATTAGTGTTGATCTTTCTTTCTTTTCTTTTCTTTCTTTCCTTCTTTCTTTCTCTTTCTTCTTTGCACCCTTCTCTGCCTCCTCCTCTTCCTCTTCCTCCTCCTCTTTTTTTTTTTTTTTTTTTTTCGAGACAGGGTTTCTCTGTGTAGCTCTGGCTGTCCTGGAACTCACTTTGTAGGCCAGGCTGGCCTCGAACTCAGAAATCCACCTGCCTCTGCCTCCCGAGTGCTGGGATTAAAGGCGTGCGCCACCACTGCCCAGCTCTCCTCCTCCTTCTTTAAGATGGTATCTCTCTGTGTAGTTCTGGCTGTACTGGAACCCACTTGTTAAAACAGGATGGTCTCAAACTCACAGAGATCTGCCTGCCTCTGCCCCCCTAGTGCTGGGATTAAAGGTGTTGGACCACTATGCTTGGCTCTGGTTTTAAAACCCTCTCTTGTCTTTTGAGGCTCGTAATGGACTTACTTATAAATTGTGATTGGGTTTTCACATTTTCTTTCCTAGGTACTTCTCATTTCTGTAGCAAGAATGAAACTTGCCGAGTTAGATGAAACAATTTTCATTTCCACTATTTTCTGGGACCTCATGACCCACTCTTTCTAGCTGGTCGTGCTGAGGGTGTTCTCTGTCTGCGGGCTTAGGGAAGGGGTGATACAGCAGAATGTAGGAAAAGGAAGTCAAGTTGCCAAGTCTCTATCAGAATTGGAACAGCACATGATGTAGTGACCATATGCCAGGTTCCTTGATTCTGACCCAAGTCCCTGGGCTGGGTTGTCATAGAGATGGAGAAGAAGCCCTTATGAGCTTTCAGAGATGCCACAACTAATCAAAGGGTACAATTTCCAGACTGACAACTGCCATCACTGATATTGGGATCGAGGGAAGTAAAGCAGGATGGCTTCCTACTGCAGGTAGCTTGAGAAGCTCCTCCTAAGACGATGAAACACCTCTAGATTAAAAAAAAATTGAGTCAGAAGCAAATGTCCAACACTGAAAAATGTCTCTGCATCCGGTCTTCATGCTCTCGAAGCGCAGACACTGACATAAACAGACAGCGAGGGATAGGTTGATATAGCTGTCAGGAGGACAGACCGAGCAACTGGAATCCGCAGAGATCCACAGCCTTTTCCCTCAGTAGTGTTCAAGAGGCAGCAAACTTATTGTTTCATCAAGAAATCAAAGGTCATGGGCACACTTGGGCAGCCCTGAGAGCACAATGCTAGGGTCAGCAGAATGATTCGACACAGGCCTAGAAGGACACCAGGAGCTGGGAAATCCTTCGACACTCCCACCAAGTAGGCACAAATGCGCCTGCGTGTCCAATTGAAGGGCAGAAGCATCTGAAAGACACAGACCTAAAGAGGATTCTCAGTGGGAGAACAGGGAACTGAACCGAAGTTAAGCTGTTTACATTCTAGACAAGTTACATTTTAGCAAATAGTAGCCTTGTACATGTGTGGGTCCTAGCACTTGGAAGGTAGGGCAAAGTTCAAGGCTAGCCTGGGCTATTCAGCTTGCCTCAAAAAAATCAAACAAATAAAACAACCAAAACTCAGGGTCAAGGAGATGGCCCACACAAGCCTGGTGACCTGAGAGTGCAGGACACAGTGTGCACATCCATCTGTCATCTTACAAGTGATGATCTGACACGGGGTGCACATCCATCTGTCATCTTACAAGTGATGACCTGACACGGGGTGCACATCTGTCCTCTTACCAGTCCTGTGGGGAGGTGAGAGTCAGAAACAGAAGAATCACCCAGAACTAGCTTCAGGTTGGCTAGCCTGGGCCACATACCATAGCAGAAGAACAAGGGAGACATCCTCAACAAGGTGGAAGGCAAGGACCAATTCCCTCAAATTGTCCTCTGAATCCACACGCACAGTATGCTATCTGTGTACTCATACCTGTATACAGGCCACACTCACACATACAAAAATAATAAATTTTAAAAATTAAAACCAACATACCAGGGGCCTGGAGAGATGGCTCAGAGGTTAAGAGCACTGACTGCTCTTCCAGAGGTCCTGAGTTCAATTCCCAGCAACCATATGGTGGCTCACAACCATCTGTAATGGAATCTGATGCCCTCTTCTGGTGTGTCTGAAGATAGTTTACTTACATAAAACAGATAAATAATAAAATATCTTTAAAAAATAAAATAAAACAGACCAAACAAACCAAATACTAGTGTGAACACTCATAGGTCGGAGGCTCCTCCCTGGGGCTCTTGACACTGTGTGACATCCTCGTCCCCATCTGAGATGGCAAAGCTGCCAAGAAGGGGCTACTCCCATAATGACTGAGCAAATTTCCATCACCTGGAAGAATGGTGACTCATGATGGAAAGTCAAAATCCAGGGGATTTTTTTAAATTAAAAAGGGGGGAGTCTTATTTCTTTAGAAGTTGCCTGTTGTCTGAGATTCATGCCTGCTTTGGCCTTTTAGCCATGAGGACAGGCGTCTGTAGGCACGCTCACCTTGTTTCTGATTTTAATGGCAAAGCATCTGACATTTTGTTAGTTGTGATGTCTGTTGTTATTCATATTTTATGAGGTTAGGCATCACCATCTGTTTGAAGTTGGGTGGAGTTTATTTTGTAAATACTAAGTCAAGATAGGTATTCCGTTGTATCTGCTGCGGTTTTTGGTACCTGTCAAAATGGCCATACGATTTCTCTCCTTAACTTATTAAGGCACGGAAGTATATAACACAATGCCCTTGACTTTGCCTACTTGTTTTTAATCAAAAGCTAGACTTTATCCTTTCATAATTTAGTACAATCTTAAAATCAATATTTGGAAATTAGTTTGGGCAAGATTTTATTTAAGGGTTATACTAGGTTTGTAAACAGTGATGTATCAAAGCATTCCTCGAGGTCTAGACTCTCAGACCTCTCACAGTCTCAAGGTTTACTAGACATTTTATACAATATTAGCAACCAGGTCTGAAAATTTAGGGGAGACTTTAACACTGTGTGTGTGTGTGTGTGTGTGTGTGTGTGTGTGTGTGTGTGTGTGTGTGTGTGTGTAAGGGTGAAAGATCAGATGTGGAGGTCAGAGGAGAATCTCAGTATTAGCCCTCGCCCTCCACCTTGCTTGAGATGTGGCTACCTAGCCTGGCTTTACTTGGATTCTGGGGAATTTAGACTCAGGGCCATGTGCTTAAACAGCATGCTACCTACTGAGCCATCTCCTCAGCCCGGGAGTAAGACTTTTTTTTTTTTTTTTTTTTTTTGAGATAGGGTTTCTCTCTGTAGCTTTGGTTGTCCTGTAACTCAATAGGTAGACCAAGCTGGCCTTGAACTTAGAGACTGATTGTTCTGCCTCTTGGGTGCTGGGATTAAAGGTATGCAGCACTATGTAAGATTTTTTTTTCCGAGACAGGATTTCTCTGTGTAGCCCTGGCTGTCCTGGAACTCACTCTGTAGACCTGACTGGCCTCGAACTCAGAAATCCACCTGCCTCTGCCTCCCGAGTGCTGGGATTAAAGGCGTGCGCCACCACTGCCCAGCTAAGATTTTTTTTTTTTTAATATATACATTTCTTTAAAAAAATATTTATTTTATGTATGTGAATACACTGTAGCTGTCTTCAGACACACAGAAGAGGGCATCAGATCCCATTACAGATGGTTGTGAGCCACCATGTGGTTGCTGAGAATTGAACTCAGGACCTCTGGAAGAGCAGTCAGTGCTCTTTAACTGCTGAGCCATCTCTCCAGCCCTTAAAAAAATATTTTGGTGAAGATTTTACTACTTTTATGTGTATGGCTGCCTGCTGGGTTGTATACTTGTATACCACATGCAAGCAGAACTCATGGAGGCCAGAAAAGACATTGGGCTTCCTGAAACTGGAATTTCAGATGGTTGTGGAGCCTCAATGAGGGTGCTGGGAATTGAACCTCGATCCTCTGAAAGAGCAGACAGGCATTTCTCCAGCTCCTTGGAAAAATATCTTTTTTTTTTTTTTTTTTTTTTTTTTGGTCACCTTTTTCAGTCCACTAGAATTTATTTTCCTCAATAACTGATCTATTCAGACTTCCACTTCTTCCTGAATCAACTTTTAAATGCTCATGAGTGCTTTGTTTAGATGTATATTTGTGCACCATGTGTGTGCCTGGTGCCCATATTGGTCAGAAAAGGACATCCAATCCCCTGCAACTGGGGTAAAGGATTGTTGTGAGCTAACATGTGGGTGCTGGCAACAGAGCCTGGGTCCTCTGCAAGAGTAAAGTGTTCTTAACTTCTGAGCCAACTCTGCAGTTCCTCTGAGTCAATTTTAATAATTTATACTAAAAAAAAAAAAAAAAAAAAAAAAGCAGGGCAGTGGTAGCGCACGCCTTTAATCCCAGCACTTGGGAGGCAGAGGCAGGTGCATTTCTGAGTTCAAGGCCAGCCTGGTCTACAGAGTGAGTTCCAGGACAGCCAGGGCTACACAGAGAAACCCTGTCTCCAAAAACCAAAAACCAAAAAAAAAAAAAAAAAAAAAAAAATTATACTATTTTATAAAGCCCTGGGTTTAACCTCTAGCATTGCAAAACAAATTAATTTCAATGTCTAAACTTTAATGTGTTGTTTTTGCAATGTCTCTCCCTGAGTCTTTGGCTTTCTATCTGATAGCAGTACTCCTGGATTCCAGATCACCCCTGCCAATGCCCTCTCTAATCTCCCACAAGTGTTATCTTCTTTGTATGAACTTAATGTTTTGGGTGACAACTCTCCACTAATTCTCTACTTCCTTTTGTGCTCTGGAATTTCCTGAGTGCCTCTTCTCAAAGCAGACTGTTTTCACCTAAAGTCAAGAACTGAGATAGGGGTTTCTATCCCAATTCACAAGGCTAAGAAGAAAAGCTGTGCTGTCTCTGGTCTTACGTGGTAGGTTTAGACCTGAACCAAGCGAGAAGAGATGGTTCCCTGTCAGGGCAGAGGCTGGGACCTGTCCATGACATCGAGGCCTCCTTTCTGTGTCACCTGCCACCATACTGCTGGTGTTGCTGTCTGATCTAGTCCCCTACAGTGCGTTCTTCATCTGGGCAGTATACCCTCGAGTTTCAGACTTGATGATTGTCTAGACTATGCACTAAACATTTTGTATACCTTTCTCTGCGTATTATATTCCACAAGGAAAAGAGTTTTTAGAGTATCGTTATGTATTTTTGTTGATTTTTTTTGTCCAAAAAGAGAGACTGTTTATAAGAGACCTTTCGTATTTTGCCAATACAATTTCATAGTAAATTAGTTATGTCAAAGATTGGAAAATTATCCAAGTATCAGGAAAGCCAGTTGACTCTAGATGACCAGAGTCATCCAGAGATATTTCATAACACAGCTGTATCTTTCCTGGACAATAGACACCCACACCCTCTACCCTCATGGGAGACTGTACACTACTCACAGGCTTTGAGCCTCAAGACCTAATCCCTGTCAGGTCTAGCTTTTCACATTCCAGAAGATAAGGAGCTCAAGAATCAAGGATATTCTTTTAAAATATGTCTCAAACTCAGTTACTTTTGCCCTGTGTAGTGGTGCATGCCCTTAATCACAGCACTTAAGAGGCAGAGGCAGGTGGATTTTTGTGAGTTTGAGGCCAGCCCAGTCTTCATAGTGATGTCCAGGATAGCTAGGGCTTATAGAGAGACCTTAAACACAAACAAACAAAACAACTAAACAAGCAACAACATAAACCCAAAACTCAGACTCACTTAGTTGTAACAACTTTTCTTTGTTTCATAATTTTTCTTTAAAAGAAGAGGAGGAGGAGGAGAAGAGGAAGAAGAGGAGGAAGAAGAGGAGGAGGAGGAAGAGGAGGAGGAGGAAAAAGAAGAGGAGGACTAGGAAGAAGAGGAGGAGGAAAAGCAGAAGAACGGCATCTTCCACAGAGAGGGGTTGAAAAGAGAAAGTGTGCCTGCTTCATATATTGGCGTCAGCAGATATATCGGCAAAGGTCTAATCGATGCAGGTGTGGTGTCTGCACTGGTGATAGATGATCTAAGCAGCACGTGACATAACAAAGCTGATGACCCCGAACTCATTGGCATGTGAGTGTTGGTAACTGGGCAGAACTGAAGGCTCATAGTGAGAAGATAACCTGTGACCAACGAGATTGTGCTGGGAGCTCAGACAGGAGGGCAGAAAGGCAGACTAAGAAACCACGAGAGCAGAGGGGGAAGTGGGACCAGGGTCAGGGCTCAGCCACTCGAGTCGGAAGTCACCTTTCCTCCCATTTGTGGCACAGAAAATAGGAAACAGGTTAGTGCGCTCGCTGTTTTGATGTGGCAGTGGCAGCTGCAACCGAGGACTCAGGCAAGATGGTGGGCGGTGCAAGGAGAGTCATCTGTTTGTGTCTAGCCGACCTGACAGACCAACTGCCCCTCCCAATCTCAATAACATCGACTCCCGAGAGCACGAGAGAGCAGAGACATGCTTCATAACAGATCCTCCCCCAAAGGCTGGGAATTAGTGCTGCCAGATGCCTCTACAGGTGGGACTGAGGTGAACTGTGTATGTGTGGCGAAGGGCAAGGCGGTTCATCTTTTATGGAGAGTTCTATGGGTTAGCTGGGCGTGGTGACTCATGCCAATAACCCCAGCACTCCGAGGCTGAGGTGGTTTTACAGGTGCAAGGCCAGACTGGGCCAAAGTGAGATTCTGGCTTAAAAGCAAAAACAAAAACAAAACAAAAAAAGCAATACTTGGTCACATAAACAGGTGGGAGTTATTTTGGGCTTAGTTATGATAAATACATAGGAAAAGAGAAGCAAAAGTTGTATGAAAGAAAAGTTGTTGGCCGGGCAGTGGTAGCACAGAAAAACCCTGTCTCAGAAAACCAAAACCAAGGGGGGAAAACCCATATTAACAAATAAGTAATAAAAACATTGTTGCCTAGATTGCACTGTCAGGGAAAGGAGGCTCAGTGGGCTCTGAAATGGTCTCTGAGACAGCCTTGAGGAAGCCCACGGGCAGGTGGCCCAGGACTCTGGCTAATCTAAAGCTGGTCATAGCTGCTGTGGTCTGGATTCCTCAGGTGACTGTGAGAACAGTTGGGAATTGAGGCTGACCACATAGTAAAGGTAGGTTAGACCTGCTAGGGTATGATGTTATTTTTCTCCAAGTTATCAAGGTACAAACATGTTTTTTAAAGTTCCATAAGATGGGAGCTGGTCACCATGGCACATGCCATGCAAGTCTGGCAACCTGAATTTGATCTCTGCTAAAGCGGAAGGAAAGAACCCTCTCCACAAAGTTGCCCTCTGACCTCCATGCATGTGCTGAAGCAGCTGCACGCTTACACATACACAGCGTACACGCACACTAATAATAATTTTTCTTGAAGTTTCACAAGACGAATCCTGAAAGTCAGTAATCACCCACAAGCTCTCCTACCTAAAAGGCACCCAGCCCTTCCAGATCAATCTATTAGCATTAATTTTCATCTTTTCATATGAAATATGTGTATTACTGACTCATGCTTCTGTGTTCCTCCTCCTCCCCCTTCTGTTTCTTTTTTCTTTTCTTTTCTTTTCTTTCTTTCTTTTTTTTTTTTTTTTTTTGATACAGGGTTTTTCAACGTAGCCCTGGCTGTCCTGGAACTTACTTTGTAGACCAGGCTGGCCCGGAAGTCCCTGAGACCCACCTGCCTCTGTCTCCCGAGTGCTGGGACTAAAGGCATGAGCCATCACACTCGGATGGTTTATATGATTTTTATTTGCCCAGCAAGCTTGACTATGAGTCTTCTCAGTTTGCAAACCTTCAGAAGTGGATGTAAGAAATGATCCCTAGCCGGGCAGTGGTGGCGCATGCCTTTAATCCCAGCACTCGGGAGGCAGAGGCAGGTGGATTTCTGAGTTCGAGGCCAGCCTGGTCTACAGCGTGAGTTCCAGGATAGCCAGGGCTACACAGAGAAACCCTGTCTTGGAAAAAGAAAAAGAAAAAAAAAAAAAAAGAAAGAAATGATCCCTTCATGGCCTTTTTGTTTCGAAAGGGGTTATTTTGTTGTCATTTGAGACAGGGTTTCATGTAATCCAATATGGCCTTGAATTTGTTATGTAGATGTGCTTGTCCTCCTGCCTCAGCCTCCCAAGTGTCAGGATGACAGGTTGAGCTGCCACACCTGGCTGTAAATGAGTCCTCTTTTTGATTCCCAATTAAAGTGCTATGACTATAGTAGGTACTCAAATTATATTTATTATATATATTATATCAAATTATATCTATTTATAATTTATGTAATATTCTCATAAATAATATATATGAATATATATATTCATTCATGGAAAACGATAGGATTCAAGGTGAATTCATATGTAATTTTAAATCAAAGTCTGGAGATTAAAGCCAAGGTTAGATTAATGCTATGACTGATTATAGTTAAAATATGTAAAGGATTTGATTGGATGACAGAGTGGACTTTAAGGTTCCTGTTTTGCTTTGTTGGTTAATATTTAAGTTGAATTGTTTTAACAAAGAGAGATTTTGCTCTGAAAGGACTCTCTGGGGCCTAGTTGGTGATCTGGGGGTAGGTAGGCAAATGCAGGTCCACTCTGTCAATACTTGATATGCTTTTATAGACTCTATATCCGCCTCCTTTGGTTTTCTAGATTGCATATTCACAATCTCTGCACAGTGAGAGGTTAACTTTTTTACTGCCAATCTGATAAGACTGTGGGAGAGAGGAGACTTTCTTGCTCCTTGCTGGAAGAGCAATACAGGATCAGCAGCACAACACAGCGGGAGACCTCATGGGTCAGTGTTCAGAACGCTCTTTGTGTGAATTCCCCATTAAATGGGGGAATTCTTACCATTTCTGATAGGACAATCAACAATATACCAATCAACAAAATAAAGAACAGAAAGTATCTATTGCTAAAGGACTATAGAAAAGCAGCTAATAAAATCCAGTGTCTCAGGGCTGGGGAGATGGCTCAGTGGTTAAGAACACTGACTGCTCTTCCAGAGGTCCTGAGTTCAATTCCCAGCAACCACAAGGTGGCTCACAACCATCTGTAATGGGATCAGATGCCCTCTTCTGGAGTGAAGACAGCTACAGTGTACTCATATACATAAGATAAGTAAATCTTAAGAACAAAAACAAAAAACTCAGTATCCCTGAGGGGCTGGAGAGATGGCTCAGCAGTGACAGAGGACAACAGTTCAATTCCCAGCATGTACATAGTAGCTCACCAATTGTCTGTAACTCCAGTTCCAGGGGAGCTGACACCCTCACACAGACATACATATAGGCAAAATATCAATGCACATTAAAAGAAAGAAAGAAAGAAAGATCAGAAAAGGAATGAAAAAGAAAAAAACAACCAAAAACCCCTCAGCATCCTTTTATCTCAAAGGGTATATGAGATAGTTTTTTCTTTTTTTTTTTTTTTCCTTTTTTTTCTGAGACAGGGTTTCTCTGTATAGCCCTGGCTGTCCTGGAACTCACTCTGTAGACCAGGCTGGCCTCGAACTCAGAAATCCACCTGCCTCTGCCTCCTGAGTGCTGGGATTGAAGGCGTGCACCACCACTGCCCGACTGAGATAGGTTTTACTTTCTAACATTTTTATTTATTTTTATGTGCCTGGGTGTCTGTGCACATCTGTGCCTGGTGCCCAGGGGCCAGGAGAAGGTATCACGTTTCTTGAGAATGGAGGTAGACAGTGGTAGGTCACCGATCAAACCCGGGTCCTCTAGATGAGCAGCCAAGGCTCGTCACTGCTAAACCATCTCTCCAGCCTCAAGAGAATTTATTCCTGAGCCAAAAATGAGTGACCATGGCCCAGGAACACAGATTTAGATAACCCCAAATTCTGTGTTCCAACGTGGAGATAGTTTTAGGGTGTCCCATCCCCCTCCTCATCTTCCCACTTCCACCCCGCCTGCCACAGGGTTTCTTTGTGTAAGCTCTGGCTGTCCAGGAACTATGGAGACCAGGCTGGCCTCAATCTCACAGAGATCCACCTACCTCTGCCTACCAAGTGCTGGGATTAAAGGCGTTTGCTCGGCTTGGAAGTTTTTATAGTAACAACAAGAGTCATCAGTCAGAGCACTATTCAGACATATTGGTGGAAACGAGGCAGTGGGGTATGGCAAAACTGGAGCCTTGCTATAGGTTTCAGATGCTCTCTGATGGCATTCTTAGCTTTTTTGGTTAGTGGAAACTAGAGTTTGTTAATAGGTTCCAAAGGGTTTTGTCTGTTAGCCACAGGATGTTAGGTCAGACACAGAAGTGGGCAAGGAATGCTTATTTAGATAAATTGTAATTAGGCTCTGAACCTGCAACATTCCAAACTCGTCTACAATCGTTGAAGTTCTAATTAGTTAATGAGCCTTGCAGAAGGTTCAGTGGAAGGTCAGGCTTCCTTCTGCAAACCTTCATTCACATATGACACAACGGTTAATATTTCACTCAATGAGGGAAAGTTGGAAGGCTCTCCTCTGTGCTTAAGAACATGCATGCTCGTTCCCCCACTTCTAAACAGCATAGTACTGAGTCTTAGAGCAGTTAGGCAAGAAAAAGAATAGAAAGGGTTGCCCATCACAGCAGAGGCAAGGCAGTCTATTTGCAGATGTCATGACCTTAATATAGAAGTCGATACAAAAGCCACTTCCCAAAACTAGACTCCAACTAAGTCAAATTTCAGGATACAGAAACCAACACTCAAGGTCTGGACCAGTGGTGGAGCAATTGTCTACTAGATGTGAGACCCTGGGTCCCATCAGCACTGCAGAAATAAAAGCCACAGACACAAGAGCAGGTGGCCTGACTTGTCCTCTGGCTGCTCATGGCCACACCCAACATCTGCTTCGAGTGTACTGAGTGCCGGCTTCGACTGTACCAGGTCATGAACCCTCCTAGGTTGCTGGGGTTTCTGCTGCTCCCATTTTCAGCTTTAAGAGACACCGGCCCCAGGGGAGCAGACTTAGGACAAGCTGCAGAACCTATTAATTCCAGAGAAAATCTTCTCAAAGGATTACCTCAGACTAGAGCATTTTCTAGACAGCTCTTTCTCAAGTTACTATAAGGATGGAACAACAGAGTTGTCAGACTTACAGATGAGGGTAGCCACAGCTCCAGCAATCAGGACTAACTCCTGCTATCTCCTGAAAGCTGTTCCTACCCTCTGAGATGAGAAACTGCACACCCTGCTCTGTTCCTACCTTGGTTCTCTGTTTTGGTTTCTCATGGCTCATGAAAGCTTTCCTGAGCCCTTTCCTTGTTCCCCTGATCTGCCTGTGAAGCTTCCTCACCTCCACCCTGCCATTAGTTTTAGAGTAATGGGCAGCTCACAAGGGCTACAGCTCCTGAATTCTCTCTTCTCCCACCTGCATTGCCGGAAGGGGATCTAGTCCCAAGGACAGGAATGGAATAGGAGGTAGAGTGCTTGGGAGAGTGAAACCCCAGGGTCCTGTGACAATGCTGTTGTCCTCACAAGCTCCCAAGTGGAGCTTGCCATGCTGTTGGTCCAGAGCACAGCTTCCGTGGTGGTTTGAACAAGAATGGCCCCCACAGGCTCATATAGACTAGTCACTGAGACTAGTCCACAGTTGGTTAGAAAGGACTAGGAGGTCTATCACTAGGTCATAGCATTTCCAGTTAGCTCTCTTTTTCTCCACCTTGAGCTTGGGGCTCGGATGTAAACCCTCAGTTACTGCTTGAGTGCCCTGCCAGGCCTGCCTGCTGCCATGATGGTCATAAACTCTAACCCTCTGAAACTAAGCAAGCCCCAAGCACCCAATAAACTTCTATAAGTTGCCTTGGTCTCAGAGTCTCTTTACAGCCACAGAAAAGTAAGATAGCTTCCAAGTAGCAAGAGGCAAGATGGGGGGGTTAAGCTTAGTCCTTTCCTAGTTCTTTCTGGAGGTACGGCAAGATGACATGGTCACTGAGAAGCAGAGGTTGCAAACTAATGGTCACTTGTTGACTTGCAGTTTAAAAAAAAAAGTTATGGTGTTGGTGTTTGATTTTTCTTTAAAAGGAGATTGCTGGGCCTCTTGGAGCAGGTTGTAAAGGTCGCTTTAACTGAGCAGGGATTCACAATCCACTGTGAATTTACTAAGCGAAGCTCAGGTAATTTGTCCAACCCCTCATAACTAAGAATCTACCCTTTCTTCCCAATGCATTAAACCATAAACCACACACCTTTGAAACAAGAAGCCTCGGATAAGATTGACAGGTCAGAAAGCTACAGGTTAATGATTGGCAAGCGGCACTTACGGCCGGAAGCCACACTGCGCTGTCCTAGCACCAGGTCCTCTGTAGTGCACCAAGAAGCTCCTCTGAGCTTGCTGCCAAGCACAGGGCTGGACCCAGGGGATGAAGCCCGCGGGTCCAGCAGAGACCTGACTCAGCAGACAGTACCAACGGTTTGAAGGGTAGTTGGCTGTCATGGCAATAGGTGGAAGGCCACACAGGGAAGCCTCAACTCAGCAGAACCGCCCATCTGTCCACCCTGAAAGGAAAATGCCATGGCCCCGATTTCAGCTCTTCACTTGATGAACGGCTGCTGGAGGGGTATTTGTAGGCTTGGTAACGAAATGACAAATGGTGAGTTGACCTGGGACTACAGTGGATTGTGAATCCCTGCTCAGTTAAAGCGACCTTTACAACCTGCTCCAAGAGGCCCAGCAATCTCCTTTTAAAGAAAAATCAAACACCAACACCATAACTTTTTTTTTTTTTTAAAACTGCAAGTCAACAAATGACCATTAGTTTGCAACCTCTGCTTCTCAGTGACCATGTCATCTTGCCGTACCTCCAGAAAGAACAGAAGCAGTCAATTTGTGTGACATACTGGCCACATGTGGTACTTTCCACCACAATGCCAATAATGGGTATGGACTCTTCATCACATGACCACCACCAGAAGTGACTGAGGTAGTTTCTGCTTTGGATTTCCTGGAAAGTGTAATAGGTGTCATAATTACTGTGCCAACTAGTTTAGCCAACAGCCTAAGAGAACAGGCTGCTTTTAGGCAAATACTCATTTGATAGTGGGCTTGGTCTCTACTGCTTCTACTATACACACCCCGTGCCCATTTCTTTCCTTGCTCAGCCCCTAAGGCATTACTTTAAACCTGGGAAGTTGTTCCTAACACAGGACTTTTGCAGAGATTAAAATCATACAGAATTCATGAGAGTACTGTGCACGAGGTCTTAGAAAAAGAACTGTTTGTAGGGGCTGGAGAGATGGCTCTGAGGGTAAGAGCATGCACAGCTCTTTGGAACACTTGTCTGGTTACCAGTACCCGCGTGAGTAGCTTCAACAGCCCATACTTCCAGCTCCAGGGGTCTGGGCGCTGTGCACACCCATACATATGTGCCATATAGTCACACATGTACATAATTTTTTTAATCTTAAAAAACGTTCACCATCACTATGGAGATTTAGACCTCTTTATAAAGCACTGAAGAATGCAGTTATAGTCAATGCATGCAAGTCTGATTTTGGCTTAATAAGAGGTATCTCTGAATTAGGCCACCTAGATGAGATTACTAGTGTGATTAGTGTCATTCCTCATGGGACATTAGAGAGGGATTCTAGCCCCAGGCAGAGTCTTAGGATGCTCTGATTATGTACCTACACAGGATAGAAGAGTCCATCTAGGATGTGATAAATGGGGCAGGTAAGGTTGGGAGTAATGGCTGGTGTAAAGTGCTAGCAACAGCGAGGCCTCCAAATTGGGCACTGGGGGAAAATGCGGCTGACTTCGTTGGATATGTAAAGCTATATGTAATAAAGCAGAAAAAAGGGGATCATAGGACCACACAACTGGGCCTGGTTTTTGTTTGAGACAGGGTCTCACCATGTCGTCTTGGATCTACTAGAACTCACTCTGTAGGCCAGGCTGACCTCAAACTCAGAGATCCAGCTGCCTCTGCCTCCAGAGTGCCGGGATTAAAGGTCTGTACCACACCACCAAGTCCAGCAGGAGCATGTGTTTCTACGCTCACAGCTGTCTGTAAAGTAAATCGATGAGGTGAACTGGAACAGAGGTCACCCTTGTATTCTGCACCCTTCTGTGATATAAGCATCTGCTCTCCTTTGTAGCATCACTCCTGTAATATAAATACCTCCCAGCTCTTTGCTTTGGCTGAACCAATCTAGTTACAGCTTTGCAAGCAACACCCAACAGGAAGCTGTGTATCCTATGCCACTCCACACCCTCAGCTGTAAGGTTCTAGAGCTGCTCAGCGCCAAAGACCCTTTGGGCTCCCACTCCCCCCCAATTTTTAAATACAGCCAAACCTGGCAGCTGCTGGAGTTTGCTGCCTTACTTTCTAGGTTGTTTCCTTCTATGTGTTTACTGACGACACTCGTGAGTTCACACATCTCTATGGCTCTGTCCAAACCCCGACTCTAGCATTCCTGTTTAGGAGAGGCCCCATCCGTTTCCAGACAGAGAGCACTGCAACTGTTTCCTCTTCAGAGCTCTCCTCTGGTGTTGAGTAGAAATCTAGTCTCAATACATCCAAAAGTTATCTTTCTCCCAAAACTTCCTTTTTTACAGCCTTCCAAATTCCAGTTGATGACACGTCTAGAACTTTGGTTGCCCAAGTCTGTAACCTTGGAGGAAAAAATGCAAAGCAGGGTCCGACTCAAAAAGCCAGTTACCTAAAAACAGAGGTAATCCCAAGTCCTGGGATTCATTACAATGCTTTTCTTTTTTTGTTGTTGTTTTTTTGTTTTTTCGAGACAGGGTTTCTCTGTGTAGCCCTGGCTGTCCTGGAACTCACTCTGTAGACCAGGCTGGCCTCGAACTCAGAAATCCGCCTGTCTCTGCCTCCCAAGTGCTGGGATTAAAGGTGTGCGCCACCACTGCCCGGCAAGTTAAATAGTTTTAAACCTAGAATTTGAATTGACACTTTAATTAAAAACAAAAACATGTTGAGCTGGAAAGATGGCCCAGTGGTTAAGAGCACTGAGTGTGTTCTTCCAGAGGACCTGGGTTCAATTCCCAGCACCTACATGGCAGCTCACAACTGTAACTCCAAGATTTGACCACCCCACACAAGCATATATGTAGGCAAATATCAATACACATAAAATAAAAATAAATAACACATACACACATATTTAGAAAAAAATTGTCACTTTTTACAAACTGAAAACCAGATATGACTTAATACATTTTCAGGGATCTTGGCCAAGTCTTGTAATCTTTAGCAGAATGATATAGTACCAGGTGCCAGCAGTAGAGTTATAAACTCTAAGTACACTTATCTACAGTTTTATGAAGAAACAGCCAAAGTCTAGTCCTTAAGGTATGATTCACACAATCTCTTGACCTATGAAGGACAGATTCACCTGAGTTTTGTGGTGGGTAAGGTATGGAGAAACCAGAGGAAGTTTCCCCTTTTTTGAGACAGGGTCTCACTAGGTAGCCCTGGTTGTCCTAAAACTCTCTGTAGACCAGGCTGGCCTTGAACTCATAGAGACCCACCTGGCTCTGCCTCCCAAGTGCTGGGATGATGACATGTCCCACAATACCCAGCTTCATGGTTTAAAAATTCCAGGTTGCTGTCAATTTAAACAAAGCCAATTACAGATGGATCCACAGATATTTGGTTTTACTGGGGTATGAAGGTAGAGGAGCGTATCAGGGATAAGACAGATACTTTAATTTTACTAGGACGTAACGGTAGAGGAAAAGTGTGAGAGAATAAGATAGGTAATTTTAAAAATAAATTACTTAGTAATAAGAAACTAGACATAATACATTTTCCATATGCTACAAACCAAGCAGACAATGGAAGACAAAAGAAAGGTTCACCTCTAAGGAGGGCAACAGCTTCCGCTCTAGAATAGGCTGCCTTCCAGACAATTAGCCTCACAAGTCTTACATGATGCATACTCATGTGGAAAACTTGTCAAGCTTTGCCAGGGCCAGGAGAGGAAAACATACCATGTCCTAATTAGCTAATTATAAAGCAGGAACATTTTGGAAAAGAACTCATACAATCTGGCCATTGTTTAGCTAAACATCTGCAAATTGTAGACTTCCTCAGCCCTTAGCCATAGTTCTCGCTCGATGTCTTAAAGTGGATGCACTGTGACTCTTCTCAAGGTCGAGGTGAATGCTAGTCATCAAAGTCTGGAATGTCATCATAGGAGTAACCCCGGTAGCCTTTGGACGCATAGTAGGCGATGCGCAAATGGTAAAATCCTGGCAGGAACACCAAGATGCCAATGATGAGGACAGGAACAGCTCGGTCTGCCCCCTGGTGGCAGAAGGAAAACATTAGTCCCATACAAGTCACACCTTTACATCTATCTCTTCTCAGCATAAATTGTCACCTCCTCTTCTTTTTTCTTATCTTTCTATGTTAGGGATCAAATTAGAGACGCTGGGCATGCTAGGCAAGCACTACACTCCCAATTTCTTCCTGATTACAAATTAAGCAATAAATTCAAAAATATAAAAAACTATTTTTATCCAGATATTAGGCTTATTTCCTTCGGCCCTTTCAAACTTTGTGTGTGTTTGGTTGGTACATACTATTATTGTCTACAAGTGTGCATGCAGATGTATATAAATGTGCCAAAGGTTGACTTCCTCAACAGCTCTCCACCTTATTTTAAATATATATGTATGGGTATGTTTTGGCCACTTTTCTATTGCAAAGAGAAATCATGACCAAGGCAATTTATAGAAGAGTTTATTGGAGGCATGCTTACAGTTTCCAAGGGTTAAGAGTTCATGACCATCATGGGACACTGGAACAGTAGCTATGAGCTTACATCTGATCCATAATCATAAGGCAGAGAAAAATAGAGCTAACCCTTCCTAAACAGCCCACCAACTATGGACCAATCACTCAAATACTTGAGCCTATGTAGGCTGCTCTCACATAAGCCACCATATTCTACCCCTTGGCTCCTATAGGCTTATAGCTATATCATAATGCAAAACGTTATTAGTTCAACTTCAAAAGTTCCTACAGTTGTTGACAGTCTCAACAGTTTACAAGGAGACTGACAGTCATGGACTTTACCACCTCCTAGAACTGTAAGCTCCAAATTAATAATTGAAAAGACATATGTTTTGCCTATATATATGTATGTCTGTGTACTCCAAGTGTACCTACCTAATTCCTACAGAGGCAGTGGATGCACTGGAACTGGAGTTACAGACATTGTGAGTAGACACATGGGTGCTGGAAATGGAACCTAATCCCCAGAAGAGCAGCCAGTGTTTTTAACCATAGAGCTATCCCTTTAGCCCCAAGATTTATTTTAATTTTGTTGTGAATGTGCACCTAAGCACAGGTGCTGGGAGGTCAGAGGCTTCAAGTTGCCCTGGAGCTGGGGTTACAGGCAGTTATGAGCCACCCAACTTAAGTTCTAGTCATCACGTTGGGTCCTCTGCAAGAGCAGAATAAGTTCTTTTTTTTTTTTTCCCCCAAGACAGGGTTTCCCTGTGTAGCCCTGGCTGTCCTGGAACTCACTCTGTAGACCAGGCTGGCCTTGAACTCAGAAATCCACCTGCCTCTGCCTCCCGAGTGCTGGGATTATAGGCGTGTGCCACCACTGCCTGGCCAGAATAGGTTCTTAACAGAGAAGACATTTTTCCTTCTTATCTTCCTTTACCTTCTTTTTTGAGATAGAGTCTCATCTCTCACTGAATCTCTCACCGGAGCTCACCAATTTGCTTAGAACGGCTTGGCCAGCCAGCTCTAGGGGTCTGCCCATCTGTCTCCACCCTGCAGTGCTGGGGCTACAGACGCACGCCAACACATCTAGCTTTTTATATGGGTGCTGGAATCAGAACTCAGGTCCTTAAGCACTTTCTTTCTTTAAAATTTTTTATTGGTTATTTTATTTATTTACTCTTCAGTTGTGATCCTCCTTCCCGGCTTCCTCTCTGCAAACCCCTATCCCACGGCCCTCCCACTGTGAAGATACTCCCTCACCCGCCCACTCCCTCCTTACCGTCCCCCTCAGCACTTTCTGCACGAGCAATCTCCCTATCACTTTTTTCAAGTTCTTAGTTGTAAACGTAGCGCCCTCTTTGTCCTGTCTCTAAGGAGTGGTTAATATTACTTAAATGGCAGTCGGGTGTGGTGGCACACACTTCTAGTCTCAGCATTCTGGAGGCAGAGGCAGGAGGATCTCTAAATTCAAGGCCAGCCTGGTCTACATAGTGAATTCTAGGACAGCCAAGGTTATGTAGAGAGCCCTGTCTTAAAAAAAATAAAAAATAGGAGGCTGGAGAGATGGCTCATCGGTTAAGAGCACTGGCTGCTCTTCCAGAGGTCCTGAGTTCAATTCCCAGCAACCACACTGTGGCTCACAACCATCTGTAATGGGTTCCGATGCCCTCTTCTGGTGTCTGAAGACAGCTACAATATACTCATATAAATAAAATAAGTAAATCTTCAAAGACAAAACAAAACAACAATAAAAACTAACCCAAATAGTAAGTACTTCAGCTGTAATGACATGTATAATTTCTCTGAAATGTATGTACCACAATCCTGTCATCTCAGTAACTGGATGCTTAATTTTTGTTGCTTGTAACTGTATAAAACATCAAAAAGGAACTACATTTTTTCTAGGGTATGAGAGAAAAAAATGGACCTGTATTATGGTCAGAATACTGCTTAGGGTAACCCCCCCCCCCCCCCCCGAGACAGGGTTTCTTTGTGTATCCCTGGCTGTCCTGTCCTGGAACTCAGAGGTCCATCTGCCTATGCCTCCTGAGCGATGGGATTAGAGGGGTGTGCCATCATGCCCAGCCTGTTTAGGATAATGTAAGACACAGACTATATAAACCTAACTCAAGAGAAAGCACTATCAAGTACCACTTAGGTTTTGAATACTGAAACTCAACAGAACTCTTACCAAACCAATGGAAACAGGAAGCCACTTACAAGGTGTAGTGGCCACACACTTACACAAGCCTCAGTGCTTCACCCCAAACACTGACCAGCGCGTCTGTAACGACCATGGTATGTTACTCCAGCTACAGCCATGCACTAGTCTGGAAGCCCGGGCCCAGGCAAAGCTGCACTATTATTCTAAGCTATCTCAGAAGCTATGCCTGCCTACTAACTTTTTCATTTTTTTTTTATTGGATATTTTCTTTATTTACATTTCAAATGTTATCCCCTTTCCTAGTTTCCCCCCCTCCCGGAAGGAAACCCCCCATCCCATCCCTCTTACCCCTGGTTCTATGAGGGTGTTCCCCCACCCACCCATCCACTCCTACCTCCCTGCCCTCGATTCCCCTGCCCACCTACTTATAAGCACCCACCTTCTAAGAATTATGGAGACATTTGCTCAAAGGGGGAAAAAAACAAAACAAACACTATGCCTTATTATCAGAGAACAAACTATATGCGATTATTGTTTTTCTTCTAGTGGAATCCACTATTTCTGGGACATAAAAACAGTGCTTTGGCTCACGTCTGAAAGGCCCTTGGCACCCTGTCACTGCCCATTAGCTTACCCCTTTGCTGATGTAGCCCGACAGCAGGAGAGAGCCTATGATTATGAGAAAGGTGCCAATCAGAAACAGCACAGTGGCAAGGGCAATGGCCTTGTAAGGGATCTTAGGAGGGCTTTTTTTAAACTGGAAGAGAGAGAGAAAAAAAACAAAAATGAAGAACACTAAGAAAAGACCAGACTTAAAGTACTTTAATGCAGGGAGGTAAGTGAGCACCAAAGTGGATGCTTCAAGTGTCTTAAGTAGGTCCAGTCAGCACAGCACTGGACACAGAGCAGGCACATGAGCAGGTGAAGCTTCTGCTAGTCCACAGACCCCTAATTACAAACAAGGAAACCCCTTTAAAACGACTTTATCACCTAGCTGTTGAACACGTGTTTACTAAGTGTATATGCACGGAAGCTTGGAACACCCTGTGGAGATTTAAGAGCACCAAGCTATGCAGACATGAAAAGTGACTTCTGGAATTGAAGGTGACTTACCTTAAGAGTCAGTCAAAAGTTTAGAAACAGAATTTTAGCTTTCTTTTCTGTCTTCCTTTTTAAAGATTCATTTTTAATTCTGTGTGGGTATGTACATGTGAGGGCAGATGCCTGATCAAGCCAGGGGAATTGGATCCTCCAAAAGCTGGAGTTATAGGCTGTATAAGTCATGCGACATGGCTGCTGGGAATCAAACTTGGGTCCTCTGCAAGAATGGTACTTGTAGGCCAGAGAGATGGCTCCAGGGTCAAAGCACTTGCCTTCCAGATGACCTGAGTTCAATTCCCAGCACTGACATGGTGACTTACAACAGTCTGTAACTCCAGTGTCAGAGGATTCAATACTCTCTTCTAGCTTCTTGGGGCACTGCATACACACGGTACACAGGCATACATGCAGCCAAAAAATCATACACTTAAAATAATTTTAAAATTTTTTTAAATTATAAGGAGGGGGGGCCTGGAGCGATGGCTCAGTGGAAAGTAACTCTTGTTTCTCTTGTAGAGGACCCAGGTTTGGCTCCCAGCACCCACGGTGCTCATAACCATCTGAATCCAGGAGATCTGATGTCCTCTTTGGGCCTCCTCTGGCACCAGGCACACACGTGATACCCATGAAAGCAAAACATCATACACATAATATATAAATATATTAATTTTATTATAGTATTTATAAATATTTATTATATATGTAACATCTATAATTATATTTTATATGATAAAGAATTAATTAATAAAGCATAAATATTAAAAACAGTAGAACAGCATTGGCTCTTAACTGCTGAGCTACCTCTAAAGCCTCAATTTCAGCTTTCCCAAAGCACTGCATTATGAGTAAATTCAGCTCAAGGTTAAGATTCAGAGAGAGATTAAGGCTGAAATATAGTGTAAACATGTTGTGAAAATGTTACAATGAAACCCACAAATATATGCTAATAACATTTTAAAAAGACGTAGAGACAGACCTTCTAAGGTTCAGCTCATTACTGAATTTGACATTAAGGGTTTGGAAGTTCCCCAGAGTTACTCTCCCCTCTTCAAATAAATGCAAAGAATTATTGATCAGTCTCTATTTAAAAGAATGGACTCCTTCCTGCTGCTTCATTCTTGGCTCAGGCGTCACCTAGACTATTTTACCCTCAGGGACAGGAAGGAGATGCTTTCCTACTTAATAATGGTCAGGAGAGGACACAAACGTACTTGTTTTAATTCCTGTTTGCCATAAAGAGTATCTGTAACTGCATCTCATGATGTCAGGGAAGAATTTTCTGTTAATAAAATAACAGTTAAATAAAATCTATAGCTACATGGCTTTAGCACTTCAGCTGGAAATGGATAATCCCAGACCTATTTGAAACTGCCCAGTCAAGATCCCTTCTCCAAGCTGGGGCTCAAAAGATCTTGGAAATAATCTTGCTTCTTGCTGGTCCAGATAAGAGATATAATGCTAAATTTTTTTTAATTGATTGATAACATTACCTGAAGGTCAATGTAGCCATCATCTGTGCTGGAAAGCCTTGAATATTTTACTTTACTACTGGGGATTCCAGTTGCCAGGTTGGTACGAGACGGCATCATAACACAGTGACACAGCTAGTCTGCAAGGGAAAGACTTATTGTCCACAGCAGTAGGAGCACAGCACAGGAAGGGATGAAGATGCCGGCCTGCGCTGCTGTTACACACCACACTCGGCAGCCGAGGCTTCACCGATCTCACCATGAGCTGATCCTTCTTGGACACACTAAGCATGCTTCCTTTATGTATCTGGCTTGACTTACAGAAAGACACCAGAGGCATTTCACAAGAATCAGGCCCTGCTTACCTTGCTACCAACGTTTCTTGCCTAATTTTCCAAAGTCACACAGAGGTGAGTGAAGACTTGAATCCAAGGTTCACATTCTCACCCCCTCCCTTACAGTATTGCCTGCCCTTTAACTTTCCTCGGGAGCATAAATTCAAATAATGTTTTTGTTTGCTATGAAAGGGGAGGATGAGGATGGTGGGCACTCACATCAGCATCGTGTCGACTTCTAGGTGTGGTATCATCTTACGGACAAATGATCCACAAAATCTTATCCATGTGGGTAACTTCCTGGCTATCAATACCACACCAGACACTCCAGAGCCACCTGTCTCTGCTCCCACCCCAAGCATGAAACAAGTGATTTTACCTTCCACATCATGTAGCTCCTGAAAAAATGGATTTAAAAGTCTGTTTTACTCAAACTATTCAAAGCAGACAGCCATAATAAAATCCTAACTATTGCATTATTTGAGGGTAGGTAAAATTTAAAAGCAATGACGGTAACTTTAAAAAATTTGAAATTTAAGCACAGTATTTCAGTATGTGACTGTAATCCCAGCTACTTGGGAAGACAGGTGCAGATATACGAAGTTTGAGGCCAGTCTGGGCAACATAGTAAGACCAGACACTCTCCCCTACCATAAATGAAATGTGTGGATTCTTTGTGAAGTCATAAAATTGTGTAAACAAAACAGACTGTTTTACTTGCAAAGGTATTTGAAGTCTAAATGAAAAAGCCCATCTTTAAGAAGAAAACTAAGTATTTCAATAGGCTGGCCTTCACTGGTGTGGTATTTTTTGCACATCATTTCCATAACGGCATGTGATAGTCATTCGATCTGGATGAGGTGCCAGACACTGCTATTACAGTCGACCTAAAGTAACTAGCAAGCAAAAACTGGTGCCAAATGTTTCTGCGTTTTTGTTAATTACACCCTAGTTCAGAAGCTCAGTATTAAAAAGGAGCAACATTTACATTTCTAAAACTTAAGGACTGGGTTTTTGGTGTTGCCATCCCAAAACGTGTTTAATTCCTCATATCTGAAAGTTCAAGCTACCAATAAACGGGAGTTTCGAAGTATTACAAGTTATAAAGTTATGTGCTTTCCACTTATAAACTCGCATCAAAACAAAAGTGTTGCGATAGGGCAAGGAAATGGGAAGATTTGTTTTTCTTAGCAAGGATTCTAGAGTGGAGTTATCACATAGTAAATGACAAGTAGAAAAACTATCAGCCCAAGTTTCTACTAGTTTTTACCGGCCCCACTGCAGATCCCCGCCCACCCTCACGGCCCCACAAGCACCTGCGCGTGGCGCTGTGGACAACCTCCCGTCGGCCTCCGCCGTCGTCGCCCACCGTCAGGACACACGTGAACGAACTGGCTCCGGGAAGCAGCCTCGGTGGCAGGGCCAGGGCTCGCGGCTGGCTTCCGGGAGCGCGCTGCGCACCCCGTTCTCCGTTAGGCTCTGGCTCTCACACGGCTCGTTCAACAGCCAACGGCTGGCTGTCTTAGGGCCAGCCCGGCGGAAGTGACGTGCCGGATAGAGGCGCACCGGAAATGGTGTCACCAGGAAATCATGTCATCGAATCCTGCTTTCCGGGAGGGTGAAGAGCTTCATGGCTCTTGTTTGGCAGGGTTTCTTTATGTAGTGGTGGCTGTCTTGGAACTCATGATGCTGACTAGGTTGGCCTCAAACCAGAGGTCTGCCTGGGACAAAAGGCGAATGCCACCATGCTCAACGGGGTAGCGGTTTGGTCTTGTTCTGGTGACTTGGACCTGCTACCTCCATAGGGTGAGCGAGCGCGTACTTAGGGTCTCACCCACCGGGATCGAGCCCACAGCAAATCTGTTAAATGAGGTTCCAGTCCAGACCCCATGGCCAAGTCTGTGCACAGCAGAGTTCCCGGGATCTAGAGGTGGACAAGGGATACCCACCACGTATCTTGCTCTGCCATAGACACCCCTATGCTGACACTGATCACCACTCGCTAATTAGCGTCCTCGAAGCCCCAAATTCTTGTATTCCTGATTATTAGACAACACCCAGGTAAGAGTCCTACCTAGCAGACACAATTGGGGTCTAATATACATCCTCATGAAACAGCGACCAGTCTTTTGTTTGTTTGTTTGTTTTTTCGAGACAGGGTTTCTCTGTGTAGCCCTGGCTGTCCTAGAACTCAGAAATCCGCCTGCCTCTGCCTCCCAAGTGCTGGGATTAAAGGCGTGCGCCACCACTGCCCGGCGCGACCAGTCTTGATATAAAGCATTTCCACCACTCCGGAGTTCTATAAGAGAGTATTTGCAGCCTACTTCCTTCAGCACTTAACTGGCTCAAAGTACTGAATAGTTGTAGCTACTGGGCATGAGCTCTAACCAACAACTTCCCAAAACAGTCAAAGCTGTACAGTCTACATACTGTCAAACACAAAATGCAATGGAAAAAATGAATTTGGGGACTGTGGAGAGAGCTTAGTATATTTAAAAGCCTTCATGTGTGGCCTCCAGGAGCAGAGTCCGGGAGCAGAGTATACAGACACTCTAACCATGGTTTGAGACCCCGCTGAAATAAAGCAGAAACAGGAAATGGTTCCCCACCCAAGCCAGGTTTAATACATGCATGCTCACCCATACCTGCAAAATACACGCACACATAAATACTGAAGGGGGGGGGCGGGATAATTTAGACAAGCAATGCTCATGGCATGAATGTTTGTCACCAAGCTTGAGCAACTTCAGGCCCTGAAGCCATGTTGTAGGGGCATACCAATTCCTAGAAATTGTCCTGACTGCCACACGGCCTCACATGCACAGTAAACACAAAGCATTCAAGTATTCTTCAGAATGTAGCGGATCGTGAGCTTTCTTCAAAACCACAGGGCCTTTTTAACTTAACCCTTCTCGGTTGGATCATATATTCACAAAGTTTAGGCCTTTTATTTATTCAAGTTGGGGTTTATGTAGTTCTGGTTGACCTAGGAAGAGATTTACCCAAGCCTTCCCCCTGCACTGCCATTAAAGTTGTATTTTAAAAGAGATACATCCCAAACAAGGCTACCAGAAAAATTTTATACAACCTAATTACATAAACTAAAAGCTAAATATTTTTTATTGCCATCTCCATGATGGAAGACAGAAAAAACCCATTTACATAACAGGGTAACTCTATTCAGCAGACATGCCACAAAGAAGGTACTGCTCTATGACTTTTCAAATTCAGTTAACTTTATTTAAATTGAAAAATATTTCTTATAACTGCATTTATCGTCAAGATCATTTATGAAAATCACCAGTATTTGTAAGGCAGAAACATTTATGTTAACAAAACCAGTTCTTACTTTGGACCTTATTCTTTAAGCAAATTGTGGAGAATGGAGAGAAAAAAGGTTATTTACAGAAGATATCTACATATTTAATACTTAAGAATACTCAGGTACAAACTTGGTGACAGAAAAGACTTCAGAACAGGCTGACATCTCAGAAGCAATCTTCAAAGGTTTAGTTTTCTCAGTTTCTAGCAATGCCTAAGATCCTTCTTCATCTTCAATCTTGGGAGCCAAATAATACTTTAAGTGTCCCATGTCAGCAATTTTATACTCTACAACTGAAAGACAGGAAAAATTAACTACTGAATACTATAAATACCACACTACAAACAATTTTCAAAACGTATTATCTTACCAAGAGGTACATCTGCAGACATACTGAGTGTTACTGTAGGAGACAGTGGAGTGGCTTTTGTGAAAAAGTTCAGGTACCTCAGAGCAAAAGTTAGCTGAACTGGCTCATTCATCTCTATGGTTACCTAGAGGAGAAAACAGGCTCACTATAGACATCAGCAGAAGCTTATACTATTAGTTCATGGTATAAACCACAAAACAAAACTGTTAGTTATCACCTTGGAAGGTTTGATGAAAACCTCGGACTAAAAGAAAAAAACGAGTTTAGCTCATCAATCCTGTAGAGCCACACCTCAAGCAATCAAGACAAAGGAGAAAGCTGTTCCCATTTAGACTGCAAACAGTAATCTCTTGCAAAGAATGCACGGAAAGGAAAATGATATACGACCACTTCCAAAAACAAAAAGAACCAACAGTTGAATGCAAGCTAAGGGACATATAAAACAGTTTTCACTGTATGAGTATCAATTTTATTCACGTCCCAATTCTTCAAATAAAGAACATGTAGATACTGAAAAATTCCTTAATTTCTTTTGTTGTGGAAATGCTTGCACTTCAAATACAGATGGATTAAATGTCTTGAGAACTGAGGAGCTGAAGTTGACAGAGAAGCAGACATAATTCAGGAGACAGATTAAGAACTAGCCTTCTGGGTTGTGTGCATATCTATGTTCTAATTCTTAGTTATACTTTCATTTACTTTAATTTCATGCAGAGGACAAGAAAGTAACACCTTATATTTACCTTAAATACTTTGTGGTAAGCATTCTGAATTTCACTATATTAAACCCTAAAAATCCTACTTAGTCCATTCAGACTTCTGTGTGTAATTCTGATGCTCAGGCTAACTAGCAAAACTTAAAAGTGTAACCATGAAATGTACATTTGATTTCCGAGAAAGCCTTGATTCAGGGATACTTAGGAATTAGAGGCCTAGAGTGTTCTGCTTGAATGAGGAGGGCTTGCCAGACATTGTCCTTTGCCTTCCCAATTTCTTCCCCATATTTTGAGATCCATTTTCTGCCAGGTGGCCAGGCTGACTTCAGGCTGGAATCCTCCTGCTGTAGTTCTGAGTACTAGTTATGGGTTTGAGCCACCATGCCCAGCTTCCTCTAGGCACATAAATGTCACGAGCATTCGATGCAACTCTTTCCACATTGCATGAAGTCTTATTTCCCTTGGTACTGCGAGTACTCTTATTTATATTGAGTTCTCTTGCCTGTAACTAGGTCTAAATTGCAACTTAACTATGGTCTGTCTTTTGCACCATTTAAATGAACTAGTAATTGAACCTGCAACACACAAAGCTACTAGAAGATCTACAAGATTCCAAAAGACTTTAGACCCCCAGCCATTTTCTTCTGTTCACTTGCTAATTCGCACTTGTCAAGAGTATCTCCAGGAAGCAAAAGGTTGTACACTTAGCTTTCCAAATCCTATCTGTAAAAGCTTATGGAGTCATCTCTGAGTTCCAAGCCAGCTTGGTCGACTCAAGACTCCATCTCAAAATGAATTAATGAACAAACAGTTCCGCTTACATTCCTGTTGCAGACACTGTGAACTGGATGGCACCTCTTACTACTTACCGCTTCCTCCTCTTTATCAACATTACTTGTTTGTGACAACTTAATGTTCCCATTGCCAAGCTCTCCACTTGCAGAAAACTTCACCCCGTCCTTTGCACAGGAAATCACAACAGCATCTCCAATATGGCTGAGGTCTCGGCATATACGTGCAAATTCCCCAGAAGGCATCTTTACTACACAGCTGTACTCCTGTTCCTGTAAATCCAAAAGAAAAAGTTCAAGGTCAGTCTAGAAAAGGGTGAAGACTCAGCTTCATGTTCTCAAGATTTAGCATCTTAACCAGAACTCAGAATGCAAGACTTCAGATTTAAAACTCAATCAATTTTAGACTGTTGTGGTTTAGTGAAAGGGTAGTGCGCCATTCATCCCAAATACCACAACTCCACTTTAGAACATGCTTCAGCTGGTATCACAGCTTGGTAAAATACACCATCAGAAACAAGAAACTCACCGGGATTCCAAGTTGTTCAACATCTAAGTCCATTAACTTCATTTCATAGTCTGAAACTTTCTCTTGATCTACCAAAAAGAAAGCAAATGTTACTGAAGCACACGTTCATATCTATAGTGTAAATTTTACCACAATTTCGTTAATATTCTTAGTTCTGAGAAACAGAAACAGCACACTTTACTTTCCATAACAACCGAGTTTTAAAGGTATGACTTACTTGGTGCTTCAAATACTAATGCTAAAGTATCAGCATTATCCTCAGCCCTTAATGTAATGATGTCTTCATTACCAGCACATTTTAGAATTTTGGACATGCTAGAAAAAAAAAAGGACACAGGTCTTATCAACATCATGTCCTCCACATCTACGTTTTTAAAGGCAATTACAAGTTGTACTATTTCACACTCACGGTTGGAGAATTGTTAAAGAGGCTAAGGGTACCCCAAACCCTCTTAGGCGTGAAGCAAATTATTGGGTATATGTGATCCTTAAAGTCGTCTTAGTAAAATGTGCTAAAAGCCAACATTCGAGAAAGCATCTTTTTGAGCGTGGTGTCCTTGGTTTCCAGTGTCCTGGTAGAGTATGTCCTATCACATCTGGCCTTTTCATAAATCTTTCAAAATGTAATGTAATCCACGTTTCTGAGGCAAAATAATCACATATTGCCCTTGAACACCTATACAGGAGGCACTAACCCAGGTAGCTGTAGCAAAGTTAAAAGCTAAAACTGATAAATTTTCCCACAAATCCATGACGCGCAGTGAGATTCTGGAATTCAAGAAAAGACCTATCGTCACTCTAAATCGAAAGTACATTTTCACTAGAACTCGTTTATTAGGCGATAAAATTAGCGACTCAAAGCTGCAGGCATTTAATGAGCATAGCTCGGAAGCACGCATTTTCCCGCTGATCCTGCTTTGTGGCTTTGGCGCGGAAACGGTAGGCGCCACAGCCAGCGCGGGCTTTTCGGAACCGCGCGCTTTGGTGGGCGCTGCCCCCGGCACCACAGGCCAATCAGAAAGCGCGGATGGCTAAGTCAGCCAATGAGAGTGCATGCAGGAACACAGCCCCGCCAAGAGCCGAAGCGGGAGGGCTGGGGCCCAGCTCCCGCCACCCGCTCACCTGGTGAGGTTCACGCCCATGGCCAGGTTGCGATCGCAGCGGTAAGTGTCGAAGCCTTCGGAGCGCAGAGTAAGCTGCACCAAGGAGACGTGTGACGAGTCCATGCTCTGTAGGTTCACGCCGCCCGAGCTGATGTCCCAGCAGGCCTCATTGATGAGGTCTTTGAGAGCCTCCAGCACCTTCTTCAGGATGGAGCCCTGGATCAGACGTGCCTCAAACATGGTGGCGGAGTTGAGACGACTAGACGAGAGCTACTGTAACAGGAGTGAGGGCTACCTGCCAAGGTACCCCGATTCACGTTGCAGAAGCGGCAGCGAAGGCCCAGAGCGACGAATACCAGCCCCCTGCGCCTGCAACCGTCTAATGCCGCGGCTTCCTAGGCGCGCGCTCTTTCCGTACGCGAGGTCGTGGCGTCACAGCACTGACCCATCCACCTCTCCTCTAGGGCCAATCGTATCCGTGGCTTGAGCAAGGCCCGCCCCGCCGCGCATGCAGAGGCGGGGCTGCGGGGTAGGAGCGTGGGAGGCGAGGGGCATCACGGGGTTCGCGTAAGCTGTTGTCACCGCCCAAGTTTGTGGGCTTTTAGGCTGTGGTTTCCATCCTGGGAAGTTTCCGCGCCACGGAAATGAAAGTCACATGCAAACCAAGCTGTGCGCGGCGGCCTACCTTGAAGCTGGAGAATATAGCTGCTTCAAACACTGCGGACGCTTTCCCTTTACTCCTGCGTAAGAAATATGCCGCAAAATATCGAGTAATAAAGAGACCACCATATGTTAACCTCCCTCCAATTTCATATCACTTTTCTGTGTGCGTCGCTCTAAACTTTCCTCCCTAAAGAATGAAAAAATACCTCTTAACGTGAACGTTTCTGCAAAGAAGATACATAGTCCAAATGTATCACGTAATTAGTTTCCTGTTATGGCTGGTTCTCTTTATTTTTCTAAGGTAGATATTAGTAGTATTTCCATCTTAATGTTAGGCTGAAGATGAACTCAAGCCTGAGCCCCATCTTGAGAATGTTAGTGGAGCGTCTTTCATATGTCTCTGGGCTGCACCATTTTGTTCTACTCAAGTTTCTTTTTCCTATTGATTATGAGGATGGGGAAGAACTGAATGCAGGTAACGGACATCATTTACAAAAGGATATAGAGTTTTTCGATTTCGAATGTTTTTCCTTTTGGTTTTGCTGGTAGATATATATTTGATAATGAAAATGTAAAACTTTAATGTATTAGAGACTTCACTACTTCCATTTGGAAAGCCTTTTCTAACTGAAGAGAAGTTCTCTGAGTTGTGTAGACACAACTTTTGGTGTATGATGTTTTATTTATTTGCAAGTTTTTTTTTTTTTTTAACTAATAAGGTCTATAAAATTTCAGAAAGTTAAAAGGATTGATTTAACTGGTGAGAGTGGTTGACAACAGTAATTCCAGCACATGGGAAGGCTGAGGTGGGAGGGCCTAGATTTAAACTCAGCCTGGACTGTCTACCAAGACTGACACAAAGGGGAAAAAGAAATAGTTTACATATGACAATATTAATCACTTATCATGTGTATTTATTCTTTCCTTATTTACAGCATTTCTCTTTAGTTTGTCTTGTTTGATTTTTCTTTTCCTGGCTTGGAGATTTAACCAGAAAATTGTATAGCAATTCTTATCATTGAGCTACAGCCTCAGCTTGTTAAGAGTCTCCATAATTTTTTGAGGCTTGCTTCAAACTCACTCTGTGATCCATGCTGGCCTTGAACTCACAGTTTGATGCCACAGCCTCTGGAGCAGCTGGAATTATAGGGCTATGGCGTCAAGCCTAATTCTTTAGTTTAATATCTTGGTTTGTAGGATTTCTCAGCTTTTTTTTTTTTTTAAACCATATATCTAGTTATGAAATACGAACTTATTTATCCCTCTCAAGGTATTAAATATTCATTATTTCATTAAGTCTAGAATACTCTTGACCATTCTCATGCCAAATGTCAATTTTCCCTACAATGTTCACTCTGTCTGACATATGTATTAGGAGTATCTGTCTTATTGGACTTTAGATATATTCAGTTTTTTTGTTTTGTTTTGTTTGAGATAAAGGTCTTATGTTCCCTGGCTGTACTGGAGTTTGCCTGTTTGCTTGGTAGACCAGGCTGGCAAATTTGACTTTTTAAAATTGATGTGTATGAATGTGTTGTCTGCATGCATGTCTGTGTACTATGTGCTTGCCTAGTGCCCCTGGAGGCCAGAAGGCAGCATTGGAGCCCCTGGGATAGGAGTGGGTGCTGGGAATTGAACTCCAGATCTTCTGCAAGAGCTGTGAGTGCCCTTAACCACTGAGCCATCTCTCCAGCCCAGCATTTATGTCCATTTATAAGATGCGCCATTATTTTATGCAGCACAAAAGTACTACCATACAGGGCTTTATTACATACAATTTTGATATTATTATTATTTTTTTATTATTATTATTATTTTTTTTTTTTTGGTTTTTTGAGACAGGGTTTCTCTGTATAGCCCTGGCTGTCCTGGAACTCACTCTGTAGACCAGGCTGGCCTCGAACTCAGAAATCTGCCTGCCTCTACCTCCCAAGTGCTGGGATTAAAGGCGTGCGCCACCACTGCCCGGCAATTTTGATATTGTAATAGTTAAAAATAAAAACAGTTATGGGCTGGAGGGATGGCTCAGTGGTTAAGAGCACTGACTGTTCTTGCAAAGGATCTGAGTTCAGTTCACAGCACACACATGGCAGCTTATAATCCTCTGTAACTCCATTTACAGGGAATCTCACACCCTTTTCTGGCCCCCAAGAGTACCAGACACACACATGGTAAACATATGTACTTGTTAGCAAATACACATATACATAAAATAAAAATAATCTTAAAAAAGAATACTATTCTGTTGCATCTGGAGTTTCATCCATTCGTAAGTTTTGATGCTGGCGTTTCTTGTTTTACGTGTAATGAATTATTGTTTTATTAACATCTATTTATTTATATGTGTGTATGCATGCCTCAGCACATGTATGGAAGTCAGAGAGAAACACACAAGAGTCAGCTCTGTTCTTTCACCATGGATCCCAGGATAGAGCTCAGGTGGCCAAGCTTAGTGGTAAGTCCCTTTATCTGCTAAGCTGTCTTGACAGCCTGAATTATTCCTTCACACATCAAAAGATAAGGTAGGGCTGGACTTGCTGCTTAGAGTTACTGTGTGATTAGGACCTTGAGTTAGATCTCCAAATACCACAGCACAAACAAAAATAAAAACCCATAATATAGCTACATATATTGGCGAGAGTTTTCTTTTTTTTTTTTTTTTTTTTTTTTTGGTTTTTCGAGACAGGGTTTCTCTGTGTAGCCCTCGCTGTCCTGGAACTCACTCTGTAGACCAGGCTGACTTTTCTTGGGTTTCTTAAAGTCTCGTTTCCTTTGCAAACCATAGAATGTGTTCTTTCCTACCTGTGGTCTTGCTTTGCTATCAACATTAACAACAATATGCATCTTCTGTTGCTGTCTCAGTGCTGGGGGCTTACATAATATTTTCTTTCATGCCTAGATACCAAGTAATCATTTTAGAGACTTTTTTTTAATGCTGGGAACTGATGCCAGGACTTCAGAAAAGCTTAACAGAAACCCACCTTTGAGCTACACCCCAGCCCCCTGAAGATATTTTTAATGGCAGATAAACTCCATTAGCACGATGCCTGCAGTGCCCGTGACTTTGTTGAAACAAGTACTTAAGACTAGCTATGTAGTAGTTGTAGAAGGCCTGTCTAAGGAGGTAGCATTTTACCAGAGAAGCTAGCAGTTTGGGAGTGGAAGAAAGAACATTGTAGTAGAAAACAGAATGATTAAAATGGTAGACATTGGAACTGGGGATGTAGCTCATACATACTCCCAAGTCTCCGGGTTCCATCCCCAGCAACACACACAAGAGAGAGAGGGAGGGAGAGGAGGAAGGAGAGGAGGAGACTGATGAGCATGGTAAGAAAAGGCATGCTCAGGTCTTGTGGTAGAACTCAAAGGTTGACATGGCTGGAACATAATGAAAAGTGGGAGACCAATGCAGGTGGGATTGCAGAGCCAGGCAGGGACAGACCACACAGGACTGTGTTGGTCCTTTGTAAGTACAAGGACACCTTAAAACAGACCCCTCCACTTTAGATACAGGGTCTCACTGTGTGGGTCAGGCTGCCCTGGAACTTGTTACATAGCATAGGGTAGCCTCAAACTTAGGACCCTCTACAACATGTCTTTGGCATGGTTTAGTTTACATTTCAGGGGATCTTTAGCATTTAGGAAAGGAATAAATGGATTATGCACATTTTTATGTGGTGTCTGGTTACACAATTAGAACACATCTATGGAATCTTCCCAATAACAATTCTTCAGACTCCAGATGAAGAGCTCAAGTTTGTTAGGTGTGGTAACCAAAGTTGGTAATGAAGTAGGATAAAAGAAAAGAATGATTATTACACACTGGTTTATTGATTTATTTTGTGAAAACACTGCTGGAACAGCTTGTTGTCAAACAACGTCACCTTACTCCAGGAACAGAAAGACAAGGACAGGGGCCAAGGCAATTGAAAAATCTCAGCCCCAAAATGGTGGTTGTTCCTAGCCACCTGACCACAGAAGCTTACACTTGCCAGCTGTAACACTTGCATTTGAAAAGCAAAAAGCTAAGTGTGATGCATGCTTCTTGGAAGACATTTGCTTACTTGCCTGCTCACTCCATCTCATTTTAAAATACAAAATGAGAATGCAAAATGGACTTGGAACTTAAGTATATTTGGTTTTTGTTTTATTTTGTTTTCAAGACAGGGTTTCTCTGTGTAGCCCTGGCTGTCCTAGAACTCACTCTGTAGATCAGGCTGGCTTTGAAGTCAAAGGTCCATGTGCCTCTGCCTCCCAAGTGCTGGGACCAACGGAGTGCACCACCACAGCCCCTCAGTACTGAAGTCTTTCAGGAGCTATCATGGCTTTGATCCACCAGTGACTATGTCCCTGTCCCACTCCTGGTGTGGGAGCACTTATTCCGGAGAGATTCCTGCAACAGCAATTCTGGCTTTAGGGAGAATGAGGGAAGAGGAGTTTGAGGTCATCCCTGGCCACACAAGTTTGCAGCCAGCCTGAGCTATGTGAGACCTTCCTAAAACAACTGAGAAGCAGGGGTGGGCTGTGGTAGAGTGTCAAATTACATTCAAGTGAATGTATATTCAGTAAGAAACATACTTTGGTAAATCCTTATGACATCTTGCTGTATGAGCTTCTAACCATAAAGCACTCCATAAGACATGAAGAATATTTTAAAACTTCTAAAAGTCCTGCTTTGGTGAGCACACTTGAGGTTTCAGTGGCTCAGGACATTAACTCAAACTGAGGTGGTGTAGTGGCTATTTCTGATTGTCAATTTGACTATATCGGGAGTGAATTATAATCTAGAATTAGAAGGCTCACCTATGATCTAGATCTTGAGTCTGGAAGACACAAGTTTCAGGTGTGGTGGTACGCACACCTCTAATCTGGACCACACCTGCTGCTGGAGATCTACATAAGGACATTGGAAGGAGAAAGATTCAATCTTTGCCTTCGAGCCTTGTGGGACTAAACAACTGCTAAATCCTCGGGTTTTCATTCACAGCTACTGCTGACCATTGTTGGGGAGTTTGATGACAGACTGTAAGTCATCAACAAACTCCCTTACTATATAGAGACTACATATAAGTTCTGTGACTCTAGAGAACCCTGACTAATACAGAAGTTGGTACTGGGAGTGGCTCTAGAGGAGCAGAAAACACTATAAGGATGAATTTTTTAAGAATCGAGTTGGTTTAATAATTCACCAGCACCTTCAACTGCTGAAGCCTCTAAAGATACACTCTCTTCTGGGAGCTTGGAGAATATTGAAGACACAGTTACAGCGCAAATTAGGTGGCAGCAGCATGGAGAGTTGGGGCAGAGTTCTTCAGGAGGCAGTATATGCTTTGAATCAGCATCCAATATATGGTACAGTTTCTCCCTTAGCCAGGATCCATGGGTCCAGGGATCAAGGGGTGGAAAAGGGAACAGTTCCACTCACTATCACTCCTTGTGACCCTCTAGGAAAATTTTTGCTTCCTGTCCCCACAACTCTAGGTTCTGCTGGTCTAGAAGTTTTGGTTCCAGAGGGGGGAGTGCTCCTACCAGGAGCTACAACAAACATTTCATTGAACTGAAAGGTCAGACTTCCCCCTGGTCATTTTGGGCTTCTAATGCCCTTAAACCAACAGGCTAAGGAAGGAATAACAGTGTTAGGAGGGGTGATAGATCCAGATTACCATGGGGAAATTGGATTGCCTCTCCACAATGGAGGTAAGAAGGATTATGTCTGGAGTGCAGGAGATCCTTTAGAGCATCTCTTAGTACTACCATGTCCTGTGATTAAAGTCAATGGGAAACTACAGCAGCCTAATTCAAGCAGGATGACAAAGGATGCAGACGCATCAGGAATGAAGGTATGGGTCACTCCTCCAGGAAAAGAGCCAAGACCTGCTGAGGTGCTTGCAGGGGGTGGAGGAAATACAGAATGGGTAGTAGAGGAAGGTAGTTATAATAAATACCAGCTAAGACCAGGTAACCAGCTTCAGAAACGAGGATTATAAGTAATATGAATGCTTCTGTTGTATTTTGTTAAGGACATATTTGTTTTTTGTTTTTGATACTTTATTTACATTTCCAATGTTTCCCCCTTTCTAGGTCTCCTCTTTGGAGACCACCTATCCCTCCCCCCTCTCCCCATCTCTATGAGGGAATTCCACCTCCCACCCACCCGCCCGCCCACTCCCATATTCCCCCTTGACATTCCCCTTTACTGGGGCCTCTCCTCCCCCGATGGCCAACAAGGCCCTCCTCTGCCACATATGAAGGACATATTTGTCTTCCAATTTTTTTAACAAAAAAAATTGGTATTTAAGTTGAGATACTAAAGGAATGTTCCCAAGGGACACTGCCCCATTGTAAGTTTATAAATGTGTTTGCAATTGTATGAGGAATAGTTATATCATGTTAAGTGTATTTATGACCTTGTTATTGTTTCATGTGGATATGAGGTATTATTATTTGTGTCAAGTTGACAAGGGGTGGATTGTAGTGGCTATTTCTGATTGTCAACTTGACTATATCGGGAGTGAATTACACTCCAGAATTAGAAGGCTCACCTGTGATCTAGATCATGAGTCTGGAAGACACAAGTTTCAGGTGTGGTGGTACGCACACCTCTAATCTGGACCACACCTGCTGCTGGAGATCTACATAAGGACATTGGAAGGAGGAAGATTCAATCTTCTTCGCCTGCGAGCCTTGTGGGACTAAACGACTGCTAGATCCTCGGGTTTTCATTCACAGCTGCTGCCGACCATTGTTGGGGAGTTTGATGACAGACTGTAAGTCATCAACAAACTCCCTTATTATATAGAGACTACCTATAAGTTCTGTGACTCTAGAGAACCCTGACTAATACGGGTGGAGTTTTTATTTTTATTTATTTTTTAGTTTTTTAATTCGAGTCAGGTTCTTAATGGAGCCTAGGCTAGCCTGGAACTCACTATGTATTTCCAGGATGGACTCGGACATGCAATAATTCTCCTGACTCAGTTTCCTGAGTGCCAGGATTGCAGGCATGAGCAACCTGGCTTAAGATGGTTCTGTAGAAGCCTTAGATTTGGATTAGGTACCTGTTCTGAGCCCAAGAGGCCAAACCAGTGCACAGTGTCACTGCAGAAGCAGCTTTGGCTGGCTGTCAAAGGTTCTGTAGCCAATGGACTGATAAAGCTGTGAACAGTCATCTAGTTCAACTACAGTCAATTGCTAGTTGATTGCTAAGTTGTAGTCACCTAAATTGTTTCCTAATTCACAGTATGACTTTCTGAAAATGCTCTCTGATTGCATTGTTGGCCCAAAAATCTCAGAACCTGGGTTCTGGGAGCTGGTGGAATCCTGAGTAGCATTCTGTAGTTCTTTGCTAAAAAAAAAAAAAAAAAAATCCTACTGAAGGATTAATGTAAAAAGCCTTGCCTTTATTTTTTTGTACTGGAATGGGACACAGGACCTGCAGCCTGCGCACACAGCTTTGCTGCTGAGAGCTGTTGGGGGTTGATCTCCTGCTATTGTGTATACAAATGCTAAATTCTGAACCCCAAGATGTGTTGTGACACCCCCCCCCCCCGCAGATCCTCTACATACACCAGCCTTTGTTGTGTAAAATGTGCTCCCCAGTTTAAAGCTATTGGTTAAATAAAAGTGGATGTGGCCGATTCCTGTAGAGAACAGAGGAAAGTGGGGTTTCAGTTGCCAGGCTGAGGGTCACAGGTGTATACCACAGAGAGAGAGAAGGGAGAAGGAAGGCAGGAAGAAGAGAGGAGAGAGAGCGTGTGTGCGTGTGTGTGTGTGTGTGTGTGTGTGTGTGTGTGTGTGTGTACGTGTGCGCGTGCGAGTGTGTGTCCATTAGATGTGGTGGACCAGGAGCACATGGCCAGATGAAATGCCCTGACTCACAGAGCAGAAATAACCCCGGGTGAGACTCAAAAACAGCAAGTACTTGAAGAGCACAGCTGGGAATTATCCAGTCTATGGTATAAATAATAAGATTAGGAGTAATTTGCCCAGTAATTGTGCTAAAGCTGATTTTAAAAATCCATAGGAGTCTGTCTCAATTATTGGGGGACTGGCCAGGTCATAGTAATAGCATATGTGTGAAAATATTGTTTGGCACCTTAACAAATATTCATTCCCTAGAGATATGTTTTAACCTCCTATGTGAAGACATTGCCTGTGGGAGTATAAAAGGTGGTGTTTTGTCAGGGCTGGGGATGGAAGCCAGGGCTGTGCACCTGATCTACCACCAAGTTACCCCCATAGTCCTGGGTGTAATTTTCTGGTGGGAATTTGGAAAGAAATATCAAAAGTATTAGAATTTTGGGCTGTGGATGTGGTTCACATTGCACAAACTTTCCACATAAGCAGAAAGTCATGGATCCTGTCCCTAGTACTGCATAAACCTAGGACTTAAGCCTGGTGGTGGTGGCATACACCTTTAATTCCAGCCTTCGGGAAGCAGAGGCAGGTGGATCTCTGAGTTCGAGGCCAGTCTGGTCTACAAAGTGAATACCAGGACAGCCAAGGCTACACAGAAAAACTGTCTTGAAATACTAACACCCCTCCCCCCAAACAAAAACAACCCCCCCAACAACAATGACACAAACCTAGGATTTAGGATGATGAGGCTGGAGGTGTTCAGTGAACAGCAGCAAGAGGGTGGGAGAAGGTGAACACGGTGAACCAATGGGCAATGGCCTCCAACGAGCCTGGGCCTGTGAGGGGGTGTTAGGTAGGCTGTAACCCTTTACTGAGGACCACACCTAGCCTTCCTGACAATTCTTTAATAAGAATTCCTGCAGGGCAGTGGTGGCACACGCCTTTAATCCCAGCACTTGGGAGGCAGAGGCAGGCGGATTTCTGAGTTTGAGGCCAGCCTGGTCTACAGAGTGAGTTCCAGGACAGCCAGGGCTACACAGAGAAACCCTGTCTCAAAAAACCAAAGCAAACCAAACCAAACCAAAACAAAAAAACAAAAAAACCCCAAAAACAAAAAAAAGAATTCCCAATAATTCTTTTATTGTTAAGGAATTGTTCACTGACAATTATTACTGTAAGAAGAGGTCCGGTATTCCTGTTTAGAGAATTCGGCAATTTCATGCCACTTGCATCATATATGTATGTATGTACATATGTGTGTATTTATACAAGGCCTCAATATGTAGCTCTGGCTGTCCTGGAACTCGCTATGTAGACCAGGCTGGCCTCAAACTTACAGAGATCTGCCTACCTCTGCCTCCTGAGTGCTGGGGATTAAAGACATGTGCCACTATGCCTGGCTGTTTGCTTGTTTGTTTTCCAAGACAGGGTTTCTCTTTGCAGCCTTGACTATCCTAGAACTTACTCTGTAGACCAGGCTGGCCTTAAACTCAGAGATCCATCTGATTCTGCCTCCCAAATGCTGGGATTAAAGGTGTGTACCACCATTGCCTGGCTGCCTGACTTTTTAAAAAGTTAATATTTAGTTTTTGTTCATTTTTTTTTTTAAATCAAGATCAGGGTTGAGGTTTGGTGATGTGTTCCTGTAATACTAGCATTTGGGAGGCAGAGGCAGGAAGATTGCTATGAGTTTGAGACTTACCTTCACTATAGAGTCCAGATGTCCAGAGATCTTGTTGAGAGAGAAAAAAAGAAAGAACAGGAGGTGTTTTATTATGAAGTGACATTATTATACCCAATAATAGTAACTGTCTCTTAGACTGGGTTTACAATCAGCCTGGATATTCTGGGAGACTAGAATCCCAAGTTCTATTAATGAACATAGTATTTAAAAATAAAGGAATTAACCAAGAGGTATAATGAAGGGAAAAACATAATAAAATATACCTGAGGTCTGGAGAAATGGCTCAGTGGTTAAGAGCACTTGTTGCTGATGCAGAGGATTTGGTTGATTTTTAGCACCCACACAATGGCTCACAACCATCTGTAACTCCAGTTCCAGGGGATCTAATACCCTCTTTTGATTTTGACCTCTGCAGGGATTAGGCACATACACTTGGAATAATAATAAATCTAAGAAAAATTTTACAATGAAAAATTTACAAGAAAGAAAATTACAAAATGTCTGAGTCCTGGAAGAAAAGATTCCAGAGGAAAGGCTAATTAAAATGTGCAGAACACTACGAAACAAACAAACAACCAGAACAAACCCCCAGGAACTGAGGAAGCACAAGATAATGTTTTGAATGATGACAGAGGAAGATTTTTTTACTTTTCTTTCTGCAATTGAAGGAGAGGCATTAAAACTGAAGTGCTATTAGCATGCCTTGTAGAATTGTCTGATTAATGGATTCCTGCTCCCTACAACACTGATTTTAGGAATGCATTTGGTTTGAGCTCAAAATAGGCCCGATGATAAGTGAGGACTTTGTTCAGGCCAAATTCGAAGGCATTATCTCATTGAGTACATATTTCATAACTCTGATTTATATTGATTGATTTCCAGGTCTTGGTTTATTTTTGATGTGGATGGGTGTTTTGTCTCCATGTACATCTGTGCACCATGTGTACACCTGCTGCCCTTGGAGGCTAGAAGAGGAGGCTGAATCTCCTAGGACTGTAGTCTCTCTCAGTTATGGGCTGCCATGTGGGTGCTGAGAATTTAGCTCAGGTCTTCTGGAAGAACAGCCAGCTCTCCTAGTCATTGAGCCATCTCTCCAGTCCTGTTTTATTTTTTAAGATAATATTTATTTTATTTTTTGTATGCTTGTGACTTATGGGTTATGTGTACATGTGTACCATGTAAATAAATGTAGACGCTCCTAGGGCCAGAGGAGGGAATTGAATCCCTTGGAAGCAGAATTATAGGCAGTTGTGCGTCCTCTGCAAGAGCAATAAGTGCTCTTAACCATTGAGCCAGTTCTCTAGCCATATATTTTGGTCTCAAACTTGCTCCAAAGAACTTGATGCCCTTAATTAGCAGGAAGTAGTCTCACGATATTATCACCCCCTTTCACCTCTATCCTTTTTTTTCTCTCCTACCTAGTGATAGGGTGTTGAAAGGGTGGAAGAAGAGGGGTGGAGAAGGGTAGAAGAAAAAAGAACCCACAAAGTAGCCATAGTCTGGCTTCAAGTGGTACTTATTTCTAACAGAACAAAGCAAAAACCCAAACCCAGCAAAAACCAGCAAACACCAGTAGAGGAACAAGAACATCCAAGCATTTGTGCAAAGCTGTTGAATAGCAAATAAAATTCAAAGTCCAGAGGTTTTAAGTTTGTCTAAATATTTTGCTGATACTTTGAAACATCATAACAAGAACTTACGGATATACTCAGAGACAAGTATTATTTAATGTCTTTTTCAGAACTCTTCCTATTTTCTGAAAACTCACAGCTCAGGTCAAAATCGCTAAAAGGAAACTGAAACTCCGTGTGGAGACTTCTGTTAGATTACAATATGGCTAAGGACTGGGAGCCCTGTTTTGCATGAGAACAATGCTGGAACAGCACCGGTGGTACTGAATTCAGGCGGCATATGTGAACATTGGTTACAGCATGATTTTGGTAACAGAGGTATGGGTTCTAATTCTTTTTTTTTTTTTTCTGAGACAAGTTTTCTCTGTGTAGCCCTGAGCTGTCCTGGAACTCCCTCTGTAGACCAGGCTGGCCTCAAACTCAGAAAACCACCTGCCTCTGCCTTCCAAGTGCTGGGATTAAAGGCGTGCGCCACCACTGCCCGACTGGGTTCAAATTCTTACTAGTAACCTTGTAGCTGCCAGCTAATGCTTAGGTTATGTCAGGAATATAGGAACTCCATAAGAAACATTCCTTTCAGTCCAAAGATTTTCTAACAATCTGTTGCGGGTGTTAGCTTACTCACAGAAGTTGTGGTTAACAAGAGCGAGGCCCCGAATTCTACCTTCAGCACAAAACAAGACAAAAACTTAAGAAATACCTTGGATGATGTTACTTGCAGAAATCATATCCATTTCTAAGTGTTTTTGGGTTTTTTGGAAACAGGGTTTCATTGGGTAGCACTGAAACAGGCTACATAGATCAGATCCACTTGCCTCTGTCTCTGGAGTGTTATGAAGGTGTGTGATTTGAATGAGACAAACTAACCGAGGCTATTTCTGAGTTCAGTGCCTAGACAGAATCAGTGCTCACTAATTTACTAGTGACCACGGCTTGGCAAGGCAAGGTGAGCTGAAACTTAGGTTTCACCTGCAATGAGGCTTAGAGGTTCTCTTGGACTCCCAAGCTGAGAGCAGCAAGTGTTGGCGAGCCTAGGCCGCGGAGAGGCGCTGTTGTCCCCCGGTAACAGGTTACCTTCTGGACCCAGCACTAGCGTTCGGGCATTCACGGTAGGACACAAAGACCCCATTGGTTCATTCTGCTACTTTTCTCCCGCCCCCTCCATTGGTTTTGTCCAATGAGTGTCTCGAACTCCACTTCCCCCCCCTCCCTGCCAGGCTGCCCCGCCTCCTGGCGTCTGGGCTCCCGGGCGGAGATGGTGGCAGTGCGCGTGCGCGCTGGCTCGCCGCTTCCCGGGAGGAGGAGCGAGCGGCCGCTGGGGAAACAGCGGCTCTGCTCTTCGGACAAGGGCGGCGGCAGCGGTGCTGGGCGGGGCCGGGCTCAGGGCTAGTGCCGCTGCTGCAAGGGCTCTGTGAGGCACGGTGCTCTTTTGGGCTGCGAGGTGCTCGGGCCAGCCGAGAGGCCGTGCTCACTGAGCCGAGCTCCGCGGCCACCGCGCTGCTCACTCTGGGTGACGTCGCGCCGGGGTCCCCAACATGACCGAGCTACGGCAGAGGGCTGTCCGCGAGGACGCACCTCCGGAGGACAAGGTAGAGGTTGAGTGCGGAGGGGCGCGCCGGCAGCCTCGTCCTCTGACCTTTGTCGCGGCCCTGGGCACCAGGCCTGGGCTGCGCAGAGGGTCGGCGGGCGTCCTTTGCTGGTGGAGACAGCCGCCTGCGAGCACGGGGAGTAGCGCGTGAGCTCTGGAGGGTCCTCGCCTTCCCTAGGCCTTCCTAATGAGACTGGACACTCCACAGACCTTACTTGGGGCCCCGAGAGTGTGATGTAGGCTCACCGCTTGCTTTACAAATACTGCTATTAATTGGGGAGTGGGGAGACTCAGGCCATAGCATTTGTCCCCTGGGAGATTAAAACCTTCTTTTGAACTTGATTGAAACATTAAATCTGTTGATTCTATCAGAGAGGCGTCTTGATTCACGCGGTGAGCTGGCGGGTTAGTGATCAGGTGTGTGCTCCCAATGGTGGGTTTGTTTACTGCGCCAAATGTGGACATTGATGGGGTAAAAAGGAAGATGGTAAGGAGGCCATTTTGGCAGAGACACAGCCAATGTGGGGACGCTCCTTTGATTGAAAGTGCAGGTTTGTGTGAAGTTGAGAAAGGTGGAGAGTGGTTGTTTTACCGTGGACGTTGAATGACAGTATTTGTGGTCAGGATCGATGAGTGATGTGTAGAACCGACTGGGGCAGCCTGGACCAGAATGATGGAGACTGGTTAACTCAGGGATTGCCAGCTTGTGACCTGCAGCTTTCATAGGCCTACAAGCTGATACGGAAATGAGGGTTCTGCTGAAGGTCTGTTTCTAGCCTGTCTTCAATAAAGAAGGATATGTCGCGTTTCCCCCGATTAATATTTGACAGAGTTTAGTATCTTTGTTTGTTCGAGACTGGGTTTCTCTGTGTAGCCCTGGCTGTCCTGGAACTTGATCTGTAGATCAGGCTGGCCTCCATCCCAGAGATCTGTCTGAGTGCTGGGACTAAAGGCCCTCCGCCGCCCCCCAATGCTGTTTAAAGAGACATCATCAAGCCTAAGTACCCACGTTTGTCGTTTGAACTTTTATTTGGTTTTAGACAGAATCTCTCTATGAAGCCCTGCTATCTGACTTGTACCTCATCCACCTTTGCCTACCCTGTGCTGTATTGTTAAAGGTACTAGTCCCCCCAGCCAGGTTGGATTTTTTACTGTGTTTAAATTGGTTAGAGAGAATATCAGGACAGAAACAAGCATAAGCCATGCCAACAGTAATTTACTCGGAAGAATGTTTCAGATGAAAGATAAAGGGTTTAAACAACTTTGTTACTATTGTAGACAGTGGGTCATCAGAGGAGAACTCTTGTATTCCTTTGGAGAAAGTTTAGGGCTGAGGTCCAGATTTAGGAGTACATTACAAATACTTATAAATCTCTAATCTTCCCCGAGTATAGTGGATTGACTCTGAAGAAAACTGTGTTCTGAATACTCCTTGGTGAGTTTGAATGCCACCCTGTCTAATTAAAGGTGACTTCAAGCTGTGAGAAGTGGGAGAAGACAGAAGGTCTAGCTGAGTGTAGTGGAGCATGAGGCAGGGGCAGGTGGATCTCTGAATCCAGTCTGGTCTACAGAGTGAGTTCCAGGACAGCCAGAGGGCCCGACGGGGAGTGGCCTTTAATCCCAGCCCTTGGGAGGCAGAGGCAGGTGGA
>CM052701.1:43148242-43163803 GCA_028551405.1 Uromys caudimaculatus | reverse complement strand
GAGCCATCTTTCCCGCCCCCCCCCCCCCCCCTTAAAGTAAAGTACCTCACCATCATATTGTTGCAGAGAACATGCTACTAATGCAAGCTTCAAAACATCAGTAGCCTTGGGGACACATTTGGTGTTTCGTGTACTTTGCAGAATGGATGATTTCTTGGATGTTGTGTGAAATTAATTGTGAGTATTTCCTATGCAGTCATTGAAAATGTTGACTGGGTTTTGAGTTAAAAGATAAACACACACACACATACACACACACACACACATACACACACACACACACACTTTGAAGCCAAGTTGAGGATATCTTCATGAAGTTTGTATGTATGTCTATGCATGTTGTCCCAGAAACACATTGATTGGGAGGCATTTGCAGAGCCTGTGGCCTTGGTCAGCTTTCTCTCTTCTGGTTCTGCAGAACAGGCACGTCATCTCCTCAGTCAGTTTTCTTCTTGGGTTTGGTGAAAGATCCATCCACCGAAGGAAGGCTTGAGTGTCTCCCGGAGAACCTGCCTTTCTCTGCATCCATTTTTGTAGAGAGGAGGCAATGACAGTGCCCAGAGGTCTTTGAGGCTTGCATCCTGGAAGCAGGAGCATCCTGGAGTAGTGTGCAGTGACTGTCACAGAGCCCCAGTGTTCTGAGACCCAGATCAACCCCAGCTTCTGGGAAGCTCTCTGGACTCTTCCAGCCCATTTCCACATCTCCTTTCTTCCCCTTGCTTCTGTGGAAATCACTGTCCGCGACTCCATTAGGTGGCATCTCCTGCTGTCTTCTCAGCACATGGTCTCTGGGGTTGGATTCTTGTCTTAGATTTCTTCAACTGCCCCGGGAGTTGGACTCACAGGTTTGGCTTTCCCGCAGACTTGGTCATGAGCTCCTTTCTCATTGCTGGACTCAGTTCCCAGCACCTGTGGCTTGTCAGGAGTTTTGAGGCTGAGTTGGTGCTAAATCACCTGTGAAGATTAGCAGCTACTTGGGCAGTGAGAACCAGGCCTCTGATTTAGTTCGTTATGCTTACTGAGTAATGTGTTGTGAAGCACAAAGAAAATTGGCCTGTCAGTGTTTGATTTTAGTGCTGAAGTACCAGGGAAATACGTGTTAATGCTACATCAACACAACCCTAGTGTTTTCTTTAAAAGTGCTTAGGATTTAAGAAAACCAAGTGGTTTAAATATTTAACTTTTTTGACATACCTAAGAATAGTAATTAAAAACCCAAGTTACTAAAAAATATAATTTTGAACATTAATTATTTTTCCTGGGTAGGTTAGACAAAATTTAAATATTTCCAATGAAAATTTACCAAGATGTTCCACATTAACTGAGTTTATTAAATATGAAGTCAAAACAGATTGAAACTGAAATCCCTTTTAAGAGCTGTATCAGTGGTGATGATGACTTGGATATTTCTGTTCAAGTTGTCTTCCCTGTGGGGCTGACTCCAGGAGGAGGGGTGGAGGGACCGCTGAGCTCTGCCCTTCCTCTAGTCGGAAGACTGAAGACTCCCCTGTGGGCTGCTGACTTTGAGGGCTTGAGGCCCGTGGGCTGACTGTACCCTTTAGTTGCTAGTAATCTGTTTTTTCCTCCAGGACAGGATTTCCTGCTTGTCTTGATGCCCTTCAGTTTCATCTGTGTAGAAAGTCTTTGGGCTCAGTTGAGACTTAATCTTCAGGCAGAAGCTTTGCCCTATTGGTTGCTTTTCTTCCTCCTGAGGATTATGCAGGGGGGTAAGGCCTCTAAAAGAGGACACTTGGTCCAGGTAAGCCTGCCAACATGTACAGGCCTCCAGAGGGCATTGCATCATGCCGTGGGGGGGGGGGGGGGTCCAGGAGGTCATGCGCAGGGCCTGGCACAGGCTACCCCAGTGCCTCCCAGTAAGCTATCCCCTCAAACCCAGGCTTTTCTTCTTAAAAAGGATGTCTTCTGTCTGCCCCCATGCCCTTACTGGCTCCCCACCCCCACCCCCACCCCCACCCCCACCCCCACCCCCACCCCCACCCCCACCCCCGTCACTAGGATTTGGATCTGGGTGTGTCGGCTTGTATATACATGTGATCTGGGAGTAATAGCTTCACAAACTGTGCTCTTTCTGTGAAACAAGTCAGAGTTTACTGCTCTTTGATTTCTTTTTTTTTTTTTTGTTTTTTGTTTTTGTTTTTTTTTCAAGACAGGGTTTTTCCATGTAGCCCTGGCTGTCCTGGAACTCACTCTGTAGACCAGGCTGGCCTCGAACTCAGAAACCCGCCTGCCTCTGCCTCCCAAGTGCTGGGACTAAAGGCATGCGCCACCACCGCCCGGCCTTGATTTTATTATCATATCTTCCCTTTCTGTGACTGTTTGTTGAACTATAACAGAAATGTGCACATACTGTGCTTTCCCAGTGACTTCATAAACTAAGCACATCCCCGCAGCATCCTCAGATCAGACAGAACGTTTCAGTCCCTGGGGAGGCTCCCATGGGAGGCTTCTGTGTGATGTCTTCTGTTCACTGACCTCTCCTGTGGGAGCCACCAACCTACTTTCTGGCTCTGTGTGTGTGTGTGGTGTGTGTGTGTGTGTGTGTGTGTGTGTGTCTATGTCTAACCCACTAAATTAATTGAGACCAGTGAGTCTCAACTTGCTACTTGGAAAAAATATAGTCATGTTTCATCTAATTATTCTTGAAGTAGGAATTTTCTTTTTTTGTATATGAAAAAGATGAAGTCCAAGATGACTCGATTTCTCCCAGGATCACATGGCTTGTGCTGTTCTCTGTCTCCCGGTCTCTTCTCCTTGAGATGAGGAGTGTCTTGTTTTGAAGGTCAGTTGTAGCTGTTTCTGTGTTATGCTCAGCTTTTCCGGCTTAGTGTGCTCAGGGGATGGATGTCCATTACGAAGACAGCTCCAGTGAATTGCTGGTATTAGCACTCTAAGCATGATAAGCACTCTAAGTCAGATACATCTGCTTGTTGCTTTGGTGTGTCTTGGAAACTTTCTTGGCATTTGGCCTCTGGTCTCAGGATAGAAAGAACCTGGAGGGACATAGACAGCATGAGCTGTCACCGTGCAGGATAAACTGAGTGCCTCCCCTGCCTCTCTGGTGTGGCTTGTTGAGAGATTCTGTCTCAGGGGCTTAGAATTCCTACTGGAAGCCAGTGTGACTATCCTGTCATCCTTACGTTCTGATTGAGAGGCCACTACTTCTACCCAACACGTCGTGGAGCTGGCACTCCGAGAGCTGCTGAGGTCATGCCCACAGTTTGGATCTAGAAATCCCTGCTTAACTATGTACCTAGGGACTCTATCTGGCTAGAAATGTTTGCTAACTTTGTCAATGCTTAGCTGAGACTTAGTTCCAAGACCCTTGAATTTTCAGGTTCTTCCCCATGGTAGAATTAGCTGGTTGGCAAGGTTGTCAGACATGGGGCATAGCAGTGAGTAAACAAGTTCCTTCCAACATAGAGTTCGTTTTCCATTGACATACGCAGATGAATGTTTACTGTCAAGAGCTAATGAAGTTAGACAGGATAAAGGAGGTTGTTCTTTTGAGGCTAGGTCTCTCTATGCTGCCCATTCTGTTGGAAAACCCAAGCTCACATGATCCTCCCACATCTGACTCCTCCCAAGTAGCTGGGACTACAGGTAACATGCTGCCAGGCCTGCCTCTGTCTGTTTTGTCTTTTCTTCTTTTCCTGTTCCATTCTTGACAGTCTCACTGTGTAGTCAAGGCTGACCTCACATTTATACTCTTCTTACCTCAGCCTCTTTAGTGCTGAGACTTACAGGTTTGTGGCCACCATGCCTGGACTAACTAGGTGTTTCTTACTCTGAGGGTAGCATTTTCAAGTGTTAGCTTTTCAAGAGACCTTCCAGTGTGTAGTCTAGTTGGCTGAGATGTGGCCATGTTTCTGAACCTGCCTGAGAAATAAGTGGAAATGTAGTAGACCTATCCATTCTGTAGTGCCGGGTGGAAGCACTGAGAACTCTAAAAGGCTTTGTGTTTATTCATTGTTCCTGGCAGTGCATTAGCTGATGTTGGGAAGTGCATCTCAGCACTGTATTTCTGTTGTTTTATTAACTGGGCCTGTTGTCAAACTGTCTTCTAGATACTTATGTTTGTTTGTTTGTTTGTTTGTTTTTGTTTTTCGAGACAGGGTTTCTCTGTGTAGCCCTGGCTGTCCTGGAACTCACTCTGTAGACCAGGCTGGCCTCGAACTCAGAAATCCACCTGTCTCTGCCTCCCAAGTGCTGGGACTAAAGGCCCCGCTAGATATTTATGTTTATATCAGTTGTCTTAGTTACTTTTCTGTTGCTGTGACAAAGTACCATGACCACAGCAATTTGTAAAAGAAAGCATTTAATGTGGGCTCATGGCTTTAGAGGGTTAGAGTCAGTCAGTGGTGGCTGGGTATAGATTTGGCAGCAGGAACAGCTAAGAGCTTACATCTTGGTAAGAAAGTAGGAGGGGTGTGTGTGTGTGTGTGTGTGTGTGTGTGTGTGTGCGCGCACGCGTGTGTGTGCCGCGCTCCTACGCTGGGGATGGTGAGTCTTTGGAACCTGTCCCGAGTGACATACCTTCTCCAACAAGGTTATGCCTCCCAATCCTTCCCAAAGAGTTCTATAAGTTGGGGACCAAGCCTTTAGATGTACTTATTAGGGACTTGTCATTCAGATCACCAAGCCCATAGGTTAGTGCTGCTCTCAGTCATAGTCAGAAAATGTTCTTTTTGCAGTAGGCATCAATCATCACAGAGACACATAACTGGTCAGAATGCTGAGAATTAGGGACTGAGTACTCAGCCACAAGCAGGACAACATCAAGGAACATTGCCGAAGAGGAGACAGAGAGTGTAAGAGCCAGAGGCCGGGGAGGAACACTGTGAAATGCTCTCTTCTGGACATGACATTGCTGTTGCTCTCATGAATTTCCTGTAGCTATGGTTACTTGTACAAGACCTGTACAAGATCAAGTCAGTGAATAATTTTAGCATGGATAGAGAAGCTCAGCTTCACCCTCACGTTAGAAGCTATTGACAACTGATGGCTGCTGGGTGTATGTGTTTACCTCATGGGCCAGTTGCTTATGCTCATGTAGGCAGTATTAGTTATACTCAGTAGGTAAAATGAACTCCAGTGACTTATTGTTATAACCATGGATTAGTGTAGTGCTCAGTCCTCATCAGAGAAGCTGCTGCTGCTTCTCCTTCCTCCTTTCTTTCTTTGTTTTTGTTTTTTTTTTTTTCTTTTTTGCTGTAGATGTGATTAACACAGAGACCAATAACTGATCAAGGTGCAGAGAACAAGAGACTGTGGAATGCTCAGCCCTAACAGGATAATCCATATTTCACCTGCTCCACCCACGCCAGGTTCAGGGACCCTGGGAGAAGAGAGACGGAAAGATTGTAAGAGCTGTAGGAGTGGGGGATGACTGTAAGGAACCGCTCTGCACACAGCAGGCCGTGGCACGCATGAATTCACAGTAGCTGAGACAGCATGCCTAAAAGCCACACAAGCTCTGGCCAGACAAAATTCCAACACAGAGAGGGAGTTTGGTCCGAAGTTCTACCCCAAGCTAAGAAGCTATTGGTAGTTGATAGCTTCTGGGAAGGGAGAATCAGTTTTCTTTAAGGTGCGACCGCTGGTGGCTAGACCAACATCCAATGAAGACTACGTATCCAAGAGTAGAGGGGCAGCACAAAGTGTACTTGATAGGTTTAAAAACAAGTAGTAAATGGAAGACACAGAGCTGGGTGGGTGGAGAAGGGAGGAGAGGTCTGGGGAAGCGGAGGAGAGGGTGAGCGTGGTGGCAGTGCACAGACCTGTAGAGCGATGGAAACATTCTTAGAAGTTGCCAACAGGCCGGGCAGTGGTGCGCACGCCTTTAATCCCAGCACTTGGGAGGCAGAGGCAGGTGGATTTCTGAGTTCGAGGCCAGCCTGGTCTACAGAGTGAGTTCCAGGACAGCCAGGGCTACACAGAGAAACCCTGTCTCGAAAAACCAAAAAAAAAAAAAAGAAAAAAAAAAAAGTTGCCAACAGTAAAAAAAAAAAGGTTCTGAACACACCAGGGCCAAAACTTGCTTCAAAATTAAATGCAGAATGAATCTAAGGTGTTTCTGGGATTGAATGACTTCACTGTAGCCTTGGTTTTGAACACAAGACAAGTGACCATACTGTTGCATCATGCAACATGATGTGACATTCTGCTTGAAACATTTCAACTCAGATTTGGACTATTGTATATTATAGATTGGTGTTTGTCTTTTCTTTTGTACACGTAGTTTTCTACTCTTATAGAAACATAATGGTTTGGGGATGGAAATATGGCTCAGTGGTTATGCGGGAGTACTGCAGAGGACCTGAGTTCAGTTGCCAGCACCCACGTTGGGTAGGTCATCACTGCATAGTGATTCCAACTCCCAGGGGAACCAGTGCCTTCTTATGGCCTCTGTAAGTACTGCACTCACATGGTTCATAATGCCTCCCGTCATCCACCCATAAAAATAAAATCTTCATTAAAAAAAGAGACATAATGATTTAATTGTGGAAAACAAGAATTTTAAGCACTTCTGCATTTTAACAAAAGATTTATTTTTTAGTATGTGTAGGTATGTACACATGAATGCAGGTGCTCTCAGAGCCAGAGGTATAGGATCTCCAGGAGCTGGAGATACAGATGGTTGTGACCTACCTGACATGGTTGCTGGGAACTGAATCTAGGTCCTCTGGAAGAGCCATCTCTAAGATTCGGTTCTTGTTTTTCTAAAGCCCGAAGGTGCATCATTAGGTTATTTGAGAACTCTCTAGTTTTTAAACATGAGCTCTCATTTAGAATGGCTGCAAGAGACAATCTGGAAGCTTAGCCAAGATCTGATCCTAATGGAGTTTGAAAGAGTTTAGACATAGTATTTGAACACTGGGCTGCTCTGAAGGATGGAGGAGTATGTTAGCTACTTTTCTCTTCCTGTGATAAAACTCCATGGTAGTAGAAAGAATTCATTTGGGCTTACAGTTCCAGAGTCCATGATGGTGGAATAAAGGCTTGGCATCTTGAACTGCGAAGAAGCAGCAGGAAGTGTGACCTGGGAATGGAGAGAGTCTATTAAACTCTCAGTGCCAACCTCCTAGTGATACACTTCCTCTAAAAAGGCCAACTCCTAATCCTATCCACACATCAGCAGTTTGGGACCAAGTACTCATTCAGACCACCTCAGGGAGAGATGAGGGCAGACGGTCTCTCCTTGCTGCGGTGTCAGGAGTGGAGAAGAGCGGATTCCAGACTGGAGGACGGTGGCCCCAGATGTGCTGCCACAGTTGTCAGGACAGATGCTGATACTAGCTTGAAATAAGGAGTCAGAGAGGCAGTAAGATGAAGAGCAGCTGGAAGCAGTGTGGGAGGTAGTAGCCTTAGCAAGCTTAATGGTGGCTGTAAGGATCGAGGAAGGAGTCACTGGGTGAGAGATGCCGCTGCTAAGTTGCACAGCAGGAGGAGGAGGAGGAGGAGGAGGAGGAGGAGGAGGAGGAGGAGGAGGAGGAGGAGGAGGAGGAGGAGGAGGAAGGTTTGGAGAGGAACTGGTAGATTCGGTTATGGACACATGGAGTTTTAGGTGCCTGTGGAGACCTCTGAGAGCTTATTTGGACATAAATGCCTGCAGCCAAAAAGAGAGAATTTCTGGCTGGAATACAGCTTAGAAGTGTAGAAAGTTTACCTAACGTGTGCAAAGCTCAGGGTTTGCACCCCCTTACTCCCCCCAAAAAAAGAAAAAGTTGGAGGCCTGATTTAACAAGTGAGGTTACTCAGAGCGAGCCCAGTGGTAGGACAAACTCCCGAGGAACCCCAAATTAAGGGACAGGCCGAGAAAGAGAGGCTGGCTAAGACGGCCTGGTCGGAGAGGCAGATGGCACGAGGGTTGGTGTTTGTTTCTTTTTTGTTTGTTTGGTTTAAGTATCAGAAGTTGCTGAGGTGAGGCTGGAGATGGAGTTCAGACAGCTATAGTGGTGAAGTTATTTTAATGAGGGAGCTGCTTAGGACCAAGCTGGGTGGAGTTGGCTTGCTGTGGTTTGAGAAATGGTGCAGCCAGGGCCGGCTCTTTTCTGTGGAGTTTGCTGTGGAGTGAGGAGGAAAGTGCATTAATCGGGTGAACTTTTGGGAGCTGTTTATTACTGAGCCTGCTTAGGTGGCTGGGAGAGCCATGCGAAGAGGAAGGACGGGAAGCAGAGAGGCGAGTCAGTCAAGGGCCAGGTGAGCACACGGTGACCTCTGTGTAGTTGTCCAGGAACTGGGGCGGGGTACATGGTCATCAGTGCCGTGTCCTTTGCGAATGCCCCCTACTCCCGTGAAATAGTTTGGAGATAGTTTATAGCCAATTAGGGTTTTTTTTTTTAGAGATTTATTTATTTTATGTATATGAGTACATTGTAGCTGTCTTCAGACACACCAGAAGAAGGCATTGGATCCCATTCCGGATGGTTGTAAGCCACCATGTGGTTGCTGGGATTTGAACTCAGGACCTCCGGAAGAGCAGTCGGTGCTCCTAACTGCTGAGCCATCTCTCCCACCTATCAATTAGGTTTTTAAAAGCTGAGTCTACGCCCCTACCTCCCCACCCCTGATCTTTTCTTTTAGTGCTGTTACTGGTAAGGGAACCTGTAATGAATTTCATCGTGCAAAGCTGAATGCTCTCTCTGTAGGTCTCAGTATTGATTTGAGACTTTGGGCAGGGGATGCTATAGTGGAGGTGGCTCTGCTTGGTCTCAGAAATGATGCCCCAGTGTGTGGCACCTTGGCATGTGGAACATTTTTAACTAAGTCTCTTCCATGGCCACGCTGACTGCTGAACTCTCCTGATGCCTAGAGGGACCTGAATGCTCTAAACCGACTGGTGTATTCGCCTGCCTGTGGAGTTGCTGTTGTAACTTTCTTTTCTCAGATCCCTCTGCGGCTAGCTGCTGAGCCACATCACAGGAAGGAGCGCTTGACTCTGCGCAGGGTGGACTTGGTGGGTTAGCACCGGCTCCCTAAGCCAGTTCCTTGCCCTCGAAATTGCCAGCTTGTTCATGAAGAGTGTAGATGACGAGCTTCTGTTTTCTGAGTTCTTGATGTTCACTCCCCAGTGAGTGCCCCTCCCTCTGGAGCTAAAATCTATGTGCCCCTTTCTTGGTGGTTTTTGTTTTGTTTTGGTTTTTGGTTTTTGGTTTTTGTTTTTTTCGAAACAGGGTTTCTCTGTGTAGCCCTGGCTGTCCTGGAACTCACTCTGTAGACCAGGCTGACCTCGAACTCAGAAATCTGCCTGCCTCTGCCTCCCAAGTGCTGGGACTAAAGGCGTGCGCCACCACTGCCCGGCTGGCTGCCCCTTTCTCGTTAATCTATGTAGGACAGAGAGGAAGTTCACTTTGCTTCTATAGTTCCCAGCTCACAGTTGACCTTTTCTGTAGACACATGAACTTGTCAAATGGGATTAGTATTGAAAGGGATAGAAGTATTTCTTTGTTCTTCCTGACAATACCCACCCCAGCTACCCACACACAAGCAGTACACATGCAGGCATTTATCTTTTTGTCCCGTAAGAGCTCAGTTCAGACCTACTGGGCTCTCCCATCACGAATGACATAGGGAGCTGGGCAGTGGTGGTGCATGCCTTTAATCCCAGCACTTGGGAGATAGAATCAGGCGGATTTCTGAGTTCGAGGCCAGCCTGGTCTACAGAGTGAGTTCCAGGACAGTCAGGGCTACACAGAGAAACCCTGTCTCGAAAAACCAAAAAAAAAAAAAAAAGAACGACATATCTGTCTAGCAGTTTCTCCCCTCGGTACTTGTCTCAGTAAGTGAGGACGTTGATTACCCTGGCAGCTGGCCAAAAGGCTTGTTTAAGATGACAGGGTTGGTATTCCACACTAAGGTTACGCTTAGGTTAAGTCTTTGCTCCAGGACGAGGCTTGCCATTTGCATATAAAGCAGTACAAAAAAATAGCTTGTAAGTTGTGGAGTCATTTCAGCCACTGGAATTTATGGATTGGACTGTCGGGTCCCTGGAGAGGATACAGCTTGGGGGCATAACTGACCAGTGCACCAGATGCCGCTACTTGGAAGTGAATGAGAGCCTAGTGGGGACACTGCTGCTTTCCTTGCCTCTGTTTCTAGCTCTTCTTAAGACAAACTGGGATAAAATATGAGAATTTTAACAGGAATCAAAAGAGAATTGGTGTCTAGTAAAAAAATGGTGTGGAGTTGGCTGAGCCCCACCTACCTCGGTTCCCCAGTCCACAGGGGCTCTGTCCAGCCCTAGCCCCAGCCACATTTCTTCCAAAAGGTCAGACTGTCACATGAGGAACTTCAAAAGTTTTTTTGTTTTTGTTTTTTCTGTGAGCCGGAGGCAGCCCTTAATGAAATACTGAGAATTAAGAGGGAATTGGAAGAAAATAGGGTATGTACTGTGATTATGTAGTCAATTTAATGAATGCTAGAGTCTTCAGAGAGAAAGGAGCCTCAGCTGAGGAAATGCCTCCATGAGATCCCACGGTAGCGCATTTTCTAAATTAGTGATCAATGAGGAAGGGTGCAGCCCGTGGTGGGTGGTGCCTTTCCTCACTGGTGGTCCTGGGTTCTATAAGAACGCAGGCCGAGCAAGCCAGTAAGCAGCACCCTCCAGCCATGGCCTCTGTATCAGCTCCTCCCATCAAGTTCCAGCCCTGCTTGAGTTCCTTCGATGATGGCTTAAGATCTGGAAGTGTAAGAGGAATAAAGCCCTTCCTCCCCAGCTTTCTTTTTGGTCATGGTGTTTTGTCGCAGCAGTAGAAATCCTAACTAAGATGGTGCAAGCAAACAACAGTTCCACCTAGAAAGAGGAGCAGGCATGAGCTGCATAGGCTGTTGCAGGCTTAGTGAGGTCCTTCCCCAGCAAAACCCAGACCACGACACATGGTCTCTCTGCTTCCTTCCACATTTTCTTCTGTGGGAGATAGATTTCTGTGCTGTTGTGAGACTTATGTGGTGCTGGGCTGAGGGGGTGAAGGCTGCACAGGGCCACTTTTTGAATAACAGTTTAAAAACATTCATGTCTTTTGCTTGGCCCTTGGTGTCTGGAACTCTGCATGTGCCTTTCCCTGAAGGGTCTGTGTGACCCAGAGGGGCGGGTTTCCCTTCCTTGCAGAGGATGCTGTTTCCTGTTTCCATCAGCATCACCGCCCCTCTGGGACGGGCTCAGGAACTGTGGGAGGATGGGTGGAGGCTGAGGGGCTTGCTCTGCTTATCCTGTGCTCTGGGCCCAGGGGACTGGAAAGGAAGGAAGGCTCTTGAGGAAGAGGAGGGGCCCTGGAAAGAAATGGGGTTTCTAGGAAGGATGGGAGCCCTGGGAAGGAGGAGAGGCCCTGGAAAGGAGGAGAGGCCCTGGGAACAGCCTATTCTGCATGCACTGACCTATGCCCATCACAGAGGGAGGTGAGGAGGGGTCCAGGAGCGTGGAGTAGCAACGGAGGTAGCCTGTGGTTGTCCGTGTGAGCTGGGAGTTGGTATGGGGGCTGTGTGTTCAGTCGAGTCTATATAAGGTCTTGGCTATGAATTCAAGGAGGCCACTGAGATGGATTGCTGGGGAAAGGCTTTGCCTGTGGGTTGAGGAGAGGCCAGAAAAACTGTGGTGTGCTTGGTCCTGACCACCACGCCTGGGTGTAGGGGTGAGCAGTTGGAGAGGTGCCAGCAGCAGCTTTCCCAGCTGTTGGGTAGGGGCGTGGTCTTAGGACCGGGCATCTAGTGGTACTCCTACGACTGCTTCCAAAGTGCTTATTTCAGAGATATCCTGAGGTTGCCCATCGGAGGTCAGTAAGACCTGGGAGTTCCCTTCCTTCAGGCCTGCTTCTTCCAGACTTACTCCATTTCTTGGTCCCTTATCCCAGTTATCCTGAGGTAGTGGCAGCAGCCAGAGTGCTCTGTGAGAGTTCTGTCTTTCCTTTTCCTGACTTGTGCCTCAGGCTACTGCTTTTTTCTCTTCTTTTAAGAGGAAGTAGAATCAGGTTTGGGAAGATGTGGGTCAGGCTTGGGATCCATAAAAGGCACCTGGAGACTATTTTATTTTTTGGTTTTCAGAGACAGGGTTTCTCTGTCTATCATTGGCTGTCCTGGAACTCTGTAGACCAGGCTGGCCTCGAACTGAGAGATCCACCTGCCTCTGCCTCCCTAGTGCTGAGACTAAAGGCACGGGGCACTATGCCTGGCTGACTTTTTATTTTATTTTTTATACAATCTTACTGTATACCCTTGACTGACTTGGAAATTCACTGTAGACCCATGCAGGCCTGAGACTCAACGCGGTCTCCTGCCTCATCCTTTTGGGTGCTGAAATCACAGGATTGTAGATACACACCACCATATATGGCCAGAGAGATTCTTAGCATCCTCTCCTTAGCTTCCCCAGCACTAGCCTTTGTTTTTGTTCTTTCCTGCCTAGGAACCCAGCAGTCTCTGTGAGTCTCCTTGACAACGGGATAGATAAGTTAAAAATAACCCTGTGCTGGGCCTTCCATGGTGCTTGGTTCAGTTCCTGTGGCTTCTAGATGCTCCTAGCGTGTGTCAGTGGGTGGATTGCAGGGCGGGAGGCAGGGTAGGTGCTTACCTTGTGAAGCCCTGAGGTTTAGGGTCAGAACTACATAGCCACCACATGGCATTATTATCTAGTCTTACAGGCGGTTGGTTGCCTGTAGGGTGTGAGTGTAAATGTTAACGAATGGAAACTGATGTTGGTGCCAGGACTTCACTTCCTCTGAGAGCAGCAGTCACGGAGGTGATAGTGTCTCAAGTCTCTGTGGCAGTGGAGTGGACACAGCTCTGGTGGCATTTGCTTCTCTCCCTTCAGGGAGTCCCTACATTGGACTGGAGGATATAGGATATAGTGGTAGGTAATGTTCTGGTCTTACATGCACAAGGCCCGAGGCTTAATTTCCCAGTACGGTAAAACAAAACAGCACACAGAAAGGAACCCCTAAAGGTGAGGGGGACCCTTACTGAGCCCTTTTATAAACTGGAATTATCAAAGTATTCAGCCGTCTGGGTCAGTGGTGACAGAGTCTGTGGCTTCTCCTCCTTGGTTAGGTTCAGTTGCATGGCATCCCTGTCTCTACTTATGTGAGAACACTGTTGGGATTACTGTGGCCCATCTGTCCTGTCACCTCACTATGCCCGGTGCTCTGAGTTCTTTTAATGGATCTCCTGTGACAGCTGTTCACTTCTTAGTAGTTACCCAGCAGTTTTGACCTTCACTCTTTGTTTTTGCATTGTAGGAATCAGAGTCTGAAGCAAAACTAGATGGAGAGACCGCATCAGACAGCGAGAGCCGAGCGGAAACAGCTCCCCCACCAACCTCCGTAGATGACACCCCAGAGGTCCTTAACAGGGCCCTTTCCAACTTGTCCTCAAGGTAACCTGGCTTGGGTGCAAGGTGTCCATTGCTGGGTAAGACTGAGGCTTTTAGGGTTTCCGGCTCAGGGTTATTTTCTCTCCTCCACATTCACCCACTGTAAACAGTTCCTTCAGTCCAGGACTAAGAAGTGTAAGACTCCTGACCCCTCAAAACCAGTCCTCTTAACATCAGCTGTGCACGAGAAGCACAAATCATGAGACTCCAAAGCATTCGCTGACAGTGTTCCTGTGGCTCTCCTGTGGTAGGGCAGCATGAGTCCTTAGCTTCACCACTAGCTTGCCATGGGACCTGCTTCCATCTCTCAGCATAATATGCACAGAGATTATGTGCTTATTTAAAAATGCATTTGAAATAAAACCTATCCAGATTGTTGTACTGAGGGTGGGGTGGGTTGCTCATAATGTTCTTGTAGACAAGCCTGGTGCATGTTTGTTTGTGGCAGTTGGCACTCTTGGTCTAAGACAGCTATTATCACTGTGATTTCAGGGCCATGCTATGTAGAAGCCAGCTGCAGGGAACATGATTTTAGCTTCTTTTTTTCAGATGGAAATGGCCACAGAAGCCATTCATGTAGACACAGAAGCAAAGGGCACTGCCTTTTCCCCTGGCTCTCCCTACACTACCCCCATGCTTTGTTTGAGGAGTGTGCTTGTGGCCTCTGCACCTGCTGAGTGGTGTGAGCAGGCAGTGGTGCTGAGGTCCTGCTCTCACCAGCTGTGCCTCTGTTGAGGGGAAGGGATACTCTGGAGAGGGTTACATTCAGGGCCCTCCTGTCTCACCTCCTTGTGTTTGTGCCTGACAAGCCTTTCTCTCTTACCTAGATGGAAGAACTGGTGGGTGAGAGGCATCCTGACTTTGGCCATGATTGCATTTTTCTTCATTATCATTTACCTGGGACCAATGGTTTTGATGATGATTGTAAGTACCATTGACAAGCCATTTTAGTGCTGCATTCAGCTTTTCCTGGGGGATTGCCATCTCCGGTCTGCTGCTGATAGTACCTGGTGATAGGTTGCTTCTCGGACTCTCTGGGGCTCCAGGTTTCTCAGAACCTTCTGTTTTAGAGCACCTATAACTTGCCATTTTTCACGTGCCAGCTGTAAGGTCACTGGCATTAATGGTGACCCTGGCTGTTAGTTTGTGCAAGACTCTGGCTTGGTTACTTGTGTTCCTGGGGCTTTACTCATGGACTTAGAACATTTCATTAAGAAGTTGCAGTCCACAGGAGTTCAGTCATCCCACCTGTTTTAGTTTTGCTTTCTGTTGCTCTGATAAACACCATGACAAAAAGCAACTTGGGGAGGAAAGGGTTTATTTGGTTTACATGTCCTGACCACATCCATCACGAAGGAAAGTCAGGGCAGGAAATTGGAGGCAGGAACTGAAGCAGAGAACACGGAGGAACACTGCTTGTTTAGCAGTCCCCATGGCTTGCTCAGTCTGCTTTCTTATACATCGCGGGACTACTCAGTGATGGCACCATCCACAGTGGACCCGGCTCTTCCACATCAGTCATCAGTCAAGAAAATGCCCCACAGGCGTGCCTACTGGCCAGTCTAGTAGGAGCATTTTCTCAGCTGAAGTTCACTCTGCTCAGACGGTGCTAGCTTGTGTCAGGTGGACAAAAACCTCACCAACACTGCCACCTTTGAAGACAGGTCCAGATGATAACAGCTGGATGTGAGGAAAGCAGTTGAAGGCCCCCCCCCCCATGTATATCTTTAAGGTCAGAGTGGGAAGAGGCTTGGTTGAGACCCGGAAGGCTCTAGAATAAAAGGTTAACCAGAAGGACACCAGTACTGTGCATTTTATTGTGAGGAGTTGTGCCGTAAAGGGCTGCAGTGCCCTGGGGTGGTATGAGAGAGAAAGCGAATCAGTGTAAGACTGAAACATTTCTTTTTTTATTTTATTTTTTTTATTCTTGATACTTTATTTACATTTCCAATGTTTCCCCTTTTCTGGGTCTCCTCTTTGGAAACCCCCCATCCCCTCCCCAACCCGCCTCTATGAGGGAATTCCACCTCCCACCCATCCCCATATTCCCACCTTGACATTCCCCTTTACTGGGGCCTCTAACACTCTCAGGCCTAAGGGCCTCTCCTCTCTCCCTGATGGCCATCGAGGTCATCCTCTGCCACATATGTGGTCCGAACTATGGGTCCATAGATGTGTAT
>CM052701.1:43127779-43148142 GCA_028551405.1 Uromys caudimaculatus | reverse complement strand
GGTAGTATTATGTCCATTTTTCTGAGGGTCCGCCAAACTGATTTCCAGAGTGGTTGTACCAGCTTGCAGTCCCACCAGCAATGGAGGAGTGTTCCTCTTTCTCCACATCCTCGCCAGCATCTGCTGTCACCTGAGTTTTTCTGAAACATTTCTTAAATGCCATAGCGATACTGATGCTGTGACCTGTTGCTTTCTCTTCCTGAAGACCCTAAGAAGAGCTCTCTGATACCTCTGTGTTTTTCAGGTTATGTGTGTTCAGATTAAGTGTTTCCATGAAATAATCACTATTGGCTACAATGTATACCACTCCTATGACCTGCCCTGGTTCAGGACCCTCAGCTGGTAAGCTCTCTGCTCCATGGGGTAGGCCCCTTCCTGATTTGGGTGGTGTGATTTGTGGCAGGTACTCACAGTACGGGCGGAGATACTGCCACAGACTTGCAGGAGATCTTTGAGCCTGGATTGTATGGGCACTTTTGAGGAGTCTTGAGTAGCTGAGGACTTCACTAAAACAAACAGATGTTCTGTGGTTGGGTTTAGCTCACGAGTAGGCTCCTTGGACTCCTGCTGCCAGGGACAGTATTGTGCATCCGCACCTGAGGTCAGCGTGCGTTTTATGCTGCAGCCCAGCATGTCTCTGGAGTCATCTGGGAACTGGCAGGTTCTGGTGCTGGTGTTGCTGTCTCTGGAACTTGATTTCCTCATCACTACAACAGGTTGTTGAGGTTACTTTCTTTAAGGCACTCAGGATGCCCATGTGGTTAGGATCTGAGCTCCTTCAGAGAGACTGTTTTCTTTCTTCTCCTAAAAAGGCTTGGCTGCCTAACAGCAGACGCTAAATGAAGAACTGTAGCACATAGGATTTCTGAGCCCTTTCCTGAGCCAAAGCTCTGCTGTTGGCCATGCTGTTCTCAGGTAGTGCTATTCTAGCAGAGCTGGGAGATGTGCTGACTGTGAGGATTGCTTTGTGACTTAATGGGCTGGATAGTAATGATTTGTATGTAAGCAACTTGGTTATGATCAAGGAAGCTGACACACTCAGATCTGGGAACACTCGTTTACGTGTATCCAACACTCAACAGTACAGGCTGACTCTCAGCTTCCACCCGCCCTCTGGGCTCAGATGTTGTTCTCTTTGTGGCTCTTCTGTAGCTGGACAGCTGTGTCTTCAGTCTTGATAATGTACTCAGGAGGCCTGACCCTTCTCGATGGTCACTTCACAAAGACATTTTTTTTTCATACCAAATAAACCCAAAAATTAAAAGTTGGGAAAGAGAGGCTCTTGAGTTTCTTCCTGTTGAGGGCTTGGGGTGAGGCAGCGTGGTCCAGTACCCAGAAGCAAAGTAGAGGTTGCACACGGGTGTAGGTTGAGGCTTCCTCTGGTCTTCAGTTGAAGAGAGGACGTAAACAAATGTGCAGTTGAAGCTAGTTGAAGGGCCTGGGTCGCAGCCAGCTCGTGTCCTGAAGTGGAGCCTGATTGCCTAATGAGGTCATCAGTTACTACTTGCTATAGAAGTAAATGTAATGCGGTAGATAGGATGTCAGGTCGTGCGGCTTTTTAAAACTTCATTTTTATAAAATGGTGTTAAAACAACAAAGGAAATTGATGGGTGGATGAAGGGGGTGCTCCAGCAAGGATAAGGTAAACCAGAAGCGACAGTCACAAAGCCAAGTGAACTGCTTTTGACAGTGGAGGGGTTCTGTGGGGTAGCAGGAGTGAGCCTAGGGAGGTGGACTGGTGCACACTTGTAGGGTCCTGAGGTTAGGTGTGGGGACACAAAAGGGGAGAAACTGACATCCAGGTTTGTAAAGAAGGGAGAGTGAGTGAAAGATGGCTCTGATATCTAGCTCAGCTCTCAAGGTTGGGCGGGCTGTGCTCTCTTCTTGGGGCTGTCTGACGCGTCATGGAGGAGAGCCACACGCACTCCCTGGCACGGTGTTCTCATTGTTTCCAGGTACTTCCTCCTGTGTGTGAACTACTTCTTCTATGGGGAGACGGTGACGGACTACTTCTTCACTCTGGTCCAGAGAGAGGAACCTTTGCGGATTCTCAGTAAATACCACCGGTTCATCTCCTTTACCCTGTATCTGACAGGTAAGTAGCACGTGTTTCTCAGTTCTCTGGGCATCCATCGAGTTCCTCTGCTTGATTTATAAAAGTTCGTTGTAGTTCTGTGCTGTTAACTCTGACTGTGCTAGGAAGTGAGCTGACAGCTCTGTCTTACATTGATTGTAAACTAATTTTTTTCCTGTGGGCTTTGAAGTTAATGTAGTGCTTAATTATTACAAATGAATTAGTCAATGGACTTCTTAACTCAGCTAAAGAGAACAAAATGCAGTGATTGATTTTATTCTCTCTCCTTCTGTCTCCAACCAGGATTCTGCATGTTTGTACTGAGTCTTGTTAAGAAGCATTATCGGCTGCAGTTCTACATGGTGAGGGGAGGGGGAGGGGGAGGGGGAGGGAGGAGAGGGGGAGGGGGAGGGGAAGAGTGTGAGTGTTCTGGGGCGATGTGAGAGATTGAGATTGATTTCTTGGTTTACTTGAAGATCTGCAGAAACTAAACCATGGAGTTTGTTGGCCAGGTGATCTGTAGAAATTCAGCAGAGTTTTCATGCTTTATGTGACAAATCAAAACTTGACATGGTTTGTTCTGTATTCATCTAGAGCTTGGGGCAGGGAGAACACTGAGTCCTGCAGTCCTTCATCTAGCTAGGCCAGACACTCAGCTTACACCCTGAGGGGCCTTTCCTCTGGGCATCTGAAGGCAGGCTCCCGGCAGGGACACTGCTGTAGGGACTCCATCTAATTCAGTGTTTGCTGCTGGTCATTCCTTGCCTTTCTCTGAATGGGACAGTGTTCCCAGGTTTGAGAGAGCACAAGAGGACTCACTCATTGGTAGGGTATAGACCTTACTGCAATGTTTCTGTTGTTGTTTGGATTGCGTATTACTATGTAGCTGAGGCTAGTCTCACATTACAATCCTCCTGCCTTCAGACTGCTGAGATTTCATGCATGCCTTGCCCTGCATAGCCCATGCTTTGGTAGGAGAGAGCACATTCCTTCCAGAAGTCTGTTCTGTACTTGTCACTGCCAGTAAGCACGGTATTAAAGCTGTGTCCCTGCTCCTCAGTAGTTTCCCATTTGTTCCTTCTCCTTTGAAGCTGCTGTGATAAGAAACGTGAGTGCCTTGGTAATGAAGGTGGAGTTCATTTCCTTCTCTTGCAGTTTGGCTGGACCCATGTGACCTTGCTTATTGTGGTTACGCAGTCACACCTTGTTATCCATAACTTGTTTGAAGGAATGATATGGTAAGTAGTGGCACTGGGAAGAAGTTTTAGGTCTTTTCCCTCCCTGGCGTTGGGGTTGTCTCTCACACACAGGTAGGCCGAGGATCTCGGCCTCTTTGCAAGCTTTCCACCTATCAGAAGTTCCTGTGGACGAGTTTGCAATGAGTATCTGATTCAGCAGGTCTGGGGTGGCACCTGATTTGAATTTCTAGTACATCCCCAGGTGGCGTAGATTGCCATGGGTCAGAGCCAGACTCTGAGAAGCTCGAATAGAGCTTTTCATAGTTTTATAGATACACGGAAGAAGCCAAAGGTGAAGAGCTATGGCAACAGACTTGATAGCATGGGTGAGATAGTCACGATTTCCTAGCAACGTTTAACAAGGAAAGGAATGGATACACTTGAATGGATCACTAATTGTAGAGGAGCTTTGGAAACTGTTAATTCCACACTCAGCAAAAGACACAGGACCATATGGGTCAAGAGCTGATAGTTACCTGGCCCTACTGAAGATCATATAGTGGGAGAGGTAGATGGGAAACTGATTTCCTTTATGATTAAAAATAAATAAAATGCCTGAGAATTGAATTTGGCAGTGCGTCAGAAGAACAGTATGCTGCTTTCTGAGAGTTTTAAGTTGTGGTTTCATCTGGAAACTTGTGTGTTGTTAGTCATGGCTGTTTGGAGACGTTAGATGCCCTCATGGGATGGTGAAGACACACCTGGTGTAATGAGAGAGACACTGTGTGTTGTGGGTGACAAGCACACAAGCTTCATCTCAGAATTAGAATTTGTTCATCTCTAAAGAGTGCCTGTAAATGTTAGCTGTATGTGTTATATTTAAAACAAGTGTAATGGCCCAGGGAGGCACCAACTTGTCCCTTCCTGTCTGGGTTTTTATTAGGTATTTAAAAGTGCTAAATTGAGCCTTAGGGCCAAGCGTACCACTAGGATCAGTAGTTACTAATACTAATGTTGAAGGCTTCACCATAGCTGTGTAGAGCAGAGACTACTGGAAGCCTTGATGAAGGAAGCGTTGTGGGGCTTGGAGGTGAATAGAGTGAGGAGGTTGTCTTAGGGTTTCATTACTGTGAAGAGACAGCATGACCACAGCAACTCTTATGAAGGGAAACATTTAACTGGGGCTGGCTTACGTGACTGTGTGCCACATTAGGTATAGCTTGGCTTCAAAGCCTGCCTCCGTGGTGACACACATCCTCCAATAATGCCACACCTCCTCTAGTGCTACTCCCTATGTATGGGCCAAGCATTCAAACACATGAGTCTATGGGGGCCATACTTAACAAGTCACCACATTCTGTTCCCTGGCCCCTACAGGCTTATAGCCATAACATAATGCAAAATACATTTAGTCCCAGCACTTGGGTTTCCTGAGACACACCTCCTCCATCAAGGCCACACCTAATCCTTGCCAAACAATTCCACTGACTGATGGCCCAAGTTTCACATAGATGGGCCTGTGGGGGCCTTCCTCATTCAAACACCATAGGGAATGCTAGTGCGAGAAATAAACAACAAGAAACGTTAACTATGACACTGATGCTGTATACTATTTAAAAACATAAAGGTACTTGCTAGGCAAAAAAGTCAAATGACTTTAAATGGCTGTTTTGGGGAATGGTAGCAGGGAGTGGAGAATAAGCAGTGCTTCTCCTACCTTTAACAGTTTATTGTCTGTTCATGTACTACTTTGTAATGAAAAAGGAGCAAGTGGCTTTTGTAGAATGCTGTCCCAGTCTCTCAGTCAGTGAACACCAGTGCCAGGCACCAGGTATGGCATCTTGGTGTGTATTCCCCCACTGCCTTTCTTGGATATGTTCTCGTGTGCAGCCTAAACCAGCCTTGAGCTGACAGCAGTCCTTCCTTACCCTTCCCAGTTGCCGTTAGAGGCTTGTGCAGCCATAGCTGACGTTGACGTACTTTCTTTAAGTTTTTATTTACAGACGTCAGTTAAAATAGGAACGTATTTTGCTATCTTCGCACACACGTGCGCAGCGTGTTCTCGTGGCTCACCCCGTTGCCTTCTCTTCCTTCTTCCCTCCTCTCCAGATTCCCTGCCACTTCCCATGTTTATTTTCCTCTCAACTTAAACCTTAGTGAATTATAAACATGACAAGTTATTTTGATACTGAATTATTACTGGCCCTCTTCGGTGGCCTTCTGAGACTCTCTCGGTAGAGTGACTCCTCTTGGGTCTTTCCTAGGTTTATTGTTCCCATTTCATGCGTCATCTGCAATGACATAATGGCCTATATGTTTGGCTTTTTCTTTGGTCGGACCCCACTCATTAAGGTAAGTGGATCACCCTGACATGGGTTGTCATAGTGGGTGGTAATGCTTTCTCTATGGCATGTCAGTGGGTAGAGAGGAAAACTAGCTGGTATGTATCCACTGTGGTCCTGTCTTCACGTTACTCTGGGGCTGTGTAAGAGAAAAAAAGGACCAAAGAGATCCTGGCAAATTCTTTCAAAAAATCTACCAAGGAAAATATTTTTATGTAGGCATACTTTTAAGGCTTTGTTCTTTATTTGACTATTATTATTAATGTGGATTTTTATAATAAATGTGTTAGCCACTAATGGAATAAAAAGAAAAATCACCTGAAGAACATAGGATAGGAAGCAAGAAAAAACATTGTGGGGGAGAATTTTGAAAGTGACATGATTAATTGAAGATTGATTTTATATGGAAATACTTGTTTGCATGGTTTTGAGATAGGGTCTCACTGTGTAGCCCTGGTTGTCCTAGAACTCACTATGTAGTCCAGGCTGGCTTCAGAGATCCTCCTGCTTCTGTCTCCCTCACACTGGGATTAAAGGTGTGTGCCATCATGCCTGGCTAAAAATACTTTCCATAAGTAATCAAGCACCAGACCTGAGTTCCAGAAGTTCTTTGCTGACAGTGTGTTTTCTTTCTGCAGCTCTCTCCAAAGAAGACCTGGGAAGGCTTCATTGGGGGCTTCTTTGCTACTGTGGTGTTTGGCCTTCTGGTAGGTGGTAGCTCCCATCTGGATGGGAGGGGACAGAGACTTACATTATCTTAAACGGCTTGTGCAGGGGTAGAGAATATGTTTTCCCAAACCAGAGACTCTTTCTTGTCCAATGCTGACCCTTGCTTAAAAGAATGCGTTCTGTAACTGACATGGCAGCTTCCAACTTTCGTATATCTTATGTGCCCCTTTAGCCCATGTGCCAGGTAACACTAATACTGGGGTTGGAGTAGGGGGTGAGATGAGATGTGTTGCTTCAACTCAGAGGAGTACAATCTTCTAGCCCCTTTGAGGACACCATGACTTCTGCTGATCCTCAGTCCCTCCCTTTTCTAGTGTTGGGTAGCTGTCACTGTACCACCCCCATGGCTTCCATGTAGCAATGAGTTAGAGATTCTTAGCACACAGTAGGGCAGGGTTTTCCAGGTGGGAAGAATTGTCTTACAACTCTTTGTTCAGATCTTTCCTTGGCTTTTTCAAGGTCTTTGTGTTTGGACACATGTATAGTGTTTGTGTGTGTGTGTGTGTGTGTGTGTGAGTGTGTGTGTGTGTGTGTGTGTGTGTAATCTTACTTAACAGTTCAGGTGAACTACACAACTGGTGAAACATAAACCTCTCTTTGAGCCCATGGCTTACAGTGAACAACGTGGGAGGCACTCTGAGACTCGTGACCCAATCAGGTGTTGGCCAGCCAGCCTGCATGTCTACAACTGATGTCCTTGCCTGCCCTCTGCTCTCTGTCCTCAGCTCTCCTATGTGATGTCTGGGTACAGATGCTTCGTCTGTCCTGTGGAGTACAACAATGATACCAACAGCTTCACTGTGGACTGTGAGCCATCTGACCTGTTCCGCCTGCAGGAGTACAACATTCCTGGGGTGATCCAGTCAATCGTTGGCTGGGTACGTACCGTGAGCCTTTGCAGAGAGGAGTTTCCTCCAGAGATATTAGCTTCCCCCTCCTAGCTCTGAGCCTTATGCCAAGGTCAGGTAGAGGAGACCTTTCTCTAACTTCATGTCAGATAGAGGAGTGGCTCTCATATTGTGTGGATTCCTGCTGACTGAATAATATGCACCTCTTTCGCTGGGCTGCATTTTCTTGATGACACTGAGTTAGTGGTTGGTAAAGCCAGTGGCAATGGTGGGAGCTGCAGCACCGCCTGGACTACAGGTCACTGCTTGCTTCGTGCTACACCCTCTGCCCCTGCACATCAGCTAACTACTCTTGTGAATGCAAGGCCTTGATGGGACTCTAAGATTAGTAACTTCATTAAAATATTCCTGATCCTTGACACCATTTTAATATTCTCTGTACTGAAATGGAAAATACACAAAAAGTATTTCTGCTAAATACTGAAGCACAGAGTGTCCCAAAGAGAAAACATGTATTGTTGTGAGCTCAACTGGCTGCCTAGCTCTCGGGATAGGGTTTTCCCTGTAATTCTTCAAGGGATTTTTGTATTTCCTCTTTAAGGTCTTCTACCTGTTTACCTGTGTTCTCCTGTATTTCTTTAAGGGAGTTATTTATGTCCTTCTTAAAGTTCTCTATCATCATTATGAGATGTGAGTTTAAACCAGAGTCTTAGTGGTGTATGCCTTTAATCCCAGCACTTGGGAGGCAGAGGCAGGTGGATTTCTGAGTTCGAGGCCAGCCTGGACTACAGAGTGAGTTCCAGGACAGCCAGGGCTACACAGAGAAACCCTGTCTCGAAAAACCAAAAAAAAAAAAAAAAAAAAACCCCAAAAAACAGAGTCTTGCTTTTCTGGTGTGTTGCGGTATCCAGGGCTTGCTGTGGTGGGAGAACTGGGTTCTGATGATGCCAAGTAGCCTTGGTTTCTGTTGCTTAGGTTCTTGCCTTTGCCTCCTGCTATCTGGTTATCTCTGGTGTTAGCTGGTCTTGCTGTCTCTGACTGTGGCTTGTCCCTCCTAGAAGCCTGTGTGTCAGCACTCCTGGGAGACCAGTTCTCTCCAGGAGGAATTTGGGTATGAAGAGGTGTGGCGCAGGGTCAGCTCCTGGTGCAGATGGAAACCGGGAGGATCCTGTTCCAGGCTGTTCCTTGGTTTCTGTGTCCTGATGGTTCTGGGTGGGTCCCACTTGGGCAGGAATTTGAGCAGAAGTGGTGGTCTTACCTGTGCTCTCGGGTGTGTTGGCACTCCTGGGAGACCAGCTCTCTCCCAGTGGGATTTGGGTATGGAATGCTATGGCAGAGAGTCAGTCCCAGGCACCCAGAATAGGGTTTTTATTTGTAAAGACTTGGGTATGTAACAGATAGTTTTCTTGAGGAGAATGATGTAAGTCTATCACTTAAAAAAAAAAAAAAAAAAAAAAAGTGGCTGATAGCAGTTGTTACCAGTGATAAAATCTGCATTTCAGGTGAAAACGAGAAGTTTGAAAGCACTCACCTATCATTGTGAGCATGATGGGTTTCTGGCACTTAGAAGCTGTTCTGACACCACATAACAAAGTGTCCAACAGTGAGCTGCTATTTCTTAAATGACCAGTGTATGGTCCACAGTCATGTCTGGATAAAAGATCGGTGCATTGAGACGAGTGGATTGTGTGAGGAAGCACCAAACACTCCTTAGGAGGATTTCAGGGTCTACACTGTACCTAGCTTCTTTTTGGGGGTGGAGATAGGATCTCACTATGAACTCCTGAGTGCTGGGATTGTAGGCGTGTGACACCACCTGGCTTGCAACTGTTTTTCTTCTCTTTGTGTATGTGTGTATGAATGAATGTATGCATATTTGCATATATACCTATGTATGTGTGGGGCCCAAGGTTGATGGCAGAAATCTTTCTCAGTTGCTCTTTTGCCTTATCTTACGGAGGCAGGGTTCATGAGCTAATCTTGCTCGTCAGCTTGCGCTGGGGTCTCCTTCAGGGTGTTACAGGGGCCGCCATACACATTCAGCATTTACATGGGTTCTGGGGATCTGAACTCCAGTTCTGTTATGGGGCAAGTGTTTAACTGAGACTCTCCCAAGCTTGCACCTAACTTTATGGAGTTATGCCTGTCAGGTCCCTGTGTAATACCCACAGCTCTCTGAGGAGACTGCTAACACACTCATCCTTTTGAAATTACATTCTCTGTAAAGCTAAGACTGGATTTTCTTCACATATTGCCTGCAAAAGAGCATGAGGAGTTGATCCAGAATCTCTCCTTTTGCTTGTTTGTTTGTGACAGGTTCTTATGTAGTTTAGGCTGACCGTACACTCTCCCTGTAGCTGAAGGTGTCCTTGAACCTCTGATCCTATTGCTCCTATTTTCCAAATGCTGGGATTACAGGCACACGCCACCACTCCAGACAGAATATCTTAATGGTCTTCTATTGGGCCAACCATTGAGGATTTAAAAGCATGGGTCACTTCTCTCTCTCTCTTTCTCTCCCTCTCTCTCTCTCTCTCTTTTAAGACTCATTCTCGTTAGATGTATGAATGTTTTAGGTGAGTGTGTGTGTGTTTCGTTCGTGCCTGCCTGCAGTGCTAGTGGAGGCCAGAAGAGGGCATCACATCTCCTTGAACTAGAGTTCTAGATGGTTGTGAACACCAATGTGCTTTAGGACAACTCAGGTTCTTTGCTGGGACAGCAGGTGCTCCTGACCACCCTTTCTCCAGCCCTGCAGTCTTTTGGTTGATTGAAAAAATAGAGACCTTGTTTTATCAAGTTCGTACTGAACTGTGGAAGGCAGACTTGCACACGTGCTGACTTTGCTCTCCCTTGTTCTCCTCAGAGAACCATGAGGATGTACCCTTTCCAGATCCACAGCATTGCCCTCTCCACCTTTGCCTCGCTCATCGGCCCATTCGGAGGGTTCTTCGCAAGTGGATTCAAACGGGCCTTTAAGATCAAGGTAGGGAAACTGCCCCTCACCCCTCACTCCCTGTCTGCTCCATCAGCTTTCACCCCTGTACTGGGTCACACCCCCTGGCACTTAATGTGTGCTTTTCTTGACCCATGTGCTGAATTTGGGGGACAGGAAATGAAAGTAAAGGTGTTTGTTTGTGCTTCTTTCAACCAAAGAACATTTTGTAATTTCTAGTTGTGTCCTGTGATCATCTGAGCATTTGGTTGTATGCTTCTGTCAGTCGCCTTCTCTACCCAGCAGGGTCTGGGTCATGGAGTGGATCCATTACTTTGGAATTTGGTTGTTGGTGAGCCCAGGCTTATCCATCTCTCCTTTGCCTCTAACAGGATTTTGCCAATACCATTCCTGGTCATGGAGGCATCATGGACCGCTTTGACTGCCAGTACCTGATGGCCACCTTTGTCAACGTGTACATCGCCAGCTTTATCAGGTGATGAGTGGGCCTTTAAAGCATGAGTGTGGTTTTCATTGTTACTGGTTATGATCCTCTGAGGTCTCTCTCCCTCCCTCCACTAAGTGGATTCAGGGATCAGAGCACCTCATGGCTAACTGGGTCAGCAAAGCAGCTGGCCCCTGCTCAGGGCTGCTTCATGCTCTGTTGTAGGGGTCCAAACCCGAGCAAACTGATTCAGCAGTTTCTGACGCTGAGGCCGGAGCAGCAGCTTCACATCTTCAACACACTCAAGTCTCACCTGACTGACAAGGGGATTCTGACGTCCTCCTTGGAAGATGAGTAGAGTCCACCCAGGGCCAGGAGAGCTGGGGCAGGACTGGATCGAGGGCCGGCCAGTCGCCAAGGCCGGCCAACTGCTGTGACTTAGATAATGGAAAGCTTCAACCCACCGTCTTTTTTTTTTTTAAATCTGTATATACTGTCTGTTTATAGTGTGGGCTATGAGTAAGCTGTAGCTTTGAGTTGCAAAGAAGTCACAGGAAAGAACCATTTGGGTTTCTTAAGTACAGGTATTGAACAACATGAAGGACAGTGTTGCCCAGCTCAGGGTGTCTGTTTGGTGGTTCTAACCCCCGCCCATCCAGTTATTTCTGGGCTGTAGGAGAGATCATACATTCATGTGTGTCTGACTAGTTGAGGACTTCCCCACCTGGGCGGGCCTTCATGGCCTCTGTGCTTTTGCTGTCCTTGACACCTTTCGTTGGGGCTTCTGCAGGTGTCTCTGTCTGGGAGCAGTGGAGGGCTGCCTTCTGTAGAACTGTGGGAGGGAGGCTTACTGATCAGATGAGCATCTTGTCCAAGCCAAAATTCTGCAGAGGGCACGCGAGCTTTGCTTATAGTTGGCTTTCACTGTAGAGACTGAAAGAAGATTTCAGACTTTTTTTTCTCAGAAAGGATGAAGAATTTATGATGTCTGGGAAAAGAAGCCCCTACCGTAATATTCCAGATGTATGCAGTAGAGCGCACTACACAGCCCTTTCTGTGCCACCCAGGCGCCAGTGGCCTCTGGAGGGTGGTCCTGCAGACCGCATCTTCTAACCCTTCATGATTGTGCTGTGGCTTTGCTGCTGTGCTGAGTTCTTCTGGGGGAGCCCTGAGAGGTGGGAAGCAGAGGGCTTTTGCACACACACCCTTTGCCTGGAAGCCCACTTGTGTTGCTGCTGTGTTGTGTATATAGTACTCTTGAGGTGAGCGTATGTGTGTCTGTTTAAAGGTCACCCTGTTTCCTACATGATTTCAGTCATACCTGAATGTCCTCAGAGTCCTTACGTCCTGTTAGAACTATGGCGAGCCTAATCTGTCAAGAGGCTTAGCTCTTTTCAAGACTCAGTGTACACTTTTTATGGACTGTGACCAGTGTAGATGTAGTTTGTACTGTCCTGGGAACCTTCTGCTGTTATTTGTGTAAGCTGTGATGATTCTTTCCTTTCCTACTCAGAAGTTGAGATTGACACAGAAAGGAGCGGTTGGCAGGGAAGGACCTTCTTCCCCAGGTGTGTTAACCCACGGCCCTGCCTCGGTGTACCCACTGCGAGGACGCTGCAGTGACTTGCTCAAGCACCCTGGTCTGTGCTAATTTGTTTTCAGATTAGCCTTCCTGTGTCTTCCAATGCTCAGACAGCCCTCAGTGTCCCTCTTGCACATGGGGGCAGTGGTGGGGCAGCTCCTTGTCTCTCAGCCTTGACTTCCTTGTCAGCCTTGTGGCTTTTTGTTCTCAGCTCCCAGGATCGCACTGAACACAATGCTGCTGCCTGCAGTTTGGTTCTGGCCAGGCAGCCCTAACCTTTGCTCTTAGAGTTCTCTGGCTTTCCCTCGAAGTTCACAATTCTGAAACTCTACGGAGAAGTTTCTGTCACTATTGGCCCCTGATGCTATTGAGTCATGTTATGGGCACCCAAAAAAGGAAATTCACTTAGGTGTATTTTACAATTGCTCCTTAAGATTCTCAGTGGGGATTATTAGGAGCCACACTGCACTTTTCAGATTGAAAAATGACCTTGGATCACCAAACTAGGTAGAGAAGGGCACACCACTCCCAGCAGCCAAGACTGACTCTTGGGCAGCAGCAGCTGAGGCTTAAGGAAGCTGGTGTCCTAAAACACTGAAACCCAGTGCTCACTGGAGCTGCCTGCCAGCCACAGGTTTTTATTCTTTTCTGAGTTCCCCAGTCTTGTGAAAGAGGAGCCTTTCCCAGTCAGGTAGCCAGGAGAACAGTGCCACCATGCGACTGTACAGCATGTTGTTTGTCCCATTAAACTTCTCAGCACCGTGCAGATCTCAGTGGTTCAAATAACTTGCTTTACACTCATTTTGTTTTGTCAGAAATAAAATGTTTGTGCCTTTTCTTGTCATAAATTCCGTGTTTGTCACTTTGATGCATGGCTTTATGTTTCCCGCTTTGTGTGAGCATAAACACTGTGAAGTTTTACTGTTTCCAGTTTGTGTGCCATCTATTCATAGCAGCCTCTGAGGTATCTCAGGTGAGAGCCATGGGGTGGAACCAGAAAGTACCCCATCTCAAAGTGTGCCTGGAGGACAGGGTTATTAGCTAGTCCCTGAGGCCCCAACACTGGAAATTCTGCAGTGTTCCTTCCTGCAGGCCATGAGCCCTGACCAGGCCAGTCCTGGGAAGTGCTTAGATGGCTATTAGCTCATAACTGGTAAAGTAAGGATTTGGTGAACAGCGGGGTCCCAGAAACCAGGCTGACTTGAGAACAAGCCAGGGTGTCTTCCTGGTGAGTTCTGCTCATGATTGTTCTCAGGAAGACTGAGCCTTCCCTTTGTGTGTACCTTTCTCACCATCTTAACCACTTCAGTGTCAAAAAAGTTCATAGTTTTGTCTTCTGAAAGTGAAGTCCTATAAGGTTGGGAGAGTATGCGCACGGCGTATGCTCACATGTACACATACGACGACACACACACACACACACACACACACACAGAGCCTATTTCACATTCTCAGCCTTTTAGTTTCTGCTTTATAACCACATTTAAAATGTATTTATTCTTAATGTACTGTAGTGTGTGTGAACCAGTCTTCAGAGGTGTGAAATGTAACATGTAATCTTACGCAGGTGGACTGCGAAACAGTTTTTATGGTATTTTGCCCCTGCTTGCTTTCATCCTGTAACCTGGCCTATGTTATACAAGAGAACTTGAGCAGTATATTTCAAGAGAATCAACAAAGACCTTATGTTGAGCTAATTGCTGGGTTGGCTGGGACCTGCTCTGAAGTGATCCCTCAGTTCACCAGGTGGCAAGCTGAGGTCAATCCTTGTCACTGTTGATGGAGCTGGGAGGAGGAGTGACCTAAGGACTCAGGACATAGCATCTCACACACTTCTGTGTGGCAGTCACTGTGTTCCTCATGGAGTCAGCCTGAAGTAGATTGAGTAGTTCCTGGCTGTGCCTCCCTCTCCTGCCTCCTGTGCTTTTACGGGGGGTAGGGGTGGGGGGTAAGACAGTTTCATGTTCGGGCAGGATTCTAGTTCTTTTCAGGAAGGATGAGAAGGAAGGCCTAATCAAGGATGACCAGGGAACTAGTGTAGATACAGTAGGAGATAGTCGACGATGGGTGCATTCTGTCTGGAGCACAGGGCTCCAGAGAGCACCCAGAAGGGGCCGTGCGCTGCTGGAGAGAAGGCTAAGTGTAGGGCAGAGCTTCAGACTCCTCAGCCTGGGGAAAGGAAACACCCTTTCCCTGTATTACTCTTCTTACAGTTGCTCAGCATCCTGGTTTTAAAGAGTATTAGCTTCTGTTTCCTGACTCAGTTTCTTTGTTGAGTGGGCACTTTCCAGGAGTGTGCTGGGGTTTAGACCAAGTGACAGAGGAGGGTTCTTTGTTAAGGGCTTTGCTAGGCTTGTCTGCCATGTCCTGGTTAGTCCTCACGTTCTTGCAGGGTGAGCCCATGCTCAGGAGCATGCCTAGCTGCTGACTGGTTCTGTCAGAATGCGGTGCACTTCTCTGTCCACTCTAGCCTCCCTCTCTTCAGGTTGATGTAGCGACCGTACCTGGGCTCTGGGCTCTCCTGTGGGTGGAGGCTGCTATCATTGGGCTGCTTCTTCTCTGGGCAAGCCATTCTCTATTTTTTTCCAAAGACCAAAAGACCCTGGTAATGGGGACACTTTAGAGGGCATGTTTTGGATGCTGATATGTTAGGGCTTTAGGACATAGGGATGGATGACTAGAAGGGCAGAATATGCGAAAGCCCAAGTTTTACGACCAGTGATCCTCAAGTCTATTGGCTGTTTGAAGACCCTGTCCCCACTTCTCCCTTTATCAGGTGACTGTCTGCCTGGCTCTTTATCTTATTCTTCAGCCAATGAAGTAGCAACAGTGCGTTATTAATAATTGCAATCATACAGTGCTTAATATGTGCCAGACACAGTGCCGAGGGTTTGCATGCATTATCTCCTTTAATCCAGAAGAAGCTCTGCCTAGGTGGTATTATCCCATCTTACAGATGGGAAAACTGAAGTTCTGTGCTAGAGATTGAGAACAATGTGAAGACGACAGACTTGAGGCTTAGGTAGCGTTATATCTGGTCAAATTATAGGCTGTGGGCAGCCTTCACTTCCAACAAGCTGCTGTGAGGATTTAATGAGCTAATGCATGTAAGCATTTAGCAAGGTGCCTGGTACATAGTAAGCACTCAATAAATGGTAGTTGTTTTTATTTTACTTTTTTAAACTGGGCTCAGTGAATAGTTTGGCCCACATTGATGGACTGCCGGGTATTCAGCCACCACACTCTCACTGCCTGGACCTAGTTTGGTGTTCGTGTCCTATAAAGTGACCACACTGTCTAACCAGAGAAGCCCTTCAGTGGTCCAATGGTAAGAGCCCTGTGCAACAGCTTGATGTTTTCCATAGCATTGAGGCCCTGACTGAGGGATGATGTGAGACTCTTTTGCCTGTGGTCGAGACTATTCACAGGCTGTTTGCTCTGACTTGGTGGTGCCTCTACTGGGCAGCCAGGGCCTGTCTTGCTCCGAACCCTGCTTTCCCCAGCTAAGTTCTTTACTCCTGTGGTACATCTCAGGAACCATCAGTTCCTCCACAAATGGATAATTTTAGAATAGAGCAGAGTAGAGAAAATAAGCCTGAAGCTGAGTGCACCAGCCAGAAGCCTAAGAGCTCTGCCTGTGTTCTGACAGCATAACCATTCCACCTCTTCTGTCAATCTGTCTGTCTTTTTTTTTTTTGTTTTGGGTTGTTGTTGTTTTGAGACAGGGTTTCTTTGTGTGTAGCCTTGGCTGTTCTAGAACTTGCTCTGAAAACTAGGCTTGCCTCAGACTGAGAGATCTGCCTGCCTCTGCTTCCCAAGTGCTGGAATTAAAGGTGTGTGCCACCACCACCACCTGGGTTTTCTTTCTTAAAAGAACAGGTTAGAGCAGGTGACAATTGAGGACAGGTGATGTGTTTGTCTGTTCTAGATTAGCAAAGAATCACATAGATTGTTAATTGTGAATGGAGAAATGTTTAATTCAGGTTTCTGAATGGACATGGGGAATTGGGAGTGTGTGTGTGTGTGTGTGCGCGCGTGTGTGTGTGTGTGTGTGTGAGAGAGAGAGAGAGAGAGAGAGAGAGAGAGAGACAGAGAGAGAGAGAGAGAGAGAGACAGAGAGACAGAGAAAGACAGAGAGACAGACAGAGATTGTGTGTGAGTGGCAGTGGCTAACATGGCTCAGGAGATTCTGACTCTGCTAGTAGTAACTAGGAACTTCTGTTCCAGCTGTGGAGTGTCCCAGGTATTAATGAGACCTGCAGCTCGTTGCCGGAGCTCAGATACTGCGGCTCCTCTCAGTCCTCCGTACTTGGGTTTGCCAGCTCCGGCCCCTCCTTTGTCATGCCATTTGATGGACCAGGAAGTCCCTTATCTGGAGGGAACAATCTGATGCCAGCAGAGGTTCTGGGGTGCTGCTCTCCCAGGCCCTGGCCAGGCCCAGCTCCATAGCTCCTGGACGACTTTCCCCGAGTTCTCTGAGTATAGCATTAGAAAGCCTAACCACATGGCCACCTGCCCTAAGTGACATTGTGTCTTTAGGTGTCACCTCTCAGCCCTCTGCTTTCCTTACTAGCAGAGCTTCTCCTCACCCACTAGGTTTGTGTGCTGATTCTACTGGCTTTTCTCAAAGGACACTGAGGTAGAAAGGGGGTAGGAGTGTTTTCCAGTGAGTTGAGTGTGCACACGCTTGAGAGTCCTATGTGTGAGTTTTCTTCTTGTTCCTTGGTTTGTCTTGGACCACACTGGGCAGGTGTCTGAATATAAAGGGAAAGAGTGGAGACAAGGGAGCCACTCAGGCACTGGAGGCAGCAATTCTTTGTCCAGCTCAGGGACTCCTGACAGGCACGGGACCCAGAGCAGGGAAAGGGGTTAGGAGTCACACGGCCAAAGGTAGACTCAGACCAATTCAGTGCTCCTGGTGGCCATAGGGACCAGAAAACACCTTAGGAAATCTATCCATCCTGGGAGTTGTGGGGAGCTCATTGCCCCCTTCTAGAGTCTGTGTGAAGCCAACTCTCTACTGAAGTTTAAACACCTTCCAAACAGCAGGGATCACAGTGGTAGGCCAGGCAGAGCACCCCTCAGCCTCTTCCATTGTGTGGAGGGATCTGAATTCACTTATCTCACAGAGCCTGGATGCTTTCCTGCCCTCAGACCTGGGCACTGGGACTCGGCACCTGTCCGTGTGGAATCCATGTGACAGTCGCCCCAGACAGGCATGTGCGTGTGTGTTCTGGCGTGCCACCTTTCCAGCCCAGGCTTCACCAGTCAGTGTTCTCACCACGTCCAACCTTTCTCTCTGCACTTAGGATTGGTGTTCAACACACTTGTAGATTCCTTTCAACACAGTATAAGAATGTGATATATTGTATATTGGAAAGTATTTACCTTATTTATATACCTGAATGTTCCTAATAAATAAACATATACTAAATTCTAGATTGCGTGTGTTTTTTGGTGGGAGATGCCCTTTTAAAAAGTTATTATTTTATGTGTATGGATGTTTTGCCTGCATGTATGTGTGTGCCACATATGTGCCTGTTGCCTGAACAAGCCAAAAGAGGGCATCAGATCCCCCTGCAATTGGAATTTCAGGTGGGTGTTGGGAATTGAACGTGGGTCCCCAGAAGATTAGCCAGCGCTTTTAATCACTGAACCATCTCTATTCCTGAGAGGTTAGTTTCTATGTTTGTTTTTAGACAGTCTTACTATGTAGGCTGGGCTGGTGTGGTATGTGTTTTGGGGTCCAGCTGTGGTTCCAAATCCTCTAATTCCTCTGCCTCAGAGTGTCTAGACACTGCTGCACACCAGGCTGGAGTGAATGAGGGGGGGGGGGTCAGGGCTTGGGGACAAGTGGGTTGGGGAGAAGGCCTTCTTCAAGGGTCTTAGCGTTACAGCTCTTTTAGGTGAAGGCCTTCTCCGGTCATCTTCAATGAAAAGCTCTGTGTTTGCTTGAGCTCAAGAGATTCTCAAACCTGGCTGCAGGTGAAAAATACCAAGGTGTTTCAGAAAGTCCCAGTACCCAGGCAGCTGAGACCAGTTAAATCAGAAATGCTAAGAATCAGACTTGAACACCAGCATTTTATAAAAACCCCTCACTCTGTGGTTCTAATAGGGTGAGTAAAGATGGTGAACTGTCCTGGCAGTGAATGCAGTCCTCCGACCTCCGAGGTGACTGCCCCTCTCCCAGAACATCCCCAGGAGATGGTGGACTGTCCTGGCAGTGAATGCAGTCCTCCGACCTCCGAGGTGACTGCCCCTCTCCCGGAACATCCCCAGGATGCTCTGAAGTGACCCTTGTGCTGCAGTGATGCTCTTCAGGCCGGTGGTGGCCCCTGGTGTAGACTGATGTGCATCTCTGGTACCTCTGCCAACGCCTTGCACCTCACACTTATTTTTCTTGCAGAGTGTCTAGAATATTTCCCTCCTGTCTCCTGTCTCTCCTTATCCTCCTGGCCTTCCTTTGTCCCAAGTTTCTCTTCTTTATTTTTCAGAAGACAGACTGTTCCCTGAGTCCCCCTACTTCTGTGCTGGCTATTGTCTAGATAGAAGTTTATCCTTTGGGGTTCCCGTCACTGCCTGGCGTTGTGTATGCGAGTGCATTAGAGGGGCTGTGCATGGAATCCCTGTGCCCTGAAGTGACTCTCCAGTCACTTGCCGAGAGGCAGCTGTTTCCTCCTATACATTCAAGGGTCCCCTCACTCCCTGCCTACCATGGTTTACCATGGTGGTCACCATGCAGAGGACCCAAGCAGGAGCTCCATGGCTGCCAGGTGCTCTCCCATGGAGAGCATGCATGGCTGCTCCCTTCCCCAGGCGAAGCTGTTTAGCTCTGTATTTTGATTAGTTTACGTTTCAAGGACAGTTCAATAGCATAAAGAGCACCCTTCATCCTTCAACCCAGATGTTAACATTTGCCACATTGGTATTTCCTCAGGCACTCTTCACGACTTCTTCCTGAACCATTTGAAACTGGTGTTTCTTTACTGACTTATTCAACTTTCATGTTACCACAATGTCCTTCATAGCGAAGTAACATGAGTTATTTTGAGCACTTAAAGTTTTCTTGGGTAAAGATGGTGTACACATGTAATCCTAGCAACTGGAAGGCTGTGCCTGGTGAGTTGCAACTTTAAGGCTAACCTGGGCTACATAGTAAGACTTTTTTAAGAAAAAAAAAATTGGTTTTATCACTAGCAATAAAGTAAAGAAACCGGATTCTCATTTAAACTAAAAATGTAGCATCTTCTAGAATTTTCCTATTACTGTACCATTCTTATTGCTATTCAAAAACAAACAGACACACACACACACACACACACACACACACACACACACACACACCCCAATTCTCAGATCCCAAATAGTAAATGAACCAACTAAACAATTTTCCCATGGTATGTGTCTGTGTATAATGTCTGTAGTGTGTTTCTGTGTATGTTAATTTTTGTGTCTCTGTATGTGTGTCTGAGTGTGTCTATGTGCTTTTGTGAATGTGTGTGTTTGTGTGTTTTCTGTGTGTCTTTGTGTTTGGTGTCTGTGTGTGCCTTTGTGTGTGTGTCTGCATATGAATGTGTTTATCATGCTGTTTTGTTTTACTCTGGTTTGTTTGGTTTATTTGTCTGTTTTTTGAGACAGATATAGATAGAAGCAGGTGGGGAGGATCTGGGAGGAGATTGAGGGGGAGGAGTCATCATCAGAATATATTGTATGAAAAAAATGTATTTTAGAATTTTACTTTGATAATATTGGTGAAAGTAGGCTCACTTTCTCCCTTCACACTAACTAAAGCCAATCCCAGCTCCCTTTGGAGAGTTCAGAGCTCTGCAGCCCTCACTGCCCTCCAAAGTCTCCTCTCACATCTTAGCACATTAAGCCCATTTGATCCATACTGCAGAGCCATTCAGTGAAAGACAGAAGGGAAAGCCTGGTGCTGCGGAGAAACCAGAACCCAGGACAGGGGACTGTTTTAGTCAGGGTTTCTATTCCTGCACAAACATCATGACCAAGAAGCAAGGTGGGGAGGAAAGGGTTTATTAAGCTTACACTTCCATGCTGCTGTTCATCACCAGAGGAAGTCAGGACTGGAACTCAAGCAGGTCAGAAAGCAGGAGCTGATGCAGAGGCCATGGAGGGATGTTCCTTACTGGCTTGCTTCTCCTGGCTTGCTCAGCCTGCTTTCTTATAGAACCCAAGACTACCAGCCCACAGATGCTACCACTCACAAGGGGCC
>CM052701.1:43072997-43127679 GCA_028551405.1 Uromys caudimaculatus | reverse complement strand
ACAGAGAGGAGGCATAGGACAGAGAGGGGGAGCATAGGACAGAGAGGGGGGCCATGGGACAGAGAGGAGGGCCATGGGACAGAGAGGGGGCATAGGACAGAGAGGGGACATAGGACAGAGAGGGGCATAGGACAGAGAGGAGGGCCATGGGACAGAGAGGGGCATAGGACAGAGAGGGGGCATAGGACAGAGAGGGGGGCCATGGGACAGAGAGGGACCATGGGACAGAGAGGGGGACATAGGACAGAGAGGGGGGCCATGGGACAGAGGGGGGCCATGGGACAGAGAGGGGGCCATAGGACAGAGAGTAGGGCCATGGGACAGAGGGGGCATAGGATAGAGAGGGGGACCTCTTGGCACAAGCACATGAAAACAGATGATGTCTGAAAAAGAGCATTAAGTATGGTGCTTGCTAGTAGCCATACACCTGGGAGAGAAAGAGGGAGGGGGGGAGGGATGGAGGAGGGAGGGGGGAAGGGAGGGAGAGAGGGAGAGAGCATCATAAGGCTGAGTTGGTCCCTGGCTGTGTGGGGAACCCTGTCTCTAAAACTCAAGGGACTGTTAAACACCCAATGTTTCTTTTGGACTTTTTCTGCTACATTACCGGGCTGCATCAGAGCCTTGTCTGGGGACGGTCCTTTCAGAGGCCTGCCCAGCAGTTCCTAGAGAGATAATTTGGACATGTACATCTTTTTCTGGAAAGCTGTCATCTCCCTTTCCTTCCTAACACTGTGGCCGCCTTTAGTCCATTCATAATTTTGAGTTGACCTAAAACTTTTTTTAATCATAGAGATCTTTAAAGTCACAGACTGTACAAATTGGTCCTACTAAGCTTAAGGCAGGGTGTCTTCAATGGCATTTATTAAGCACTTAGACATTTCCACAGAAGGTGTTTATTTCTATTTAAAGACCTATTAGCTTGTTTACAACGGATTTCAATGGTTTGAGGTTGGGGTGATTTTATGTCGTCGACATTAAGGATTAAATCTTTCCTAATTATTCAAGTAGAAATAGAAAAAACAGGAATGGCTGTCAAGGACTCACTCACCCACAGGTGCAGAACTTTCATACTGCGACAAAGGGAGGGACTTCAGCATGGGCTTCAAAATGCCTGGATGCTGCCTGTCAAATGGTTACCTCTATTCAGCACAAGCTGTCTGTCTGTCTGTCTAGCTACCCACCTGATATATCTGTACCAGTCACTTTTCTGTTTGTTGTGATAAAACACTATGAGAAAAGCAACTTATAGATAAAGAATTCATTTGAGCTTACAGTTACAGAGGGATAAGAAGGAGTCCAGGATGGAGCGGAGGCAGCAGGTGTGGTAGCTGGAGCAGAAGCTAGTGGCTCACAAGCACAAAGCAGAGGGAATTGGTAATGACATATGACTTTGAAACCTTCTAGCCCACCCCAGGGACGGACCTCCTCCAGCAAGGCCACACTTAAACCTTACCAACTGGGGACCAAATGTTCAAGCATCTGGGCCCATGGTGGGCATTCTCATTCAGACCACCACACTGTCTGTCCCCCCCCCCATATATATCATCTGCCCAGCTACCTATCAGTTTTATATCTACCTACTTACCTCTCATCTACCTATCAACAGTTTATCTATCTACGATTCTACCTGTCTACCTAATTGTCATTTATCTATGTACGTGCCTGCTTACCTACCTATCATCTGTATATCTACATACCTATCATATATCCTCCCTCTGCCTGCCTGTTTGTCTATCTCTGTACTTCCCTAAAAAGTTATCTGACTCTTACAGAGTAAGAGGACACCCAGAAAGCCAGGTGAAGAGAACCAGGGCGACCTGTTGGGATGAAAACGCAGGGTTTCACTATTGTATTTGGTTAGTGACGTAGATGAGTGTTTTACAGCAATAAAAGAATTGTTTTATTTTGTACAGAGTCCTCTCTACACAGAAGAATTCCTCAGAAAATGGCCAACTTTAATCCTGATCATTTGTAGAGGAGAACGGCCTGTGGATGCTTGGCCGGTCCTCTGTCTCTGAGCTACATTCTCATTTCCTATAATGTGTAAGATGTGTGTTTTATACACATGTATAATTTTATAATAGGTGAATTTTGAGGGGCCCTGTAGTAGATTGGAGAACAAGAAATGCCTCCCTTTTGCCTGCCCCATCTTCCATTTGATGGAAATGCTGTCCCTGTATGCATGTATGAGTGTTACAACAATTAATGAAAAAAAAAAAAGACCACGCATTTGAAAGAGAGCAAGAGGGGGTAGACGGGAGGGTTTGTAGTGAGGAAAGGGAGGGGGAAATGATGTGAGTATCTCAAAAAACACACAACAACAACACCCACCACCACCTCCAAACCAGCTAACCAAATCAAAACTGCGGGACCCATTGCAGCCAGGCAGTGTTGCCACAGGCCCAGCAGAGGGCAGCAGTGAACCAGGAGCCAGGCTCAAGCGTTCCAGCTTGGGACACAGTTGAGTAGGATCCTGACCCAACCTCGCTGGCTTTTCTTCGGCCTTGATGAAGCTACCCAACCACTCAGCCGCCTCTGCATGAAGTAGAGGTAGCTGAGAAAATATGCGAAGCCCTTATCCAGTCCTAGCATCCAATAGTCACTGGCCAGAGGCTTCTGTTTGCCACGGTATCAGTGCGGTCTGAGAAGCGAATGTCTTCCTATGCAAACGACAGAACATCAGTATTCTGGGGAAATCGGGGCTGGATTGCAGCTGTTTGCACCCAGAAAGAAAGTTTTGTCTTGGGAACAAAGAGGAGGGCAGGCTATACTACCAGAGCTGACTGTAGCTCAGGCAGCCTAGGGCCAGCTGGAACTAAAGGTACATTGGGATGTCAGCTGAGTATCTCATGGCATTGTTCAGATTCCTGGCCAGTGCTGGACCTCCCTTCACAGATCTCCTAAACGGCTGGAGACGTGGAATGGCTTGTCCTTTCTGTTTCAGTTGGGGGATTGCTGACTGGCTGGGTGGCACTGGGTAGGTTGCTTACCCTGCCTGTGCTACCATTTCTTCACTGGAAAATGAATAATGCAATGCCCACCTGTATTAGTTATATTTCTTCACAGTATAATGCCGTGGTTCTCAACCTTCCTAATGCTGGGACCCTGTAATACAGTTCCGCATTGTGGTGGTTTGAATAGGTTTGGCTCCCATAGATTCATGTGTTTCAATGTTTGACCAAGAGAATGGCACTATTAGGAAGTGTGAACTTGTTGGAGTAGGTGTGGCCTTGTTGGAGTAGGTGTGGCCTTGTTGGAGTAGGTGTGGCCTTGTTGAGTAGGTGTGGCCTTGTTGGAGTAGGTGTGGCCTTGTTGGCAGAAGTGTGTCACTGTGGGGTGGGCTTTGAGGTCTCATATATAAGCCCAAGCTACACCCAGTGCAGAAGCGAGCCTCCCCTGGCTGCCTGAGGAAGCCAGTCTTCCACTGCCTTCTGATGAAGATGCAGCGCCCACAGCTCCTCCAGCACCAAGTCTGCCTGCACGCCGCCACGCTTCCATTACTATGATAATGAACTAAACCTCTGAGACTGTAAGCCAGCCCCAGTTAAACGTTTGCTTTTATAAGAGTTGCCTTGGAGGTCTGGTGGGGTGGGGGGTTGGAGGGGTTGGGGGGGACATCCTTGTGGAGATGGGGGACGGAAGTATGGGATGTGGGACAGTCAGAGGGTGGACTGGGAGGGGGATAAAATCTGAAGTGTAAAAAAGAGATGAAATAAAATTAAAAAAAAAAAAAAAAAAAAGAGAGAGTTTCCTTGGTCGTGGTGTCTCTCCTCAGCAACAAAACCCTAAGACACTCAAGCTGTGGTGACCCCAACCATAAAATTATTCCATTGGTACTTTATAACTGTAATTTTGCTACTGTTATAAATCATAATGTCAATATCTGATATATAGGACTCAAGGGGGTCTCGACCCACAGGTTGAGAACCACTGGATAATGAGCACTGTGGGCTGGTCTGTATTAATTACATTTCCTGTTGCTGTGACCAAATGCCCAACAAGGGTGGTGTAGGGAAGGAGAGGGTTATTTGGGTTCATAGCTGTAAGGAATCCATTCGTGGTGGGGAAGACATGGCAGCCGCTGTGTGGCCATTTGCTTTCTGATGTGACAAGACAGGAGGCAGCAGCACCTCGTGTCTTGTTATATCAGGAGGCAGAGACTAGGACCAAAAGTAAGCATGGGACACAACCCTCAAAGGCCGGTTCCCATGGCCTGCATGCAAGTACCATGCCCCAAAAGTTACCTGACCTTCCTAAACAGTGCCACCAGTTAGGGACAGGCACTCAAAATACAAGCCTGTGGTGGACATTCCACGTTCACAGCATAGCATGACTCCATACAATGATAAGGATTAAATACACTTCTGCTTACCTGTACAAAGCTTACCTGGCACACAGTAGGTTCTCATAAACACGCTATAAGGCAATAAACCTGGCCAGCTGCGGGTGGTGGCTCCTATCTGTAGTCACAGTGCTTAAGAGACTGAGAAAGGAGGAGCATGTTGAGTGCTAGGCTAGCTTGATGATGCTAAGTTCCAGGCCAGCCTGGGCTACATCGTGAGACTGTCTCAAATATCCAAAAGCCAAAGCCACCTCCTCCAGCAAAGCACGGGGTGTTTCTCTTCTGCTCCTTTGGTCTACGTGGGGAACTTGGCCATTGTTTCACCCCACACTGATGGTAGCCTTCTGTCGCCTTTGAGATGACCCCGTTGTGAACAGAGTGAGCCCCAGTCTGGACTTCCACAGCAGCAACACACAGTCTTCATAGTGGCTACTCTGTCGTGGGATCTTTTTCTTTTTTTTTTCTTTTTCTTTTTTTTTTTTTTTTTTAGGTTTTTCGAGACAGGGTTTCTCTGCATAGCCCTGGCTGTCCTGGAACTCACTCTGTAGACCAGGCTGGCCTCGAACTCAGAAATCCGCCTGCCTCTGCCTCCCAAGTGCTGGGATTAAAGGCGTGTGCCACCACTGCCTGGCTGTCATGGGATATTGAGCAAAGACTTTCTATGTGTCCATTATGTGTTGTTGTAAACAAGCAAGGAAACTATAAAAAGCCTCTAACGGTTCTGACACAGTAAGAAGCTTCTAAAGAGGGATGCCCTTGCACAGACATACATGTAGGCAAAACAACAAAACAAAATAAAATATAAGTCATTAAAAAGAGAGAATGTTAGGGACAGTCCTTGTTTACCGTCTAATGCATATGCATACTTGGGCATGCGTGCTATTAAAATCAGATCGTTAATGGGTAGAAAAGTAATTACACGACTTGATCTATCAATCAAAACAGAGGCCCACCCCCTTGGGTGCTGTTTAGTAAACAAACTCCTCTCTCTCTTGACTCCTATAAAAAAAAGACCTCAAACAATAACTGGGGCCTTCAGTATCTTCACTCATTTAATCTCTCAATTGCCTCGCTTTCAATAAAGTCCCATGATACTTTTGCAAATCTGCATGAGTTTTTAATTTCAATTCCTTAAGAGAGCAAGAATATGGAAACTCCTGAGATCAAACACAGGTAACACAGTTCCTGTGATAAAATATCATGACGAAGGCAACCTAAGAGAGAGGGGACCTATTCTGGCTCGGTGTACAAGGATGCAGTCCATCCTGGTAGGGAGGGAAAGGTGCCGGAGCTTGAAGAGGCTGGTCAATGCCATCCACAGTTGGGGACAGAGAGGGGATGACTGCAGCCTTCTGCTCAGCTCCCACCCTCCACTCACACAGTCCAGGGCTCTATCCAGGAACAGTGCCAGTCCCATACAATCAAGAGATCCCCGGAAGGCCTGTTCAGAGGCTGTCTTCCAGGTGATTCTAGGTTCTGCCAGGTTGGCAACTCGAGCCAGCAGAGTGATTGAGCAATGAGAATCCGGGTGGGAGGAAGAAGCGTGCTTTGCCTATGCATCACCAGCTGAGTCCTGTCATCAACATACTGAGGTTGGGAAATTTCAGTCAGTGATGATTATGAGGCTGAGTCCTGTGGGGGAAGGGAGGGGAGAGGTTTCTGAGAACACAGCCAAAGGCATTTAGGCAAATGCAGGAGCTGCGGTATAGGACCCTGGCCTAAGTGTTTACTGAGTTCAGGGATGTCTTCTCTGCTTCTCTCTCTCTCTCCCCCTACACCTCTTCCCTTTCCTGTCTATATACTATGGACTAGGTAGGTGTAAAGGAGCCTTCATCCTCAGGCAGTGACAAGTGTCAGTGGCCTAGAATTGTTCTTTCGCTTATGAAAATAATAAGCAGAGACAATCAGTCCTCCCTTGGTCCGTATTAATCAGAAAGATAGCTGTTTAAATAGACCATCATAGGGCTGGGATGTAATTTAGTAGTAGAATATTTGCTCAGCATACACAAGGACCTGTACTGATAACATAACGATCATGGGAACCCATTCCAATACACGCGGGAAGGTTTTTTAGTGCTTCAGTAAAGTTTTGAAAGCTCCCCACCATGAAACACATTCTGTGACTAAGGTTTTATTAGCACAATTGGGTTTACTCCCTGTAGCATCTGTGGAAGTGGAATGTGACAGTCTGTTTCATTATGACATTGAGTCAGAGGAGTTAGGTGTTCAAGATCCTAAGACAGTCAGTCCTCTCGCCTAGCCCTCCAATTGAGTAGCACTTGCCAATTGTGTTGGTGGCTCATGCCTGTAATCTCAGTACCTGAGGGCTGAGGAAGGATTGCTATGAATTTGAAGCCAGCCTGTGTTACAGAATGTGTCCCTGTCACACAAACAAACAAACAAACAAACAACCTCAAAAGCAATGGCCACAATTCTCTCCTTTCCAGAGACAACTTGCAAATTGGTTTCTTTTCCCGTGGACTGAACTGAGGTTGCCAGGTTTGGCAACAAGTGCCTTTGCCCGATGAGCTGTCGCACCTGCCAAGAATGATTGCTTCTTATTGTACGGTCACACTGTTTCTCAAATTATTTGATGCCTGAGGTTAGTTAAAATCCTGTCTGATTGTAACAATTAATATGACTGAGGACTATCTGAAAATTGGAGTATGATTGATTTTTTATTTTTTTTAGGGCCATGTGATTAAGGAGGATCACTGATAGCTGGGTCTCAGGGTAGCACCCCTTTGATGCCGTGCTCCTGCCAAGGGAGGTCAGGATGATGGCTCCCAAGAGGGCAAACCCAATGGCTATCTTCTGTAGACTTACCTGGGGCATAGGGTAGAAACTTGTCTATGCTACAGCTACTTCATGGATTGTGAAATGAAAAAAAATTATAGGGAGAATTATAAAATCTAGGAGATGAAGGAGAATGAGAACACAGAGCAAAGAAAACCCAAATCAAATGGACAGAAGATATTGATAAGCTTTTCTCTAGACCAGAGCAAGAAAAAGGCTAGTGTTCTCTAAAGGAACTGGGAACTGATAGAAGGGTTTATTACTTCTGGATTTATTGAATTGGTTTACAGGATGTGGTCTGTGGTGGTTGGAATATGCTTGGCCCAGGGAGTGGCACTATTAGGAGGTGTGGCCTTTCTGGAGTAGGTGTGGCCTTGATGAAGGAAGGGTGTCACTGTGGAGGTGGGCTTTGAGACCCTCCTCCTAGCTACCTGGAAACAATCTGTTCTTGGCTTCCTTTGGCTGAAGATGTAGAACTCTCAGCTCCTCCAGCACCATGCCTGCCTGGATGCTGACATGCCTCCCACCATGTTGATAATGGACTGAACCTCTGACACTGTAAGCCAGTCCCATTTAAATGTTGTCCTTTATAAGAGATGCCTTGGTTCTTGTGTTTCTTCACGCAATGGAAACCCTAACTAAGAGATGGTCTGTGTAGATCAACAATGACTGTCTCAGTCTGTGGGGCTGAATGTCTCAGCACCCTCAGCCTAGTGCTGAAGGCTTGGAGGATTACTGGAATGCTGCTGGTGTTCAGTCTAGGAATGAATAAGTTGGTTCTAATTTTGGTCAAGGAATACAGTACCAACAGGATAGGCGAACTTGCCAGTGAGAGTGAAGGTAAGCAGACAAAAGCAAAGTTTCCGTATCCCATGTCCTTTATTTGGGCTGCACCAGAAGGAGCCATCCACATTTAGGGTGTGTCTTCCAGCTTTAATAATCTGATTAAGAAAATCCCTCACAAAGCAGATTGAGTTTTTGCTGTCCTAGAACTCATTCTGTAGACCAGGCTGGCCTCAAACTCGGAAATCCACCTGCCTCTGCCTTTCAAGTGCTGGGATTAAAGGCGTGCGCCACTGCAGCCCATTGTAGGTTGGGTTTTAATTGATGCCAGATTCACTCAAGTTGGCAAATAAGTTTAGTTATTAAAAGTACTTAAATAGCCGAAGTGGGGTGAGAGGTTGCCATTACTGTATTTACAAAAAAAAAAAAAAAAAAAAAAAGGTTTCTAAGAAACCAATGCATGCTAACACAATATGTCATTAGGGCAATTGTTGGGCATATTAAAGGCACTGCATTAGTGTTTAGAGCACAATTAATTCTAGAAGCTACTACATAGTGTCCCAGATACACACTGGTCTTTTTGAGGACATTGAACTATTGACCCAAAAAAGGCTATGTGGAAAACCACAGTGGTTTTTTTCCTTAAACAAATTTATAGTAGTGCTAGAAAGCATCACTTCTATGCCACAAAAAAGGCAGAAGGGCTCCAAGAAGCAGAGCAGTTGGCCCTTAGGAAACTGCACTATTAACCAGCATCAGAGGGTGAGGAGAAGCAACCAGTGACTTCGGGGCCCCGGGACTCAATGTCCAACCACCACAGTTAGTCAGCTTCCAATGGTCTGATGGGAAAGTTGCCATCTGAACTCTAGCTTTGGGCACTTTACTGGAATGGTCAGTTACAGGTGACAATACTGAAAGTTCAACACAGGTCTTTGTCACGTGCGAGAAATGGAGCCACGAGAGAATGTCTGGATGATTGGACTCCATCCCCTCCCTGCCTGTGTCAGCTCACACTCTCCCAGGCAGTGCTGGTGCCGGGCTCTTCCCTTACCGTTCAGGCTGTGATATGAATCTATAAAATAACATTTGTGCTAGGCATGGAGTGCACATCTTTAGTCCTGGTACTCGGGAGGCAGAGGCAGGTGGATCTCTATGAGTTTAAGGCCAGCCTGGTCTGCAAAGTGAGATGCAGGGCAGTCAGAGCTATATAATGAGACTCTGTTTCAGAAAACAAAAAAGTTGTTTGTGGCACACACACACACACACACACACACATACACACACACACACACACACACACACACACACACACACACACTTCACTTCTACTTCATAGCATAAACCATTCCCTTCTCATCTGGTCTCTTCTCATCCCTTCACTTGCTCCCTCCTTAATGTACCCACCCCTGTTGTCACATCCCTGGATCAAGTACCAGCCTAGCTAGCTCACGTCTTCGAACCTTGCCTTCATCTGCCAGAGTTAAGCAGTCACTCAAATTCTGTCCCGTCTCTAGGGCAGACAAGTATAGGAAATGGTTTAGTAAGCGGGGACTCTACTTGGTTTGGGCCATGTGCACATCCTTCTTTGAATAACAGCAGCCTGAGAGCCTTACTTGAATGTCCTATGCACACACACCCCTCTTTGAACAATGAGCCTAGCACCTTGTTAGAGACCTAGAGCCCCCGCTGACACTGAATATCAGGTTCTCCCCACTCCAGATATCGAATTAAGTTTCTTCTCCCTTAATGACAAGTTGGACATCTTCAAGCTGGGGAGTTGGTTAGTAGTTAAGAGAATTTGTTGTTCTTTTTTTTTTTTTTTTTTTTTTTTTAGATTTTTATTTATTTATCATATGTAAGTACACTGTAGCTGTCTTCAGACACCCCAGAAGAGGGCATCAGATCTCATTACAGATGGTTGTGAGCCACCATGTGGTTGCTGGGATTTGAACTCACGACTTTCAGAAGAGCAGTCGGAGCTCTTAACTGCTGAGCCATCTCTCCAGCCCGAACTTGTTGTTCTTGCAGAAGACATAGCTTTGATTCCTAGCATCTATCTGGAGGCTTACCTCTGTCTGTAACTCAAGTCTCAGAGGACCAGCACCCTCTTCTGACCTCTGAGGGCACTAGGCACACATGTAGTGCACATACATACATGCAGGCACAACACACATAGATGTAAAATAATAAATAAATCTAATTTTGTTGTTGTTGTTTGAGACAGGCTTTCTCTCTGTAGCCCTGGCTGCTCTGGAACTTATTCTGTAGGCCAAGCATCCCTTGGACTCAGAGATCCACTTGTCTCTGCCTTCTGAGTCCTGGGATTAAAGGTGTAGACCACCACTACTTGACCAAATCTACTTTTTAAATTGGACATTTTCTACTGAAAGATTTCCAGTATATCTGAGTATAAGGGAAATCGGACCAACAAGGTAGACTGGCTCTGGATTAATGCACAATAAGCTGAACTGTCCTCTAAGTGAACTTTTAGGGAACAGTTATGCCTATGCATAACTGAGTGCACATATGATTAAAATACGGTGCATTATGGGAAGGAACATACACGGTAGAATAAAGATTGTATAATTTAACTTGTCATTTAAAATAAAGATCTGCACATGCAGGCTTGAGTGTAAAAGTAATGGGAGGGGCCTCTTATATCCTTTTGTTGTAGAATAATGACAGGGTATTTCTACATTTTAACCCATTTTAGCTGCTGAATAAAGGCACGGAGACGTGGTATTTTTATTAACAAGTTGTTGGCACTAAGCTGAGCAGTTTCTGGACTATTCTAACCTTTCTAGGCTGCTATTATTTAACCATACGCCTCGTTACGTGCCATTTGGTCTTGCCCTGGCTTGCTCTGGTCTATGTGTCGTCATCTTTTACCCTGACATCATGGTGAATCCTGGTCCCACGCTATGGTCTCTCCACCTCTCCTCTCCTCTCTCTCTCTCCTTCTTCTTCTCCCTCTCCCTCTTCTTCTTCTGGGACCCCATGACTGGAATCAGAAGTCCTGCCCTATTCTCTTCTGCCCAGCTAATTGGCTGATTAGCTCTTTATTAACCAATCAGAGGTGATATAAAACAATTTTTACATAACACTGAGACCAGAGATGCTTGGCCATGCCATCCTCAGGACTGCAACCAGATGTCTGGTCATAGAAATCAGCATCTGAACACACAGTACACAAAACCATCTCCCAGCACTGGAGAGATAGCTCAATGGTTAAGAGCACTTGCTGCTCTTCTGTAGGAACGGAGTTCTCAGCACTCATGTGGCAGCACAGAGCTACCTTGAGACTCCAGTTCCAGGCCCTCTTCTGGCCTCTGCAGGCACTGCACTTAGCATGCTGGTGTAACACTCATGCTAAAATCAAAAATAGTTAAGCTCTTAAAAATATTTAGTAAAAGAGCCACAGGTACTACACCATTTAGCGACCAAAGTTTTCCTTCTCTTGAACTCCATGAAAGGAAGCATCAAATGACAACCTTTATAGTGCTCTCACTCATGTGGCCTACTGCAGTCTCACAGTATGTTTTATTCTGTATGGACTACCACTTGTCTTTGACTAGTTTCCTCACTATACTGTAAATCTATGTGTACTCATTTCAATGTTTTAAATACAAATCCAAGAACCTTCAAGTTCAAGAACCTGCTTGAACCCTCCAGCCAAAACTGGAATCCTTACTCCACTTAGAAGGTCTGATTTAATTTCCTCCCGTTCCCTTCTTGTTCAGAGGAAACCACCTGGCCTCCAGTGAGCCCCTCTTCATGTGGGTTCATCTGTACGAGCTGTTCACTTGCATTCGCTGTGCTCTTGCATGCTTTGTTCTCTTGCATGCACTATTCTTTTGCATGCTATGTTCTCTTGCACTCTCTGTTCACTCATGCGCTCTGTTCTCTTGCATGCTCTGTTCACTTGTACACTGTTCACTTGTACACTCTGTTCACTTGCACGCTCTGTTCTCTTGCACACTCTGTTCTCTTGCACGCTCTGTTCACTTGCACGCTCTGTTCTCCTGCATTCTCTGTTCACTTGCACTTTGTTCACTTGTACTCTGTTCACTTGCACTCTGTTCACTCACATGCTCTGTTCTCTTGCATGTGTGCCCTTTAGCGTGTGTCTACCTGCTTGCCTCGTCTCCATTGAGCTCTTCTTTCTCAGAAGGCTGCCCTTTTACTTCTGCCTGCACTGCAGCCCTTTCTCTCTTCCCTGATTTTTTCCTTAGCATTTGTCACTCACACACCACACATTTGACTTCGCTTTTGGTTTGTTGACTGTATCTCTAGAAGGTAAGAAAGGGAATCTGTTTCCTAGGTGCTTGGGCCAAGTATGTATCATGCAAATATGCTAGCAAGTACTGTGACAAGTGGGGACCTCGAAGTGCTCCTTTATGACTCGATCAGCCCATGCCAGCAGGCCACTGAGATTACTTCCCTCATGGATATCCAGGTACACGGAGGCTCAGCTGCTTTGGCTTGCACCTTGACCTCCCTTCTCTGTTTGCTGTGTGCACACAGACTTTTTCGAACCTTCTAGCCCAAAGTTTCCAATAAAATAATGAATTTGAACTAAATGACTGAAGTTTCCTAAATTCTAAATTTAGTTTTCTAAATCTTCCTTCTCTTCTTCCTTCCTTCCTTCCTTCCTTCCTTCCTTCCTTCCTTCCTTCCTTCCTTCCTTCCTTCCTTCCTTCCTTCCTTTCCTTTTTCTTTCTTTCTTTTCAAAATGTCTACCTTCAACTAGGCTAGTGATGCCTTCTGGGGAATCCCAGTTTCAGCTGCTTAGACTAGTCACCATCAGTGACCAGCCCCTTAATTCTAACTCAGGGTTCCAGGACACGCCATTTACATCCTATAGTAAGTGTCTGCATTTTTCTCCCTTAAGGTTGTTTTTTCTTAAAAAATTATTTTATTTATTTACATTCCAGCTGTTGCCCCCCATCCTCCCTTCCACAGTTCCTCAACCCAGCCCTCCTCCCCCTTGCCTCCTAGAGGCTCCCCTCCCCCAACAGGTCTCTCCCTTCTCTGGGGCCTCAAATCTCTGGAGGATTAGGCACATCTTCCAGAAGTCAGGGACCCCTATGGTTGAATTAGGGGAAGGATTTAGGAAACTGAAGGGGAGAGCGACCCCATAGGAAGACCAGCAGTCTCAGCTAACGGGACCCCAGGATGCTCCCAGAGACTAAGATTGTTATTTTAACCAGTGATGGGGCATGCTGGAAGTTCTAGGAAGCTTGCAGGGGGACTGGCTTTCAGCCAGTGATTTATTAACTTGGTAAATACAGGGAAGGGCAGTGGGAAGGAGATAAATAAAAACAAAATAGTTATGTATGAAAATTCCGTAATAAAACATCGTGTGCTGATTTAAAAAACAACAACATTGTCCTATGTGTTGAAAAAGTTGGTAGATAAAGATCTCAGACTCTTTCTCTCACAGTGGTCTACCTCTCCTGTGTATTCTATATTGTCTTAGTTACTTTATACATTGTTATGACAAAATATCCAATCAGAGCAACTTAAGGGGTAATGAGCTTACTTCACTTACGGTTCTAGGGATACAGGTCTTGCAGGGGGGTTAGGCAGAAGGCAGTAGGAGCATGAGGCGGGCTGCTCACAGGAAATAGGGCTGGGTTATGAATATCAAGGCCCATCCCGGATGGATGGAGATGACATACTTCCTTCCCAGCTCCTAAAGGTTCCACAGCCTTTCCAGTAGCACCACAGGCTGGGGATCAAAGGTTCAAACACAGCAGCTTATATGGAACATTTTACATTCATACCCCAACATATTCTATCTCCCAGAGTTCTCCAGCAAGAGGCCCCAATTACCTGTGTGGCTCCTTAATACTTCCTGTCATCCTTGGTAACTTAAGCCCCTCTCCTCAGTACTTCCTGGAATTACTTCCCTAATAGTTTGCTTATATGCAAAGCCCTGGCTAATCCAGCCCTCTGCCTCTCCTGGACAGTAACCCACTGAGTACTTCATGAATTTTCTGGCTGGAGTCATGTCTCTCTGCAATAGATTACAATGCAACTTTTCCTGGGGAGAAACAAACACTTCTCTACTCATTCCAGAGAAAGTGCCAGCGTCAAACAAATAACAATTCCACCTGGCTTGCTGAGCAGGATTTTGGGTGAGGGGTTACTTAAAAGAGTATGGGTGATCTTCAAATAACCACATCACTGAAAAGTCTCATCTGTACATTGCTTATATGAGTTTGAATGTTTCTCAGACTGCAAGCAGAGGAACAATGTATTTTCCTTGTCCTAGCAGACTCCATGAGCACAAGATTCATCACTGGCCTTCACTCCGGGTAAGCAAACTCTGTTGCCATACGAATGATGACTTGGCAGAGGTATAGGCAAATAATACCAGAAAATGATATTCTTTAATATTCTTTCTTTTTGGGCATTTCCTAAAGATATTGTAAGGACTTTGGGTCCTATTATTCTAAAAACTGGCATATTGGGTTGGTGAGATTACTCAGGCCTGGCGCTCTGAGTTCAGTGGGGGGAGAGAACCTACGCCTGACCTCCACACATGTATTATGCTGTGAACATGCACAGGTGAGCACACACTGAATAAATAAGTGCAATGATAAACATGTAAAAGAAGGTATTTGATATTTTCTTTTTTTAAAAAATTGGTATATAGCTTCAAGTTGCCAACCAACTCAAGTATACACCCAAACTTATAAATTTTCTTGATTCTTCTGCATACAATTGTGAGCATCTATGCCCTTGACTAGGCAAGCAGTGTTGATTGCCTACAAATGTTGAGTTGCCTGCCAGGGGGCTAGTTGAGTTTGCAAATACATGTGCGTTCTACAATCTCATGAAGCATCGTGTTCTTTGGAGCCTGGAGAGTGGTAATATACTGCTCACTCACTGTACTCTGCCAAGTGTCTCTAATTAATCAGGGACTGTTAGCCCCTGTGTGGGGCTGAGCACAAATCAGACAGGCTTGCCTCTCTCCCCAGTTGTGAGAGTTAGTGGTTTTTGTTTTTTGTCAACTTGACACAAGCTAGAGTCATCTAGAAAGAGGAAAGTCAGTTAAGAAACTGCCTCCATCAGATTGACCTGTAGGTAAGTCTATGGGATATGTTCTTAATTGGTGATTGATGTGAGAGGACCACACCCACTTCAGACAGTGCCACCCCTGGGCTTGGGGGCCAGGGTTGTTTAAAAAAATCAAACTGAACAAGCCACAGAAGGAGCTAGTAAGCAGAGCTCTTCCATGCTTCAGATCCTGCCTCCGGGTTCCTGCCTTGACTTCCTGCCTTGATTTCCCTTAGTGATGGACTGTGAAGTAGAAGAGGAGGGCAAATATACCCTCTCCCCTCCATGTTGCTTTAGTTAATGTGTTTATCATAGCAACATAAAGTAGTCAAGGACACGAGTTCTCATTTCCTCATTACCTCAGACTAACTCAAAACAAACTTAGCTGATTGAACTCTAGTCACTGGGATACAGTCAAGGAGTGTCATCAGAGCCTTTACCATCATATTCCATAAATATTGTTCTCTTAGTTACTGTACTATAGCTATGAAGAAACACCACGACCAAGGCCATTTATAAAGGAAGGCATTTAATTGGGGGCTTGCTTACAGTTTCAGAGGCAGCAGGCAGGCAGACATGGGGCTGGAGCATTAGCTACAAGTGCTATTGTAATCTATAGGCAGTAGGTAGAGAGAGTGAGATCTGGACCTTGTGTGGGCCTTTAAAGTCTAAAAACCCAGCGCCAGTGACATACTCCTTCAGTAAACTTATACTTTTCCCCAAAAAGCCACACCTCCCACTCCTTCCCAAACAGTTCCACTCACTGGGAACCAGGTGTTCAAACATATGATCCTGTTAACCTGTCTGGACCAGTGAGCTAAGTCTCCATGGATTAATGGATATGCCAAAGATCTGTATGGGATAACCAGAGGACTCCAAGTGTTTGAGCTCAAGAGTAGTGCAAATAAGCCCTTCTCATTTTTTTTTTTTAAAGATTTATTTATTTTTTTATTTATATGAGTACACTGCAGCTGTCTTCAGACACACCAGGAGAGGGCATCGGACCCCATTACACATGGTTGTGAGCCACCATGTGGTTGCCAGGAATTGAACTCAGGACCTCTTAACCACTGAGCCATCTCTCCAGCCCAGCCCTTCTCATTTTTATTATCAAAGTAAGTGAAGCGTGAGGTGACTTTACAGTTAGCGGAAGTCAATACAAGTACAGCAAGGGAATATACCTGCTGTTACATCTTATTATCTTCAGATCTGTGAAAAAAGCCACGAATATTCTTTCCTGGCCTTGTTTCCTTTCGCATAGATATAAAGCAGAGATGCCAGGGCATCCCCTTCATGTCCTTGTTTTCAAGTGCATTCATTTATCATAGTATACACAATTCCTTCTCAAAGGCTACCTTATGAGAAGAAATTCTGCACCCTGTCCCATCCATAGTTCCCTACATGACCTTATGGGGGCCTGTGGTAGTTTGAATGAGAAAGAGCCTCCTAGGCTCCTATATTTAAATGATGAACACTAGGAAGTAGAACAGTTTGGAGGATTAGGAGGTGTGGCCTTGTTGGAGGAGGTGTGTCCCTGGGGGTGGGATTTGAGGTTTCAAAAGCCCCTGTAAATCTCAGTCTCGATGTCTCTGCCTGCTGCCTTCAGGTCAGGTTGTAGGTCTCAGCTCACTTCGCCACTGTGCATGCCTGTCACCACTTTTACCACCATGATGATAATGGACTAAGTCCCTGAAGCTGCAAGCAAGTCCTCAATTAGATGTTTTCTTCTATAAGTTGGCTTGGTCATGGTGTCTCTTCACAGCAATGGAACAGTAATGAAGGCAGGGCCATTCTGATTTAAACCACCACAAAGGTCTCGTGGGAAAAGTGCTCACAAGGGACTGTCAAGCAGAATGTCAGTTGTCCCATTTCTTGGTTGAGGGGTTGCTGAAGAAGGAACCCAGGGCCTTGCATCTGCTAGGTGAGTGTTCAGCCACTGACCTACACATACAGCCTGCCAATAAATTATACAGGCAGATGCAAATTATAAGTGCAATAATAAGTAGCTTTTATAGAGGTGCTCATATTACACATATATGTAATTCACATAAAAATCACTTGATGTATGCCCATGGGGAGACTACATTCATAATAGGGTTGGGATGGTACGGGGTTAGGGGAAGGTGCTGCTTGTGTTTTCACACTATTTTACTTCACTCATGATGGTTTTTTGCTTTGCTTTGTTTAGAGACAAAGTCTCAAAGGTTATCTAGAATTAGCTATACATTCCCAGGACAGCTTTGAACACACAATTCTCCTTGATCCCATTTCCAAATGCTGGAATTGAGGATAGGCACCATCGTGTTCCACCAACTGGATCCTTTATGTATAGAGAGGTAGATCAAGAAAATCAATGTGGAGCCGGGTGGTGATGGCGCACACCTTTAATCCCAGCACTTGGGAGGCAGAGGCAGGTGGATTTCTGAGTTCGAGGCCAGCCTGGTCTACAGAGTGAGTTCCAGGACAGCCAGAGCTACACAGAGAAACCCTGTCTCGAAAAAAACCAAAAAAAGAAAAAAAAAAAAAAAGAAGAAGAAGAAAAAAAAAAAGAAAAAGAAAAGAAAAGAAAAGAAAAGAAAAGAAAAGAAAAGAAAAGAAAAGAAAAGAAAAGAAAGAAAGAAAGAAAATCAATGTGGTCTTTCTTCTGCTACAGATGGCCTGAAGCAAAACTCCTCCCTCTCCCAGCTGCCTTTTTTTCCACCTCAGAAGTGGCTCAGTGGCTCCATGATGCACACCAATGCTCTTCACTTCAGCTGCATTGGTGGCCCAAGAGATCAGTACTGGATCAGTACTGGCCTGAGGGTTAGACCCTTGCCTGATCCTCTTTCCTCTGAGAAGCTGCACTGTGCCCTTTAAGTCCAGCCTTTCCCACTCTGATTTCCTGGGGTGATCTTGTTCCTTGTCATACAACTCAGGGAATTATTTTTAGTTCAGGCTCATCCCAGTTGACCACAGCATCGCCTCATTCCCCATATAATGGTCCCACGAGTACTCACACAACAGCAGGCAGGCCATCTAATGGTCCCTAAGTACTCACTCACACTTCTGTATCCAAAAGCAAGTCATTGTCAATTGTATAGGAGAGGCTGACAAAATCAAAACAATTCGTCTTCTGTCGACACAATGCAGCGAAGTCAGTAGTGATGTGCGAGTCCCCACCGTACTCCAGCCAACAACCAGTTTCGGGGCAAACTTCTATTATGAAGCCGTTGCTGAGCCAGATGCTCTCACATCTCCCAGCACCATTACAGAGTGAACATGGTCTAGAAACAGGATACAACAAGCCTGCCTGGTTTAATAGTTTTCTTTCCCACTGTGATTTAAATCACCCTTAATGAGGGGGCTTTCAAATGTATAACTCACAGCAAAATAAAGCCTGCTTCTTGGGTGTGGGAAACACACTAATGAGATGCCTCACTGAGTGTTAGCAGCGATTCTAGCAAACAAATAGATGGTGCCTATTAGGACTATTTGCATCAGGGCAATAGTCCTAAAATCTTCTGAGCACTGGGAATGATGCACAGTGGGCAGAGTTTCCCAGCAAGATTACAAAAAGAGACTCCCAGCCCAACGAAGCTGGGAAAATTACATTAGTCTATTTTGTGTATGTCTGTTTGTATGGCATGTACACACCCCTCTGTGTGTGTGTGTGTGTGTGTGTGTGTGTGTGTGTGTGTGTGTGTGTGTAGTATATGTGTGTGTGAGTCAAAGGACAGCTTGTAGAAGTCAGTTCTCTCCTTCCGCCATGTATATCTTAGGAATTGTACAGAGGTCTTCAAGTTTGGTGGGACATGCTTCAACCCACTGAACCATCTTGTGGTCCATCTTAAATTATGGACAACTGGTTGGCATGGATCATTATAACCGTCACAAATCCTTTCTCTTTCACACACGTTGCCAACTGTAGAGGATGCTGTCAGTGCTCCACTTGAAAGGCAGGCAGCTGGGAAAAGCTTTGCTTGAACAGACTTCATAAGGACCTGACTTATCAGTCAGTGCAAACATTGCTCAACTGATGTGGGTATTGGCTTCTAACAATCAAACCACCATGCAGACCTTTTCTTGTGTAGGGTCCTTGCTCAGGTACATTTGCCTTCATGTCCCTCACTGCACAGCCACACCTAAGGACTGACAGAACTGATGCTACAAAGGGCCAGTCCCCTTACCCTAAGGGAAGTCTCACCTAATAGCAGCCAGAACCAGTATGTCCAGACATGAATGAAGCAGAATACGATGGCTGAGCAAGATGTCAGAATGCTACCTTCAGCCATCCTTGTTGCCATTGAAAGTCATGTGATGTAACCACACCTTTTTACATGTGTACTTTATTGGCTCTACAGGACTTGACATTCATTGTCTCGGAAATACATAGACTTTAAGTGCCAAAGGGGCCTCAGTCACTTCTCCAGCAGGTCCCGTGTGGGACTGAATTGTGTTCTAGTTGCTGTCTATTGCTGTGACAAAGACTGTGCCCCAGCAACTTGTAAGGAAAGGGCTTATTTGGTGTTTTAGTTACTGTTCTATTTCTGTGACAAAACAAAACAAAAACAAAACAACAATAACAACAAAAACCATGACCAAGGCAAACTATAAAATGAAGCATTTAATTATGGGTTTGTTTACAGTTTCAGAGGGTTAACCCATGGCCATCATGGTAGATAGCATAGGAGGCAGGCAGGCATGGTGCTGGAGCTCTGCCTGAGAACCTGATAGGCAAGTTGCAGGCAGGCAGAAAGTGAGAGAGAGAGAGAGAGAGAGAGAGAGAGAGAGAGAGAGAGAGAGAGAGAGAGAGAGAGAGACTGAGCCTGGTGTGGGATTTTAAAACTTCAAAGCCCACGCCCTCAGTGACACACCTCCTCCCAGAAGACTCCCACTAATCCTTCTGAATCCTTCTTCCAACTAGGACCCAAACATTCAATCACGTGACCCCCGAGGGTCATTCTCATCAAGCCACTGCATTTGGCTTTTGTCTTGATCATGGTCAATATTGAGGGACGTTGGGACAGGAGCCCAAGCAGGAACAGAGGCAGGGATCATAGAGGACAGCTGTTTACTGTCATGCTTCATGACTTGCTCAGCCTTCTTTTTTATACACTCAGGCTCTCCTGCCCAGGGATGGCACTGCCCATAGTGGTCTGGACCCTCCCACATCAATCATCAACCAAGAAAAAGCCCCACACACTTGCCTACAGGCACTATGATGGAGGCAACCCCTTTCTAAGGCTTCTTTCCTCTAAGCAGGTGACTCTAGACTGTGTCAAGCTAACAACAACAACAACAACAACAACAACAACCTAATTAGCACAAATGGTGTCCCCCAAACTGTGTTGAAGCCCTAACACTTGGAACTTAAGAATGTGACTTTACTGAAAATGTGTAATTGCATATACAGTTAAATGGGATGATGTCATACTGGAATATGGGGCCATTAATTTGATTTGGTAAGTATCTTTATTAGAAGAGGAACGAGACATAGAGGGGGAGGGGAGCAGAGAGTAGTGTGATGTACCTGTAACCAAGGAAAAAAAGAATTGTCTATAAAGATGGGAAGCTAGGGAAAGCAGGATACACGCTCCATGAAGCTTCCAGGGTGTGGCCCTGATGAAGCTCATTTGCACACTTCTAGCTCCAAACTATGAACATTACTCTGTTATTTTAAGCCACCAGTTGGAGGTCTTTTGTTATGTTAGTCCTGTGGAATGGATATAAGCCCCTCCTACATGTCTACCTTTGTGGATTATTCTAACCTTAAGGTAAGGGCATGCCTGGTCCTATTTCACTTTTACTAAGAGGAGGAAATTCACAGTTTGGCCTCAGTTCTGTGTGCACAAAATCTGTCTGTCTCCATCTGGACTTATTACCACACACTTGATTCAGAATGAGAAGCATGAGAGGGTGCTAAATCATGAAAGGCTCCACTGCTAACCTCTTGGAACCCTTAACCCTGCTCATGGAAGCTCAGGAGAACTCAACAGGCTCCTGGAGGAATCCCAGCTCACCAGCCTTTGCTGCATAGGCATCTCTGCAGGATGTCCTTGGTTTTGCTTTCTGCTTCTCTTCCTGCCCAGGGCTTTGCTCTGGTTATTGGTTATTGCTACGCTGCTTCTGCTTTGTTTGCTACAGAAAGCAGGAGCCCAGGGCTGGCCTCTCCACAATCCACACATTCACCTCTTCACCATGATGCCAGGCTCGCTCCACTTGGGTCCCATGTTTACCTTAGAACCTTCGTCCTCCTCTGATTCAGAGCCTACATAATTAATTCTCTAAACAGCATTTCTGGAGGCAAACATCCAACCACATGAGGATTTCTCTACAGACTCCTGTGAGTCAATATAATGCAATCCTCCATGTTGTGTTTTGTTTCTCTTGGGAAACAGTTTCTGTGTGTCACCCCAGCCAGGCTAGAACTAACTATGTAGACAAGGCTGGCCTCGAACTCACAGAATCCTATCTCTGGAATGCTAGGATTCAAAGTGTGCACCCCACACGTGGCTGTAATCTTTACTTAATTAATCAAAGCATATTCACCCAAGGCAACATTCAAAGCCAGCGAGAATGGACATCAATACATAGCTTGGAGAGTTTCTTTATAACTGTGGCTTTAAAAACAGAATTCGTTCAGGTATTGTAAGAACAAAATAACAAATCTTCCCAGTGTTCCATCTTTTGCTCCTCCTTCTTCCATTGATGACACTCAGTTATGAGTCTGTATTTCCGTCTTTCAGTGTGATTCCAAGTAGATTTCTTCTTAAGCAACTAGCACAAAAAGTCATTCATTTCCTGGAAGTCCAGAGGAACTATTCATTCAGCAAGTGCTAGTCCCTTGATATGGTTCTAAGTCCACTCTAATAAACCATGTAAACGTTGACATCATGAATTGTTATTAGAAATTTCCTAAGCTATGAATTAGTCAGAAATATGCTACATAATACTGAAGTTCTGATTTGGATGCACCACTGTGGTAACAAGTTGAAAGCTGTATACAAATGCAGAATTCGAGGCCATACTCAGAGACTTCAGATGCACCAGATCTGGGTGTGGCTCTGGGACGGGGCTGGACTCATCTACAGGCCTCCTCTGACTAGATGCTGGTTGTTCGATTGGAGAGTGATGGGTAGCCTGTGGAAGGGGCTAGGCTAATGGTCATAACAGTTCATGCTGATATGGCCCAGGCAAGAACAAAATGGAGAATGCCTGGGCCATATCAGCACGTTATTTCATTTCTATTTGAAACCTTGCTAATATCGGCTGGTTCAACAGACACTGACATCTTGGTTGTGCTGTGAGTGATAGGGTGTGGGGCAGTGGTCTGTGCAGGCAATCTAACACCTGGTTAAGCAAAGGCTGAAAATTCTGGGAGACCCTGTGAAATATTCACGAGGGACGGGATTATATTTTTAGCCAATGCTCCCGGAAGACTCCTGTAAAATCAGCCACAGCTCTCACAACCCCTGTATAGAGAGAGGCCTGCCTTGTGAGATTTGTCACATAGAAAGCAGGCCTGACCCCTCTCATAAGCAAATGTGGCACTAGAGAGCCCCCAGACTTGGCCAATAGAAAGTATTGATTGCCAAGCCCCTGCCCCCTCCCCAAACAGATAGATTGCCCCACCTGCGTAGCTCTCTCTCAGTGATCAAGTGTCTTTTGAAAGGTGGCAGTAATGAGGTCCCAGATATGTGACAAGTGAAGAAGGCTAGCAGCTGGAGAGCTGGGTCAGTGGTTAAGAGAGCATGCTGCTCTTACAGAGAGCCCGGGTTCGAGTCTCAGCACCCCAGCATCCACATGGTGGCTGAAACTCTAACTGTGACTCCACTCCCAAGGACTCAAAGCTCTTTCCCCACTTCTAAGGGCACCAGGCACACATGTGGTGCACAGACATGCATTCAGGCAAAACACTTAAACACACAAAATACGAATAAAATAAATCTTAAAAAGAAGAGTAAAAGAAAATGTAGGGCTGATATTTTCCATTTCCAGTAATTATAAATTATAAAGCCTGAAACAATGAGAATTTAATCATATTTGTTAAGGAACAAGTTTTTAAAAAGTCAAAATTAAGCCAGGCATAGTGGCAAAGAGTACATGAGTTCAGAGATAGTCTAGTCTACATTGTTAGCATTCTGTCTAAACTCCATCCCACAGTTGCCTGGCAACAGCCAACTAGGCCTGGCCCACTATAAAAGGGGCTGCTTGCCCCCTCCTCCCTCTCTTGATCTCTTGATCTCTTGCTTCTCCCCTGCTCTTGCTCCCCCTCTCTCCCCATTCTCTTACCCCCTCTCTCTCCACGTGGTCATGGCTGGCCTCCACTTCTCTACTCTCTCCCTCTCTCTGCCTTTCTCTGCCTCTACTACCCTCTTAACTCCCCTCCCCATGCCCTGAATAAACTCCATTCTATACTATACCGTGGTGTGACTGGTCCCTCAGGGGGAAGGGATGCCTCGGCATGGGCCCGCCGAGCACCCTCTTCCCCCATACCTGACCACACCCCCATAGAACATATTCGTACACCTCTTTACCTTTTATAAACACATCATACATAGTAAGGCCTTGTCTCCAAAAACAAACAAACAAGTAACAGCAAAATGATGAAAGGACTCAGGGGACAAAGATTTATACTTTCTAATTGGGTTTCATTTCATAAACTTTTCCTTTTGTGTTGCTGAGACCCCAGTGTCTTGTTCATTCTAGCGAATATTCTACAACTGAGCCTCACCTCTACCTCTCATTGGTTTTGTTTTGTTTTGTTTTGTTTTTTTTTTTTTGTTTTTGTTTTCCGAGACAGGGTTTCTCTGTGTAGCCCTGGCTGTCCTGGAACTCGCTCTGTAGACCAGGCTGGCCTCGAACTCAGAAATCCACCTGCCTCTGCTTCCCAAGTGCTGGGATTAAAGGCGTGTGCCACCACTGCCCGGCACCTCTCATTGTTTTGTTTTTAAAGTCATGGAAGCATGATTTAACCCAAAATTTCATAATCCATACAAAATCTTTCCTGGGTTTTCTTACCTAAGATGGTAGAAACCTATACAAGACCATGCTAATGGTTTTCTCATTCTGATGGGATAAAAGTAATCAAAAGATTAGCAGGAAGCAAAACTGAAAAAGAGCTGTCCTTGGTGGGCAAGTCCGTGGACTTTACTTAGGCAGTTATGCTGGAGGTTGGAAAAATACAGAAAGTACACAGGTGGTTTGCCAAAGGATGTTGGTAACATCTTGGGTAACAGTTTGCTGGATGCCGTGTCAGGATTGAAATGAAGAAACAGGTGGTGTTATTAGTCATGAGGGAAAGACAGCCCGAGGACGATAAACTCTCAATAGCAATCATGTTTGGAACAAAACCAGTGTCTGATAAAAAATAAAAAGCGAAATCTCCCATGGTTAATGAGAATCTTTGGCTTTGGTTTGGGAGGGAACAGAACACTGAGTATTGCACAAAAATGCACTCGCATTGTTTCACAGGCTGGGCATGTGGCAGAGGATAGCCCAGTGATCAGTGAGTCTTGCTCTGTGAGGACACTGAATAAGGGTGAGCAGGAGAGCTCACTGATTATCAGTGGAAAAGCTCTCCATGGTGTTTCTAACTCAGGGAAGATTGATGTAGTTTGCATTTATAACAAAATAAATGATGCAGTCTGGAGACACTTTCTGGGAAGCAACTCCAAGGTTCTCAGTAAGTCTGACCAGTGATGGGGGTCTTATTGGTCCAGGCAAACCAACAAGGGTAAGTTAACAAGGCTCTCTGTCAGTTGCTTTATATGCCCAGTACTGAGGATAAAACACAGGGCCTTCAGCATGCTAGGCAAGTGCTCTACTTCTGAGCTGTTCCCCCAGCCCAACCCCCAGGGTACATTTTCATCATAGGTAGGAAAGTTGGTACAGTTAGAATTCATCGCAGAGGCAGAATAATATCTGGACCACACATTTGCGTGAAATAGTGCAAATCTGTAAAGTGTCCGATAGTATTTGGTTTATAGGGACTCCTTCTGACCTTCTGAAGGTTTACTCTCTCTCTGGCTTCAAGAAGTCAGGAATACCTGTCACTCTGGAGTTTGGAGGCCCCAGGGTCCCTGGGCATGGACACAGCCTTCTCTTTGCCCTCTGCCTCCCTGGAATAGCAGGGTTTGGCCAAAAGCATCCTAAGTTTTGTTTCAGTGTGCTTATGTTGAATGTTGCTGAATGTTGTAATTATAGGGGTGAGTCTCAACATCTGTCTGTCTGTCTGTATGTCTTTTGTAGTACTAGGCATGTATGTACTCCACCACTGAGCTAGAACCCAAGGCCAGACTTTTCTGTACTCTTGAAAATGCTTATAACAAAATCTTTTATAGTACATCATAAATTAACAAGAGCAATTTGAATCCAGATGAAAATATTTCAGCATTAAGATGGAAAGTAAATGTCTTTTAGAGTGGAATTTACAGAGTGAGATTGAAAAACAAGTGGGAAACCTGTCAGCTCTCTTCTTTTTTAAAAAATAATTTATATTTTATGTACATTGTTGTTTTGTCTGTATGTAAGTCTGTATGAGGGTGTTGAATCTCTTGAAACAGGAGTTATAGACAGTTGTGGGCTGCTATGTGGATGCAGGGGATTGAGCCCAGGTCTTCTGGAAGAACACCCAGTGCTCTCAACCACAGAGACATCGCTCTAGCTCCATTTTTTGTTTTTGTTTTTTGTTTACTTGATTTTTGAGACAGGGTTTCTCTGTGTAACAAGCCCTGGCTGTCCTGGACTCTCTTTGGTAGATCAGGCTGGCTTCGAACTCACAGAGGTCTGCCTGCCTCTGCCTCCCAAATGCTGGAATTAAAGGTGTGTGCCACCACATCCGGCCTAACTCTCTTCTTTTTATACTTGCTCTGTTTTTAAATTGTGTGTGTGTGGGGGGGCCGCAGAAGAGGCATCAGATCTCTTGGAGATGAAGTTATAGGCTGTTCCGAGCTGCCTGACATGGGCACTGCTCACTGAACTCAGATCCTCTGGAAGAGAAGTAAGTGCACTAACCACTTAATCATCTCTTTGGTGCCTTGTTATACTTTTGAAAAAACTAGGGAGGAAAGCCTAATATTTAAATGATAAATTAAGACCAGATATGGTGGAGCACGTTTGGAATCCTGCAGGGATGTGGAGGAAGGAGGAGTTCTTGATTCCTTGCTCTCCTTTCTAACCCCACCCCCCCAAGAAGATGAAGACAAGACTAGCCGAATGAGATCACATCAAACTATTGTGCATTGAAAATAGGACAGGTTGATGAGGCACCAGGTGCAAAAAGCCAGTCATAGAAAGACAAACACAGCCCAATGTCATTGCAGTCACGTGGGTGTCACATCCATCAACTGGGTAGCAGCCAGTGCCGGCCAGGGGCTGGAGCGGGGAGACCAAGGGAGCTGCTGTTTAGTAAAGATGGAGGTCTAGCTTTGGAAGACTGAACTGTCCACAGGGCTGTCTGACAACGTGGATATACTCAGTACTACTGAACCTCAGTTTTAAAATAATGAAGACGATCGATTTTATGTAATGTGATTTATTTCTTTTTAAAAAAAAGCACCCCAAGCTCCCATCCAAATAAAATAAAATAAACCAAAACCCCAAAGCAAAAATGCTATGGGAAGAAAACATTTGGGGACAGATTATTGAGCTGTTTTCAAAGCATCCACACGAAGTGCTCAGTAGACTTTGAACTGAGACACTTTGATATAAAAACGATACTGACTAGTCTGAAACAAGGAACCTGAGTTGACAAATGCCACCCAGAAATTTTGTCTAACTAGTGGTAGGAGAGATGGAAAATGGGTCTTTTCATCAAGGCAGCACATTTAGTAAATGTGCTTTTAAGTTTTTAGTGTTTAAGTTTTGCTTTTTAAAAGATTATTTATTTATTTATTTATTTATTTATTTATTTATTTATTTATATGAGTACACTGTGGCTGTCTTCAGACACACCAGAAGAGGGCATCAAATCTCATTACAGATGGCTGTGAGCCACCATGTGGTTGCTGGGAATTGAACTCAGGACCTCTGGAAGAGCAGCCAGTGCTCTTAACTGCTGAGCCATACTTTGTGTGTTTTCTCTTCTTGCATGTACGTCTGTGTGTGAGGGAGAGTGTAGGTGCTAGAGTTCTGAGGCAGCTTAAAGAGTCGCAGAGAGATGCAGGAATCTAAGGTTTCATTGGACAGGACTGTTGATCGGCACACACCGAGGGACAGACTCTTTCTCTCAGAGGAAGCTGAGTGATCTGTCAGAATAAAGATGGCTGCAAGCCTTTGTAGGGACGGAAATGTTCGCAGTATATGTTTCTTCCTGCAGTTCCCATCTTCTAGAGTTACCTAACTAAGGGGAGACAGGCTGTCTCTGCAGATAGCCTATCATTCCAAACCTTGAAGGAGTATAGAAAATGTGGAATGGGGGTGTAGATTCCTTCATAGACGTTTCCTGATTTGCAGGGTCATTGTTGGAGGGGAGTAGTCCCAGATCCTTGAAGGGAAGGTCCTCTGGTGACAGCAGGAGAGTTTAACTTGATCTACTGTGATGGATCATGTGATTGCTGCCCTGTATTCCTCGAGAGACATTTGAGAAATGATTTTTTTTTTTTCAGGGATGTAAGCAGATGATTTGGTTATAATAAAACTGGGGGCTTGCTCAGGAAGTAGGATGAAGGGGGAGGAGTAGGATTGTGAGAAAGTGAGCCAGTGAGAGCACTGGAGACTAGCGTTGACTTAGGGTGACGGTCACTAGTCCCATTGCCAAGAGTGCTGCACCCAAATGCGCTCGCAGAAGCATCAGGGAGCTACAGAGCAGTGAAGGCAGGAAACAGGAGAAAGCAGAGGACTAACGAAAGAATTGTATCTGGCCTGGATGGAAGGGATGAAGGTCCCTTGTAGCCAGAGCCCTCCCCTCTGCAGCATAGCAGATTGTCAGGAACAACTGGAGCAACGGGAGCTTTGGTCGGTCGGGTGAGAGCCGTTGGGAGAGCTTAGAGAACAGTTTGTTTGGGTGTAGGGAGAAGTTCCATAAGTAAAATGTTTAAAACTAGACAGGGTAAAAGCATGAACATGGGGATAAGGAGGAAGGGGGTGATCAAGGGGAGGAGAGGGAGTGGGAAGGAACCTGAGTCCCATACAAAGGAGGAGTCTGTGGTTGAATTTTTGGTCTGGTTCTGAGGTCTTTGGGCTCACCTCAAGCCAGTTAGAATTCTGGTGCAGAAACTGTGTCTTTTGTGGAGGAAGGCACAGACCCCACCCTCAGCAGCAGTCAGATCTAGGTTTGGAGTACTGCGGCAGCCAGAGTCGAGTTGGTCCTGTAGGATGTTAACCTGGTCTGAGATTTCTCTAATGTTTCTTTGAGGACTGTGAGACAGAGACATTAGTTGATGCAAGGAAGGCTACAGTCGGCTGTTTTAGTTCTTAGTCCTGAAAACCATGCCTAGAGTGGCAAAAGTGGGTGAGGTTGATGGCCCATGGCCCATTAGTTCCCCTTTCAGAGGTCACCCAAACTGCTTTCAGGGGTTTGAGGGTGCTGGTCTTTCTTCAACTGTTTCCATCTGACAAAATAGCCTATGAAGGAGAAACAGAGGTTGAAGGCCTCAGAGGAGGCTCCATCCAAGGGGTGCAATAAAATTTAACAGATGACAGAGATGCAGAATGTATGTCAGAGGTAATAACTGTATAGCCTTGTGGAGAACTTTAAGGAGCCAAGTTAATGAGGAAATTTTAAAATCAAGATTAACACAAGTTAATATAAGGTTAAGCACAAAGTCCAATGCCATTGTACAACTGGCTGGCCCATGACCAGAGTTCTGTAGAAGGGAAGGTGACTAGTTAGCTGTTGGTTTATGTCAGACTCCTGCATAAGGAACAAGCACCTGGAAGCTTTGTAAAAGAACTCAGGTAAATCAGCATCTAATTGACAAGTTAAAAGGGAAATCGAATCCTGCTGAATCATCTTTATAGGACTGTCCAGCAAAGTTTCAAAGATGCTGCTAGGATCGTCTGAACGACTTTCCAAAACTGTGAGTTTGATGGCAGAGTATCTGGCAGCCTCCTTTAATCAGGGAACACGGGTGGTTAGGGTGTGGACCCTGGAATTAGCTTGAACTAGCATGCAGGTTGGATGGTCAGAGAACAGGTACAAGGTCACTCTGTTCACAGCACACTTATATGTCAGTTTCGGAGACAATTCTTCATTTTTTGACCCAAACTGTATTTTCCTATACAAATTTTTTTCTCACCCCAGAGTATTTCCATTTTGCCAAAAAACATATTTCCAAATCTTGCTTTTCCGGTGTAATGGTGTCTCCAGGACTTGCTTTGGTGGGAGAATTGGGTTCTGATGATGCCAGTTAACCTTGGTTTCTATTGCTTATGTTTTTACACTTGCCTCCTGCCATTTGGTTATCTCTAGTGCTACCTGCCCTCCCTTTATCTGACTGGAACCTGTCCTTCCTGTGATCCTGGTTGTATCAGAAGTCCTCAGAGACCAGCTGTCTCTGGGATCCTGAGATCCTGGGATCCTAAGATCCTGGGTGTGTCAGAGCTCCTGGGAGTCAAGCTGCCTCTGGGCTCCTGAGATCCTGGTGTGACCGTGCTCCGTGGATCCCGGGATCCCGGGCGTGTTAGAGCGCCTAGAAGTGAAGCTTCCTCTGGGTGTTGTGGGACTGGCTGCGGAGTTTGCGCCCAAGGTCTACCCCAAAACATATTTCCACACCTATATCCTTTCATGTCTCTTTTCATACTTGAGGGTTCTTCCTGTCTTAATAAATTTTATAAATTTTCTTTCTTAATAACTCTGTTTTGCAATAAAAACCCAGGGAAGTGTATTTGAAATATGTTAACTGTCCCAGAGGCATTTCCATTTCTTCTCTCTATCAAATTTAAATTAGCTAGCTGTTAAAATGTAGGCCTCATTATGATGGGCGCGAAGCAATCGCCACGTCTAAAAAGCAGCATCTTCTGAATGGGCCCGCCCACAAGCCAACAGAAGGCTCCTCAGCCTCTCTCCTGAGCCTGCTTCCTTTCCGGTTTCCATTGCGTAGGATCAAGTGCCTGCTTGATTTTCTACAGATGTGTTTGCCATTTAAGCAATGCCTATCCAAAACATTTCATCCCACTCAAAGCTGAGGACAAGTGGCAAACTTGAGCTGAAGTCACTTTGGATTCCAGGAATGGCAAAGCCTCCCAGGACAGACCACCTTTGCTCATTAATTTTTGTCAACTTGACACAAATGTAGACATACCTAAGATGAAGGGATCTCAATTGAGAAATTACATCCATCACATAGACCCATGGGGGGCCATTTCTGGACCGATGGAGGAAGGCCCAGCAACTCTGGGTGGCGCCACCCCTCGGCAGTGGGTCTTGGTTGTATAAGGCAGCTAATCAAGCCAGGGGGAGTAAGCCAGTGAGCTTCAAGTTCCTGCCTGGCTTTTCTTGATGATGAGCAGTAACTTATAATATGAAATAAACCCTTTCCTACCCAAGTTGCTTTTTTTTTTTTTTTAATATTTTTTTGATACTTTATTTACATTTCCATTGTTTCCCCCTTTCTAGGTCTCCTCTTTGGAAGCCCCCATCCCCTCCCCTCCCCCGCCTCTATGAGGGAATTCCACCCAAGTTGCTTTTGGTCATGGTGTTTATTACAACAATAGACAGCAAACTAGGAAGCTGTCTTCCATAGGTGAGCAATTATGCACGATAGCATCCTGGCCCCATCCCGGGGCAGCAGCAATCATCCTTACAAGCAATCAGGACTTCTCTGGATCACCTTACAGAACCAAAACTCAGAAAATGACCGACAGACCACAGCCTGACCATACCTGCCCAATGAATCATGTGTATCACTCGACCCTTGTTTCAGTTCCCTTTTAAAATAGAAAGTTATGTCCTATTCTAAGGACAGACATGGGTCTCTGGGCCCTGATATGGCCACATCAGTCAAATTTATTCTCTTTGTCTGTTGCCATTTCTTGTCTTTGATTGAGTCAGGTAGTCAAACCTAGTTTTTTGGTGACTGTTGGAGATGAGAACTTTACCCTCAGATTCCTTTTATATTAAGAACAAAAAGGGATTGAACTAACTTGATATGAGTTCTTACTTATAAGCCAGTTTTAGTAAGTCATTTGAGTGGGAGGCTTTACTATGTAAGTATTGCACAGAATATATATATCTCACAATAGCAGGCTTGTACACAGACATACGGAGTAGGAAGCTTTGCTTTGTAAGCATACCACAAACATATATCATATATGTACACTGATATAACAAGATGAAATAACTTTCATGTTAATATTTAGTGATAAGACAAAAAAGTAAGAATGTAAGTTATGATGAAGTAAAGATGACCTGCTAATTTGGTCAAACTAACAAATTTCTCATTTGCCGTTAAGTAAAAACCTCTATATTTTAGCCCCAAACAAGAATATCAACTCATGGTCATAGACCAACAAACACAACACAAAGAATTTCTGCAATCAACAATTCTGATGAACACAAACTATAGAATTAAAGATTCCACTAATCAGAGTCCAGTCTCGGTAAAACTGTAGGGCACGTGGACTGTGCCACAGGAAGACTGGAATGTAACTGGAGAGGCAGAGCATGGTCAAACCCTGGAGATCTCAAAACTTGAGACCGGCAGGAGTGGAACTATTTCTCTATTTCCGTGCCTGCCTCTGAGCAAGCAACCAAGCGACCGTCAACCAGGTGGTCACCAGGTGGGTCAGGTAACCCAGCACCTGGAAGGTCTCCCCATGCTAATGGGGCATCTCGGTACCTTAGCTTTCAGCCAATGACCTTTTCCCTTCCTGGATATCCCCACGCCTTTCCACAAAACTATGTAACACTTGGTTCACTCCAAATAAAGTGCATATGTTTAAACCCGCCCTGAATATACTACAAGCTAAGTGTTCATGACAGACTGCTCTTCCCCCTTCCTGCCTGGTGTGCAACAGCATCTGATATCCTGAGGGCAAGAGGCAGACTGTGGACCCCACTCGTTTTGGATTTTGCCAGGTCCTCTCTTCAGGCCAGGGGGGTGTATACTGTTGGCGTCTGGACACCCCAAAAGGAACCACATAAAACGAAGGCTAACACCAAACATCTCTCTCTTTAAGCTGTAATAGTGGCTAACAAGGGACCGAAGGATGAATCTTCTTATGCAGATTATGGCTAATATTCTAATTAGATTTTTTCTGTTTTAGGAGCTAGTCATCAGATTGACATCCTAATAAAACTGGAAAAATCCTGTTTTGTAGTAAATAGGGCCTGAAATTCTATAGGAAGTCAATGTTTTATACAAGTACAAAAACATGTTCTGCTTAGAGGTTCCTAGAGAAGAGGAGAGAGAGAGAGAGAGAGAGAGAGAGAGAGAGAGAGAGAGAGAGAACCATACCGAAGGTCAGAGAAGCAGAGGAGTGCTGAACTGAGAATGTAAGAGTCCCAAGAATGACTTATTTTAGCTCTGATACACCTATAAAAATTCTTATTAATTTCTCATTCTTTAATCTCAACCTCTCTCTTCCACTTTCTTCTCTCCAGTTTTCAAAACTCTTAAAAAATTTTTTAAAAAGTAAATTAACAATTTTATTATTCTTTTTTTTAGATACTTAAAATTCCAATTAAAGTCACCTGCCCAGTTATGAACTTTAGTCCCATTGCCTGGGGTTTCATTTTGGTAAAACATAAACCAGTTTGGGGATATTGCTCATTTCAAGATATCTGCAAGTTAAATGATCATAATTATCAAACATAGTATAAGCTGGTGAGTCAAATGGTGGGCTGTTTTTAAAACATCTCCTTATTTGTTCTGTTTCCCATTTAGTGTCTCTCCTTTTCTCTGGAGGTTGCAGCCTCCCTCTGTTAGCTGGAGGAATTTGCTTGGATCAGATTCAGGTGCTACGTAGGAAAGCGGCCCCCTCAGCTCTCGCTTCCAGGTTGCTTCCTCTCACAGCAGCCCTAGTTTATCCCATATGTTTGTGGGACAGTGTGTGAGGGGGGTTAGTTACCAGGCAACCACCTCCTATGTGTATCTATCTGGCTGAGCCAATAAGATTCCTTGTAGTCTAGGTATGCTGTTTTGGGCTTTCCCATGAGGCACTTGCACATCCTGGGAAGTCCCCCTCTGATACCCCACCCTGTTGGGCTGGAGGAAACAAATGCCTCTTCAGCATACTTTGAGCAGACACTTTCAGCATTCTAGACTAAGAGAATTAGCTTTCAATAAGCAGGAGAGGAGCTAAACAGAAATGCACAATTACATACTGAAGGAGTGGCAGGAGAAAATAGGCAAATGCTAGCAAATAAATATGCATACAATTCAGAGAGAGAGAGAGAAGGAGGGAGAGAGGGAGGGAGAGAGACAGAGGGAGAGGGAGGAAGAGAGGAAGAGAGAGATGGAGGAAGAGGGGAAGAGAGAGAGGGAGAGAGAGAGAGAGAGAGAGAGAGAGAGAGAGAGAGAATTTGCAATAACTCAAAGTAAACCAATGGATATTGACCAAATGAAAAGACGGTCTGGGCCCCAGAAAGAACTCACCAACTTCTGCCTGAGTCAGCAACACAGACAGTTGAGTATAAAAGGCCCATGTTGACACACGGTGTCACCTTGGGTGACTCAACTGGTGTAAGTGGATCATCCTTGGGGCCAAACTTCAGACCCTAAAACTGTTGACAAAAACATAGCTTTCATTTCAAAGAGAATAAAGTAATGTAGCCCGAACCAAATTTGGGTGGTCATATCCTGAGAACATGGGCTCAGATTATGGAATAACATGTTTCACATGGAGGTGGTTACATGAATCTTTAAAGTCACAGAACAGAAGCAAACCATAAATCCAAATGTGTAAAAACCTTACGCTGGAAAAAGGCTTTTCAACCCTCAATTCAAAATGGACCAAAGATCTCAACTTAGAACCAGAAACACTGAAGCCGCCAAAAGAAAGTGCTTCGGGATATAGGCATATATAGGCAAGAGTCTTCTTTTTCTTACCTTCTTTTTTTTTTTTTTTTTTTTTTTTTTTTTCCGAGACAGGGTTTCTCTGTGTAGCCCTGGCTGTCCTGGAACTCACTTTATAGACTAGGCTGGCCTTGAACTCAGAAATCCACCTGCTTCTGCCTCTCAAGTGCTGGGATTAAAGGCGTGCGCCACCACTACCCGGCCTCACCACCTTCTTCTTCTCCTTCTTCTCCTTCTTCTTCTTCTTCTTCTTCTTCTTCTTCTTCTTCTTCTTCTTCTTCTTCTTCTTCTTCTTCTTCTTCTTCTTCTTTTTAAAGATTTATTTATTTATTTCATGTATGTGAGTACACTGTCACTGTCTTCAGAAGAGGTCATTGGATCCCCAGTACAGATGGTTGTGAGCCACCATGTGGGTGCTGGGAATTGAACTCAGGACCTCTGGAAGAGCAGTCAGTGTTCCTAACCGCTGAGTCATCTCTCCAGCCCCAGCCTCACCTTCTTTTAATAGTATATGCTAATTTTGTAGACTAGTTCATGTGACTATGACAGTTCCTATATGTATATAATGTATTTAGAGCATCTTCGCTCCTCGTTATCCTCTTTTGTTGCTTTCTGCTCTTACTTATTCCCCTCCTCTTCCCAGCTGGTCCCTCTTCCTCATCTGTCCATCTGTCCATCTGTCTATCTACCTATCATCTATCATCTATCTATTACTGCATATATTTCATTAGGTTGCTCACAGGAGCATGGGCACCTTTAAACACGGCCACACCACTGAAGACTATGTCTTCTTCTCTCCCCTAACAACCATTAATGGTGTATAAATATTCTGGGAGAGTTGGGACCCTGTAAGTCCCCCCCTTCATGATAGGATATGGACAGACAAGTCTGCAGGAATCACAACTACCGTGAGTCCGAGAGCTTAAGAGGCATGCCGTTCCCGGAAGTCAGTGTCCTACAAGGTTCGCTGCCTTCCTCTGGCTCTTCTGTTCTCTCTGTTCTTCTGCGATGCTCCAGGAACCTTGGGGAGGGTGACATATAAATGTTCCCTTTATGGCTTGGCTGAGCCTTCAACAGTCACACACTCTCTGAACTCAGATCAGTTGCTGAGCCTTTGCATAGCTGGCTACTGCAAATAGAGGCTTCTCTAGCCAAAGCTGTCAGTAGCAATAATCCACAGGCATAAAGAGAGTTAGTTAGAAAGCAGCTTGATGGAAATATCATTCCCATTTAGTAAAACAACAGCAGTGGTTTCCACACTAGGGTTGAAGAGCTCCCCCATTGAGTAGATTTATGGTACCAGGCACAGATTCCTTTTTGTGATAGGAAAACACTGGCTATCCCATAACAAATCCAACCAGAGGGCACTGGTTACTCCATAGCCGACCTTTCATCAGTCCTCAGCAATAGGGTCTTACTGTGTAGGTCTGGTGTGAAGTAACAGCAGTGACTGGCAATTGGTATAGACCAAGAACTTTCTGAATAGGCCACAATAGCACAAGAAATAGCACCAAGAATCAGCAAACAGGATTATGCGAAATTAAAGAACTTCCATAAAGGAGAGGACTCAGTCAATCAGATGTCTGACGACAGAATGGGAGGATCGTTTGCCAGCTGCCCGGCTTCATAAAAGAAGCCAATGTCTGCAGTATACCAGGCCCGCGAAAAGCAAGCCAAAAATTAAAGCCAAACTGCCAGTCAGAAAATGGGCCTGTGAGCCGAACAGTTCTCAGAAGAAGAAGTAGAAATGGCCCATAAATGTATATTTTAAAATGCTCCGCAATAGTATACTTTCGTTTCCTGTTGTTTACCATGCTCTGTAGTCACATTCCCCCTCCCCCCCCATTCCTAACAACTCCCTTCCCAGGTCCTCCCTTCCATCTTTCCTTTCTTTCTCTCCCTCTGTCCTCCTTCCCCATGCCTCCGTTCCTTTTCTCCCTCCTTCCTGCCTTCTTTCTTTCCTACGTTGTGCAAGTGGTCATAGCCGCTGTGTTTATGACAGTGATGGTCATTCCATACCCAGAAAACAGCACTTAAGGTACTCCTCTTCCTCCTCCAGCTCCCACGTCCTTCTGTGCCCTCCTCCAGATGTTCCTGGGGTTTCAGAGGGGGCGGCATAGATGTCCTGTTTAGGGACAAACGACCCATAGTTACCTATTCCCAAAACTTGGCACAGCTGTGAATCCCTACTTTGACGATTGCCCACTGCCAGAAATAGACTTTCCAGTCAAGGCTGAGAGCAACACTAGTCTATGGGTTTAAGCATAAATATTTAGAAGGTAGTCTACTACATGTCCGTTTAGAAAAACGCAAGTAGTATATTCCTCCGTGTGGCCTGTGACCTCCCTATGACTAGCTGTAGCCTTTGATCAGGTCTACAGTATCGGCCATGTTTTCCTCCTATGCAGCAAACTTGACATGTAACCAAGAAGCTGTTGGCTATTTCTGGAACATTCCTGCCATGGCTATATTGGTTGGCATGTCTTGCTGGGCAGTTCAGTGTTATAGCACCAGGGGCCACATCTGGGTGGGATGGTTGATGATTGTTCTCTCCCAACTGCCTACATAGCACTTTTGGGCACTTTGAACACCAGCCAGCTCCATTACAGTCCAATTTTTCTGTGTCTTGATTCCAAATTTAGTGGTGCCTTCAGCAATAAGTCTTACTGTCTACCAAAGATAGGCAATAAAGAGATGCAGCAATAGCTTGCATTGTATTGGGAGCCTCTGGCACTTCCTTAGCCAAAACTCATGGGTAAGAATCATGCACATGAGACTGGGCTGTTGGTTAGAAATTTGATGTATGTGAGCAGGACTGTCCACTCATGTGGAGTACCTCCACTAGGTCTCCTTTAAAAGATTATGCTAGCCCAGGTGTGGTGGCTAATGTCTTTACTCCCAGCACTCGGGAGGCAGAAGCAGGCGGATCTCTCTGAGTTTCTGGTCTACCATAGGTGCACAGTAAGATCCTACCTCAAAATCAACAGCATCAGCAGCCCCACCACCATCATCAACAAGAACAACGTCTCAGCATCATTCCCTCCTGTAGCATTCTGTTCTATCCTCATATTAAATGTGCTTCCTATCCCCTCTTCAGACACTTTCCACTCCTCCCCCTCCAATGGCTCCTCTTTTTGCTTCATGGCCCCCATGGACTCCCCTACTTAAACACAGAAATCTAAACATTTGAGTCTAAGATCCACATAGGAGGGGACAGAAAGTGTTTGTCTTCATGATACTTGCAGGATACCTTACTCAGTATGCTATTTTCCAATTCCACCCATTTTCATGAAAACTTCAGAATCTCCTTTTAGCTCAGAGCTGAATAGGATTCAACTGCATACATATGCTCTATTTTCATCATCACTCAGCAACTGATGGACACCAGGGATGTTTCCTTTTCTTAGTTATTGAGAATACAGCGGCCATAAACATGGATGTTCAAGTCTCTGGAGATGGGCTTACAGGCCAGTGTGAGCTGCCCAATGCGGGTGCTGGGAATTGAACTTGGGTCCTCTGGAGGAGCAGTAAGTGCTCATAACCACCAAGCTATCCCTTAAGCCCCGCCTGTGCCTATATATTTAGTGTATATTGTAAATAACAATGTAGCAAATTAATAAAATCAATAGGTTCAGAGCTTCAGGTTTGAGATGCTTGATCCATTTTGGAGTTGATTTTTGTGTAGGGTGGTAGATAAAGGGCCCTGTTTTCATTTTTCTACATGTAGATATTGGGTTCTCCCAGCACCATTTATCTCAACTGTCTACTTTTGACATCATTGTAAAAAATCAGATCACTATAGTTACATAGACTTACATCTGGATTTTCTGATCTGCTCCATTGATCCACGTGTCTGTTTAGTGACAGTACCACATTGTTTTTGTTACTATATTTCTGTAGTATAAAGTTAAATTAGGCATGGTGGTATCTCCAGCACTGTTCTTTTTGACTATTTAGGTCTTTTGTGTTTCCATGTGAACTTTAAGATTTTTTTCTATTTCTGTAAGCAGTAGCACAAAGATTTTGAATGGGATTGTACTGAATTTGTAGATTGGTTTTGGTCAAATGTTCATTTTCAAAATATTAATCCTTGATTTCTTTTTTCACTGTTTTAAGGGTTTCATTGTAGAGATCTTTCATGTCCCTGATTAGGTTTATTCCAATATTTTTTTTAGACTATTGTATAGGGGTTATTTTTCTGATCTTTTTATCAGTATATTTGTAATCGGTACACAGAAAGGCTACTGATTTTTGTGTATGAATCGTGTATCCTTCCACTTTGCTGAAAGTGCTCATCTGTTATGGGACTTTTCCGGTGTTGTCTTTAGGATCTCTTTTTAGAACTATATCTGCAAATAGAGATACTTTGACTTCTTCCTTTCCCATTTCCTTTTATTTCCTCATCTTCAAAAAAATTACTTGAGATAAGATTTTTAGCATGTAAACAGGAGTAAAGAGATTGGACACTCTAGTTTTGATCCTGATTTTAGTGGAATACTTCAGTATTTGTCCATTTATTTTGGTATTGACTATAGGTTTGTTATATATAACCATTATTATTCTCAAAATAACAATCAAATATGTTCCCTATATCCTTATTCTCCAGAGCTTTTATAGTGAAGGGATGTAGTATTTTGCCAGTGGCCCAATCCTACATTTCTAGAGATGATCACATGACGTTTTTCTTTGAGTCCATTTATATGATATATTTATCTCTTTGCCAATGTTGAATCATCCTTGAATCTCTGTACTCAAGCAAACTTGGTCATGGCAATAAATGACCTTTTTAATGTGTTTCTATATTCAGCGCCCAAGTATTTATTTGTGAATGTTTGTGTATATGTTCATTGGAAATATTCATCAAGTTTTCTTTTTTATTGTATCTTTATCTAGTTTTGGTTGTGGAGTAATATTGGCTTTGTTTAAAAAAGTTTGTTTTTCTACTCGATGGACTAACTCGAGAAATGTTGGCTTGATTCTTTGAAGACTGAAAAATATTCACTGGTGAGTCCAACTGTGCTTTGAAATAACTTTTTAAAATCACTGTTTCTCTTTCCTTGTTACAGGTCTATTTAAGATATTGATCTCATCCTGGCTTGACTTTGGTAGATCAGAGAAATCACAAAAGTCGCCCACTTCTTTTAGGTTTTATGACTCAGTGAAATACGGGTTTTAAAAAGTATATTCTTAGGATTTTTGAATTTCATTGTAACCTGTTGTAATGTCTTCCTTTTCCTTTTTAGCTTTGTTAATTTATGTATCTTTTCTGTTTGTTTTTATTAACTTGTTTAGGAATCTGTCAATCTTATTTATCCCATCAAAGAACAGATTCTTGGTTTCACTGAGTCACTATATTCTTTTTTGTTTGTTTCCATTTCATTACTTTCTGTCCCACTCTTAGTTATTTATTTTTGCCTAAATAAGTAATTTGGGTTTGGTTTGTTCTTGTTTTTTTCCAAACTCTTCATTAAGTACATCATTAGGGTTTTTGTAGTTGTTTTCTCTCTCTCTCTCTCTCTCTCTCTCTCTCTCTCTCTCTCTCTCTCTCTCTCTCTCTTCCCTGACATTTTATTTACAGACCAGACTGGCCTTGAACTCACAGAGATCCACCTGCCTCTGCCTTATGAGTGATGGGATTAAAGGTGTGTGCCACCACACCTGACCTTTCCAATTTTTTAATGTGGATACTTATATCTATAAACTTCTCTTTTGGGACATCCCTAATTGTATCCCATAGATTCTGATACATTGTGTTTCATTTTCATTCAATTCTAGGAATTTTTAAAATTTCCTTCTTGCCTTCTTCAGTGATCCATTCATCATTCAATACTGGGTTGCTTAACCACCATAATTTTGTGTATTTTCTGTAATTTCTCTTGTTGGTTTCTAGCTTTATTTGATTGTAGTCAGATAGAAGAATAAAAGAATGTATTTCAATTTTTCTATATTTGTAAAGACTTGCTGTGTGTCTCAATATTATTATTTTCAAGAATGGTCTATGGGATACTGAAAAGAATGTGTATTTGGATAAAATATTCTTTAAAAAACCTTTTTATGATTCTTTGTGAATTTCACATCAATAACCCCAAACCTACGCATTTCACTCTTCCTTCATATCTATCCTCTGCCCTGTAACAACCTCCCACAAAAGAAAGAAAGAAAGAAAGAAAGAAAGAAAGAAAGAAAGAAAGAAAGAAAGAAAAAAGAAAAAAAAAGAAAAAGGAAAAGAAAAAAAGAAAAAAGGAGACCCATCTCACCATGGAAATTGCAGTGTGTCACAATGTGTCACATAATAAACCTTTTTGCCCAAGAATCTTTACTTGAAAATGTTCATTGCAATGAGTTGTTGGTCTGGTTTGAGGCCTGGCTTCTGCTATACTATTAATACTGACTCCCCACTAGGATATCTTGTTGTTGCCCTGTGTCATGAAGATCCTGCAGCTTTGGTTCTGCAGGACTGGCCCCTTCATGCACTCCAGCAGTCCATAGATAGGATAGGTGGTGTAGTGGGCCAGCTCAGAGCCCTGGATCTGGGCCTGGGTGGAAGCTGAGTTTGTCAGCCTGCCAGCTCTCCTAGACCCAGGCCTAGCTCTCCCACTTTGCCCAGGCAGGGGGCAGGCCAGCTTAACCACTCTCTTGCCCCCAGGGCCAGGTCTTCTCTGCCCACACCACCAGGGCCAGCTCTACTGTGCTGCACAGGCAAGGTGCAGGGCCTGGTGTCCAGAGTGTTGCAGCCAGTAAGGGGCTGGGCCAGTTCTCCTGAGTTCCACGGCTGGCAAGGTCTGGGACCAGCTCTACCACATTCATTCCATCAGGGGCCAGTTCTCTTGTACCAATGTCACTAGAGACAGCTCTACCATGTTGTCCAGGCAAGGGGTGGGCTGTCACTCCTGCTGCAGGCAAGGGGGAAGGAGCCAGCTTAGCACAGTGTTCAAACATCAACATAGCCTCAGGCAGCAGCCCAAACTAGGGATATCTGCATGGTCTTTGGTAGTAACATGGGCCTTGGACATCAACACAGATCCTGCTGCTATAGGACTACATGGTTCCCTAGCAGCAGCATGGGCACAGATGTCACTATGGGCTCAGGTGGTAAAGCAGGCCACTCAGATCAGTATGTCCCCCAGTGGCATCATGTCCCTCACAGAATAACATGGTCTCAGGTGGTGGCCCTGACCATTGATATCCAAATGGCTTTTGGTGGTAGCTTGGGCTCTGGACATTGACACAGGCCTCAGCTGTAGAAGGACCATAGACCCAGACATAGTCCTTAGAAGTAGCCCAGGCCAGGATAGCACTATAGCCACTCAGATCAGTTTACCTCTACCCACGTAAGTATGGCACCTGATATCAACATGTTCTCAGGCAGCAGCCCAGACCACTGATGTCTGGATGGTTTTTGGTGGCATCATGTGCTGCAGACATCAGCACAGACCCTGGCTGCAGCAGGACATGGCCCTTGGTGAAGCTTGGGCGACCTCACCATGACCCCAGGTTGTTGCACAGGCTCCTCATATCTGTTCCTCATGGCCCTCATGTTTCCATTTCCACCCCTCTCTACCACATACTCCCTCTTCCTCATCTCTCTGTCACATATTCACTCATTGTAATGGCACCCACCATGGGACTCCAGGGCAGGTGCTTGGGTGTCTCTCTCTTCCCAGTTAGAATATGTTTTGGATGTCTGTTAGGGCTCTCTGATCTTTGATGTTATTTAACTTCAATACTTTTCATCTATTTTTTTCTCAGATAACTTGTCCATTGGTGAGAGTGGGGTATTGAAGTAATCTACTTTTAATGCATTGGGATTAAGCTTGCCTTATGCCTTTTTGTTTTATGAAATTGGATGCACCTTAGTTTGGTGTATATGTGTTTAGAATTGCAGTGTGCTATTGATTGGTTGCTTCCTTTATATGTATGAAGTTACCTTCTTTATGTCTTCTGATTAGTGTTGGTTTGAAGAATATTTTGTCAGATACTAGATTGGTGATGCTTGTGTGTCTTCTGGTTCTATTTTCTTGGAATAGCCTTTTCTGTCTTTGAAGGTGAAATATTTCCTGTAGATGGATCCTGTTTTCTAATCCAACCTGCTAGTCTGTGTCTTTTGATTGGGGAATTGGGACCATTGATACTGTGGTTTATTACTGGAAGGGGTACATTATTTCCTGTCCTTTTGTTGACTTTGCAGTTTTGTTTTTGTCTTTTCCTTAATTCCCCCTAACAGCTGTCCCAATGCAGTTTTCTTCCTTGTAGCCTCTTGGATGTGTTTATATCCTTCTGTTTAGTTCAAATTGTTTCTGCCAGTAGTCTCTTTAGTTGGTTTTGGCACCATAAATTCCTTTATCCTACTTTTATCATGAACATTTTTTTCCTTTTGTAATCGATAGTTTTGCAAGGTATAATAGTCTAGTTGGCATATCTGATCTTTCAGAACTTGACAAACATTGCTCCAAGCCATTTTAAAGTTTTCAGGACAGAAGCCATACTACATCAGGACCCATAAAGAGTTCACCCCCAGGTCTTTTACAGTTTTAATTGGAAATTCAACTGTTATTTTGATGGCTCTATCTTTATATATGACTTGTTCCTTCTAACTTGCCCCTTTCAAACACTTTCTTTGTTCTGTATCTTTAATGTTTTAACTATAATATTATGTGAGAAGTTTCTTTCATGACTTGTCTACTTGATATTATATATGCCTCTAATACTTAGACTGGCACCTCTTATCCTAGATTTGGAATTTTTAATTTTTTTTATTTTATTGAAAATATTTTCTATGTTTTTAATGTTATTCTCTGTATCTACATAATTTGAAGATTTAGTCATTTTACGATTTCTGAAAGATCTCATATGTTCAGCTCATGACTTTAAAAGGCATTTTCTTTGATCCAGTTCCTTTACCTTGTCTTGAAGCTCCAACATTCTGTCTTCTTCATGATCCATTCTATTGGTGAGGTCTTCCACTGAGTTGTTTTTTATTTGACTTACTGAGTCTTTGATTCAGCCTTGTTTCAATTTGGCTTTCCTCAGTGTTTTCTCTTTATTGAATTGTATTTTCACATCTTGAATGGTCATTGTTACTGCATTCAGCTATTTGATTATGTTCTCTTCACTGAGGAGTTTATTCCTGTTCTCTTTAACATCATTCAGAAATTTATCTGTATCCTCTTTGAAGTCTTCGAACACATTTATGATGTCCATTTGAATTCTCTGTTTGCAGTTTCATCTAAGTTTCCCAGTGAGGGACCATTACCATGATACTGGTGATTTGGGGAGGACACCTAGTGTTTTAGTTTTCATGTTTGTATTTTTATTGAGACTTGCACATCTGGAGCTAGTACATTGTTTATGGATGTTGGTATGAATTTATAACTCTCTTGTGTTGAGTGGGTATTTTGATCTTTGCCAGCTGTCACTCTGGGTTGGCTGGTTTGGGATCATCTAGATATTACTTGAAGTTTAGTCTTGGGGAGTTTATATGTGCATGCATGTGTATGTGCACCCGTACATGTGTGTGTGTGTGTGTGTGTGTGTGTGTGTGTGTGTGTGTGTATGTGTGAGATGAGCACCTGACATCTCTCTTGAAAAATTTTAGCATTCAGTACAATATTGCAAATTGTAGTCATCTTGCATTTATTAGATCTGTAGATTTTCATGTCTTATCCAACTACAATTTTGTGCCCTTTGACATATTGGCTCTCATTTCTCTCTTCTCATTGTTCCTTATAATCCACATTCCACCTATTTCTATATATGTATGTGTCCCACTCCTGGACCTTATTAGTATTATGAGTACCTCAACTGCTATGAGACTTAGACTCCTTATCTATAAAATGGACTAAGATGCTCAATGAGAAGGTTGTATGAGTTAATATATGTGCCTGACAGTGAGTGTGGTAACTGTGATACTAAGTCATCACAAAACAGAAACCCTCCTCCCCCTTTCCTAAGGCACACTTCTAGGAAGACTTTCCAGCTGCTTAATGAAGCAGCCAGCTTGTGATTTTTGCAAAAGTTGTTATAGCAACTATATTTTTAAGTCATTGACTTAAAAATGAACATGGCAATGAACTTGACAATGGAACTATGTGACAATAATAAGAGGTAGGGATAACACACACACACACACACACACACACACACACACACACACACACACACACATACAAAGAGAAAGCCAAGAAGTACAGTAGGCACAGAAACACCCACTAAGAGCAGACATTTGAGTGAGTCTTTCTGGGGAGATGTGAACCCCAGATAGGACACCAATGACAGATCCAAGACTAGTGTAGTGAACCAGTAAATTTATATGGGGTACTTATGGAATCATGGGAGACTCTATGACAGTTTTGTCAAAAGAAAGTCCACCCCAGAATGGGTAACAACTAATGAAAGATACAACCTTGAGCTCTCTGTACAACTTCTAGGTAGCCTGGCTGACTGGAGAACCTTATCACCCTGGCAGTTGTTACTGCACATATAACCTTGCAGTGAGCTTTATGAGTCTTGTAAGTCCAAGGAGCCTGCAGAGAATTATAAGCCTCATTTTCTTTATGAGTCTTGTGGACTTCCCGCCTGTCTCTCACTGGAAATAATTTAGTTTGAGGAAATTCCACACAGGATTATTGTATGTGACAGTGTGGGAATGAGAGGAGTCTCGTGCTAGGGACAGAGTGAGAGCCGTGAGCCTGGAATGGCATGACTGTAGGGTTGTGGCTGTTGTGGCCTTCCTCTCTCTACTTTAGTTGGACCAGAAGTCCTCTCTGTTGTTTTACTCCTCCCATGTTCTTCACTTTTGTTTCTTCCCGCCTACCTGTGTCCTCCACTGAGAGCTCCTGGGGTAGATGTAGCCCCAACCTCTTCCCATAAGTCCCCAGTGACTCTAACATTGGATCCCAATTCTTTGCCCACCACTCCTAGACATGGGAAGAAGTTAGAATCATGGTCTTATCTCACACCTGAGTAGACAGAATACCAATTTACATTCTGGACACCCTTATGCTGGCTGAACCTTGGGAAGGATGTAAAAGAAACAGTTTGACAGAAAGCCAGGAGAGACCTTTTCCTTCCAAAAGATGGCATTCAGGTGAGAAGGCTTCAATAGTTTAATGTTAATGTTTCGGCTTAATAAGGCTGTCACCATTGCTAAACAAATGAAGGCACTGACTCAGGGCATCCACTGTTATGCTTGCCACTTCTTGCTTAAAAGCCTTCTGTGCTTTGATCTGTACCTCAGAAGTTGACTTTAAATATGGACGGCACTTTCTAGATCTTCTTGCGTTCTAGACTTAGGTTAGATTTGACCAATGGAAGCAGTTAGGACTCGAGGGCAGGCGGAAGGGAGGAATAGCCTCCACTGCATGCTAGATAGAACTCCTTTCTTCCACAGTGACCCTGTCAGGCTGACTCCCATGCTCTTTTCCTCCACTTGTCTTTTGTCCTGGGGGGAGAAGTTGCCTGCTGCTGATCTCTGGGAGCCACACCCATCCGGTTGCCTTCCTGATTCCCACTCCACTGATACAAGTACCACTTCCATCCAGGTTTTCTCATTTGAACCAACTGAGTTGAAGTAACTTGTTATCAAGACACTGCATGGTACAAGAAGAAAGGAATGGCAGCAAGGGTCCTGACTTAGGTGGGCTTGGTATTCTAAGACAGCAAGGATGTGGGTTGAAGAGAGAGAAGGAAATGGGATACAGGAGCAGAGTGAGGAATCAAGACCCAGTGTGGAACTCTGTCTCAGCGGTCTACCTGGTGCTCCTTGCCTCTGGTGTGACTCGTGCTGAAAGCTGCAGACATTTTCCTGTGAGGACAGGGGTAGTCTTTGTGAGCAGTGGGATCTTTGGGAGGTGACTTAAGCTCTGGTTCTATATGGGTTCACTGGTTGATAGGTTGTCTTAAGAGAAGAACATTAGAAAGACCAGATCAGCTTTGGCTTGTGTATGCACCATGTTCTATCATATGCTGTCTTAGAACTCTGCAGACAGTCCTTACCAAACCTCTGCAAGAGGCCCACATCAACTATATCCATCACCAACCTTGGACATCCCAACCTCTAGAACTCTTATAAATAAACTTCTTTTCTTCATAATTTACTCAATTTTAGGTACTCAGTTATAGCCACAGAAAATGGACTAAGACAGAATATTTCACTAGGTTTGGGAAGAATTTCTGGTGGGCCAGCCTCTTGGCCATTTGACCCAATAGTTTCTTGGGACCTTTCCTTCCCTTCGGGATCATTGGTTGATATCAGTCTACGAGGACAAAGGGAACAGAGATGACAATAGGGGATTGAAAGCTCTGAGTATGTAAGGTGAATGATAACACCAGGACTAGCTGCAGGGAGACAGATCAGCTTTACTTGGGGAGATTCAAAGCTTATATAGTTTTGGGGACTGAGGTCAGGAACATCCAGGATAGGCAAAGGTTATCTGCTAAAGGTATAAAGTACCGAAATGCTTCATTAGCATGGGGAAGCATTTCAGGAATCTCAGGTGTTGGCTGAATGGGTTCTTACTGGGAGAAAGGAAGTTGATTCTGTAATCTTTACCAAGGCTATGTGGCATTCTGCAGGTAGAGGTGTGGGGAGAGGGGTTGAACTTCCCAGACAAGGTCAGAGAAGGGGAAGCCCGCCAATGCAGGGAATCAGTCCTCCATAGTGCTATCCAGACCATGGTAGACTTTGATCTTAATTAACAGGGCAACAGTTTCTTCTAAAGTACTTTGTGTCTGTGAATGAGTCAGGAACCAGGGTTCCATGGCTCCTAGCTCACTTCTGTGTTCTTTTTGCTGCTGGTGATCTAGAGCTACCTGTATCTAACTCTCTCCATTCCCTGGGCATTGTTAGCCATCTCTGGTGTTTGTCACTGGGCTGGAGTGAGGCAGGCCCTAAGTTTCCTTACCTGGTATGCCTAATCCTGTTCAGTGCTCCTACAGGAGTATAAGCAGGAAGGTACCCAGTTTTCATTAAGGTGATTCCAGCAGTTAAGAGGTAGCCTTTTGCCATTCTCAATTCCACAGGGCAGTCCAGAACAAGCTGTTTCTTCAAGGTCTGCATATCTGTGTATTTGCAGGCAAGCCTCTTGAATTGGGTGGAAGGACACGTGACTTCATACCCCTCTATTCAAGTACAGTGGTAATTATCAGAGACAGCTGAGACACAGAGGCAGGTTTTCTTTTATAATTTGCACCATGATCTTTGAGACCACATCTCCCAGGTAGAGCTATACATCATTTGTATTGAAGGGATTCTTTCTTTCATCTCAGATTTCTACATATTGTGTTCCTGGGTCTGTTGGAAGAAATAGCATTGCAGCCAAGTGTGGTGGTGCATGCTTTAATCTCAGTACTCAGGAGACAGAGGTAGGTGGATCTCTGTGAGTTAGAAGCCAACCTGATCTACCTAGGAAGATCGAGGACAGCCAAAGCTACATAGAAATATCCTGTGTCAAAACCAAACAGAACAAAACCCCCCAAACAACAAAAAGAACAGAAAAGAAATAGCATTGCCTATCAACCACAGTCCCTCATCATGACTTTGCAAAGATCATCCTCTTTGTTTTGAAATGCCACCTAAACACTCAGTTGTAAGTCTTCACCAGTGCTATCCTCCTTCCACTGTGGGATGAAGAGGTGTGTGTGTGCGAATTCATGTGTGTGTGTGTGTATGTGTGTGTGTGTGTGTGTGTGTGTGTGTGTGTTTGGTTGTCTTCTTCCCTGTCTGTAACAGCACTACAGAACTGCCAGCCTTTAGCTCTCAGATTTTTAATGGGGAGAAAGCTTTTTTCTTAAGACATGTGGTCTGCAGAAAGTGTGGGCTGTGGCTTGGGTAAGTGAGTACATTTCCATTACAGGACTCCCTCTTCAAGGGTTTCAATTTGCATCGAAGTGGCAGACTTGGAAGAAGGTGGTGGCAGGGATGCTGTGAGAAAATGACAGTTTGGTTAATTAAAATCTTAGACCTTCAGGGTTCATTTACTAGAATCCCAAATTATGTGTTATGACAAGGTTTGAACTCAAGAGATGGGACTTAATTCTTATTCTTCACAAGAATGTCCAATAAAATGATTAAACATAGAGTTAGAAAATATCGTATGTATAAAAGAATTAGCAAATACTGATCAGTTGCTCACAGGAAAGCTTAGGGTCACATCCCTGACGCCATTGGTAACATTTTGTCAACTGGTCACTGTATAGTCTTTTAAATGCATGCTTCCATTTAAATACAGCTTTATTTAACACGTACTTGCCTCCTTGACAGTGAGTTCATGGCCGATGCCACTAAAATACAGCTTCTTTAACATATTTATTTTCTATGTATGATATGTCATAGCTGTTTTGTACTTGGGAACATCAGAGATTTCTTAAGCACCATTTTGGACTCTATAAACAATGAGGCAAATGAGAAAAGGCTCTTAAATGCAAGACATGACTTAAATATATGTTGAAAGCATATGTAATAGGATACTAAAGCCCATGTTGCCTGCCATCCCAGAAGCCAGTGATTAGAGACAGGAGCAGAATCTATAGACTGTTGTATCCAGAAAGCCAGCTTCTGAGAAGCCAGAGAGAGATACGTCTGCTTTGGTCCACCCCAGTTGGTATAATTGTATAGTGGACCAGCACAAAGGCCACCGATCATTCCCACATTTGATGTGGCCCATCTGGCCAGGTGGTGGTCAGCCTAGTTTTTGAGATGCTAAGTGTTGGTGGCTCTCTCCTTGTCTCCTCCTGTACTTTTTCTAAGTAACCAAGGGATGGAGACTGGGGAGGGGGAAGTGGAGAACAGAGTATCCTGGTGGACAAGTCTCCTATTCTCCTGAGACGCCATTTACATCACCTATAGGCTAAAGATTAGCTCAGAACAAACAAGCTATTAGCAGTGTGTATGTGCAGGCCCTTCTTTATACAGTACAAAGTACAAGGGAGACCCTTGCACTGTGGAATGTAAATGTCCCTCCTGTCTGTACCAAATACTTGTTTATAGCTGAAATAAGAAGGCAGAGTCTCAGCTTGTTCAGCCTCTACTGGAAACAAGTGCATTGGATCAGTCAAAAGTCACTATTTTGTGTGCCTATGCAAACATCAATAAAAGCACCACGAGTCCTGATTTGGGGATTACAAATGCATTTTAGTTTGTGGACAAATTTACAAACATGCATTCCTACAACAACGAGGCTATGCATACACGTATATATCATAACGACTCACGAGGACGCACATACTATATCATAACGACTCACGAGGACACACATACTTAATATTTTCACCTGTGTGTAGAAAGAGGAGCATGTGTTAAAATTAATATCAATTAAAATGTATACTATGGAAAACCTTTTAGAGAAATGCTCATTTACAAGGACTGGATATTATTTTTTGAACATCTTCTGGATAGAGTTGGGCACCATGAACTTCCAACAGAGGTCTACAAGGAATCCCTATGTACACCCCACACTTTGTCTCTTGATCATAGCGTATACCATAAGGCATCCAGAATTGGGATTTAACTTCTTTTTAATGAACAAGCAAAGCCACCTAGAGACTTAAGATTCTACATATTCTGGAACCTGCCACCACAGTATGCCAGGTCCTTTGGACTCAGGGGTAGGCAGTCACTGAAAGCTTATCATCCTGGAGATAAAATCCTAGGGCAAGGCTTTAGCTCTAGTAAGAATTAACTGTGTGCCCTTTATAGGTTATTCCCTTCTTTAAATTTCAGATCCACCAAAGAAAGGAGCTGAATGGTATGTTCTCCAGGCATTTCTTGGTCTGGTGTGTGTGTGTGTGTGTCTGTGTCTGTGTGTCTGTGTCTGTGTGTGTCTTCTTGCGGCCAAGGGAGTATATGGTCAGATGCAAAGATGTGTTTTGGAGCCACCATTTTTAAGTAGAAACAGAACTTGTGTTAAGATTTTTAATTACCTCCCACATGTCACATTGTTCCTTGTGAAGTCTGGAGTTGTTTGTCATGCCTGAAAGCCTGAAGCACTTTTTGATTTCTCCAAATTTAGAAGTAGCTTATTTTAAATGTTGGATGCTTAACAAAAATCTGTAACAGCTTCATTGTATAATCATCTTTTCTCGTACTGTGGCCAAGAAAATAGATCTGGCTTTGCTAAATGAGATTAACTTTCTACATGAGATAGTAGGCATAAGTGTGTACTTACTTTGACATGTTAAAAGTGTCTTAAGCTTGTCTTTAATTAGTCTTGGGAAGACTGAACACAAATGTAATTAACTTATTACCTTAGTTCTAACCAGACGCATAAACATTCTCTAAATGAAAAGAAGCCTGCATTTTAAAAATCATTTATAAACAAGGGGGCACGTAGGATAATGGTTTCCTGTTAATTCACATTCAAGAACATACTCCCGAGAGAGCACAGACATGAGGCCAGCTGCTAGTATGAGATGCTCTGCTCTGAGAACACCTTTGGAAATTCTCTCATTTCAGACTTGAGCTGTTTAGATAGTCACACAACTTCATTTACATCAAACATATAAACATAAGATAAAACAGTAGGGAACCCTCTGGGCACTGTGATTATAATTCTGTATGTTAATTACTCCATGGGACAACAGCATACCCTTTTCCATTGGGATATCACAAGCACATTGATATTTACAGGAATCCTTTCTAGTTAAATCTAAACGAAAGGAGGATGGTATGTTTAAATACAAGAAGGAGACAAATTCTGTTGACACATGAAGGGTGCAGTGTCTATTGGAGAGGTTATTTGGAGGTTTATCAGGGAAGCACGACACTCCTGTGACCTGGACAGAATAATGGTCCTCCTGTGTTTAAGAAGGTCTTCCTTAGTAACTAAGTGGGCAGTTTAAGGGAGGAATACATGTGGGGCTGTGAAGGAGGAAGGAAATACCCATCTAGCCAACCTCACCAACCCTAGTGTTCAGGAGATGACATAATACAAGTGGATTCAGTCCTGGGCTCTACCAGTGCTTCCTTGGGAAGACTTTCTAACCTACAGGAATGCTGAGGGTATGGGTATTAACTGTATCTTCTTGATTGCGCTCCGTGACGAGGAGACCTTTATGCCCCACTATAGATATACTACTTCAAAATGAGGTCAGTGGTCTCTGATCCAAAGAAGAGGGATGGAAACTGTGGAGCTGTTTCTCCATTCCAAGCTCCCTCTAATGAGCTTTTCAGGATCACACTCTTAACAAGGGAAGAGGCGAAAGTCACATCCACACCATGACTTCTGCGGGCTGATGTTCCTAATGATCCGTTTTCATTATTTCCATTTCATTAAAGTGGAGACACACAGAGATGAGTCCTGGAGTTAGGACTTTTACCCAGATCTTTGGATCTCGAGTAGAGCTCCTTTTGTAAGTCAGAGTATGTTCTAGAAAATTGTCCAAATCATAGCAAATGGACAGATGATACTCATTGCCACCGGAAACCTCTGCTCTTTCTGTGTCCTCTTCCTTCATGACCCCAGAGCCCCGAAATCCTTGGCCTTAAAGTACCCATGGATACTTTCTTGTCTCAGGAGCTCCCATCTTTGCCCTATAGGCTGATGAGATTTGATACAACCGTAGTAAAGCCTCCCCCCCCATTTGAAATTACAACATTGTAGATAAGTACAGAATATCTAAGGAAATAACTGGAGCTGAGTGGGAGAGTCAGTATGCTGTATGGACCCTCTTCCTATGAGGTCATGGTCTCCATATTGATGGAGTTTTCCTTACATTTCTAGTATGTCTAAGTGCTTTATTCTATTGTCTTTGACAGGTCTGTGCAGAAAAGATAAAGAATGAAAGAATATGGTTAATCATTTGTGATCTCTTTCTAACGACCTGGATGGATGGATGGATAGATGAATAGAAAGATATATAGATTGACAGGTAGAGCTTAATAACTCCAATAGCTTCCATCATTTTTTGGGGGGGGGGTAACTGTTTTTGCACATAATAGGTAATCCTCAAATGTCAGCTCCTGTTCTTGAATAATCTGTTGGTGTGGTTTGCAGAACCATTCAGAAGCATTCAGTCCACATCACTTGTTACTATTTGTGTCTAGTCTAAGATGTTATGCAGACATCAGTTGTGCTGTATGTTATGACACAGAAGCATCCTGATACATTAGAGCATGCGAGCATGACTACAGCTGTATCTTTCCATGTAGCTTGTAAGTGGTTGATGGTGTGTGATATACTGAGTATCGAATGTTAAGCTTTTTCTTGGGCAACACCTGCAGGCTACTTCAATCTGATACAATCCACCTCTTCGGTGGCAGGCACCCCACTAGTTTTGAGGTCGAGGTCAGCGCTGGACTTACTCCCGTAGTGAGAAGGCCGCCAGTGAAGCAGCAGCATCTTCTTGAAATATTTCATGGTGTTGTTCTTGACCGTCACGAAGCATATAGTATTGATCATGCTGTTGCTCATGGCGATGCACTCCACGACGTAGAAGGCGGTGAGGTAGTGCTTCTCCTTCACAACCACCGCGGGGAAGAAGTCTCGCACTATGGTAAAGCCATAGAAAGGCGCCCAGCACAGCACATAGGCTGTGAGGATGCCCATGAGCAATAGCACGGTCTTGCGGCGGCAACGTAGCCGCTTGCGGATCTGCTCCGTCTGGAAGCCAGGCACAGCCTTGAACCAGAGCTCCTGGGAGATCCTGGCATAGCACAGGGTCATAGTGACCACAGGACCCACAAACTCAAGCCCGAAGACAAAGAGGAAGTAGGATTTGTAGTAGAGCTGCTGGTCCACCGGCCAGATCTGACCACAGAAGAGCTTTTCCTGATTCTTGACGATAACGAGGATGGTTTCTGTGGTGAAGTAGGCAGATGGGATGGCGATGAGGATGGAGACCATCCAGACCAAAGCGATCAGGAAGGAGGCGGTCTGATAATTCATCCGCGGTTTCAAGGGGTGGACAATAGCGAGATACCTGAAGGCAGAGAGAAGGCAGCAGTGATGGTTATACTTCCAAGCATGATTGTTTTTTAACCAGCCCGAGAGCTGAAACAGCACAATGAAGCCCCAGGTGCTTCCAGCCCAGGTTTAAGCAACATCAGCTCAGTAACAGCCCCACTTGACTTTTAGAGCAGGGATTTAACGGAAACAGCTAATGGGTTAAAGCAACCTGGCATTTCTCCCTTGCCTGGCATAGGGGTCAGAAAATTACCTTTCTCTTTGAGATTTATTTCCCTGAATACAACCCAAGACAAATGGTATTTACCTTGCAGGATGTTTGTTATAGTACAGCCACTTTAAGCTTATCCCCATCTAGCTTACAAATGAATGAGACTCAGACTATGGTTATTTGTCTTTGATAATGCTGGGGGTGGGGGTGGGGGAACCCCTGACCTACTGACCATGTGCTCAGTGTCCATCTCCTCTCATGGAGGCTTCCTCCTCTCTCCTGCATCCTTCTCTCTCTCTCCTCCAACCCCCCCCCCCCCCCAGCTCACCAGGTAATTCGACCCGCCTACCTCTAATCCCTCCAGTAATTGGCTGTAGCCATTCTTATTTAACCATTAGTTTTCAATTAAGGAACAAAGTTTGCACAACAAAAGCTGGTAAAAGTGAGAATTCACTTGTAGGCCTAGACCTTCAGGTACAGGATTTAGCATTATACTACATAGCTATAGACCGAACCTCAACAGTTTGTGAGCATTAAACATAGCAAGGATGTACTCGTGTGAGTATCTTTCAGGAGATATACGCACTCATCTGGTCAGGATACCATTAGACCTTCTGAGTTTTCAGTCTTGCCATCCTCCCCACAAACATGATACTCTTAAAGTTCTTATTCCAAATCCCTCATGAGTTAAGGTGAAAGAAGAGCTGTGTAGCTCAGAGCAAGATGTAGACATTGCTCAGGCTTCCTCCGCCGCCTGCTAGACATCAGCCTGCATTCTGGAGGCAGTGGGCTTAAGTGAGATCGGGACTCTAGTAAGAAGTAAGTAACATGTCCACTATGGCCAGCAGCTACCAGAGGGGAGCCTCCTGATACGAAGCGTTCACATCCACCTCCCCATGCCATTTCACACTCAAGAGAAAGTGCGTGACGAAGACGTCCTGCTGGAGTACCTCCAAGTGTCACTCCTGTTCTTTTGAAGGAGTCATCCTGCTCAAGACAGATGAAGCCTGAAGCCTTCATGGAAAATGAGCTCACTTGTGTGGGTTGCTTCCAGAGAGATTTGGGTCCTGGTTTCTGTGTATTATGTGGGTGGGGGGCAGGAGGGGTGGTAGGGGAGAGTGGAGGAAGAGAAGAGGCATGAGAGGTAGATAAGAGACAAACTATCCTGGAAATGAGTGTGTGGGCCAAGAGCAGGAAGTACCTACTGAAAAATGCTCACACAAGTCCATCCTTGCTATGTCTAATGGACCAAGAGCAGGAAGCCTTCTGTAGAAAATTCTGTCTGACTTTTTTTTCTAACCAAACCCTTTGATCACCTTTCCAAAACCCTGACATGACTTAGAATCCCTCTGCCACGTTACTATTCTCTGTCCCTTGAAGTATTTCTGTTATCTTGTCCCATCTGTACCTGCTTGCTGGTGGCTCTCCAACAGATTCCATACTTGAGGCTTCTGACTATGGAGGAGAAGATGGATCCATCCCAACCATGGGGGCTCCCTGCTGGGTGTTACCACAGCAGCTTCTGGAGCTTTCCACCTATCTGTGTGACCAGGCTAGGAGGATGAGCATTACAGGGCTGGAGAGGGGAACAGATAGGCACCCTCCCCACTTGACCGGGATAGTAATATCTGTGATAACTGGACAAACT
>CM052701.1:43030223-43072897 GCA_028551405.1 Uromys caudimaculatus | reverse complement strand
CCCAGCACTTGGGAGGCAGAGGCAGGTGGATTTCTGAGTTCGAGGCCAGCCTGGTCTACAGAGTGAGTTCCAGGATAGCCAGGGCTATACAGAGAAACCCTGTCTTGAAAAACCAAAAAAAAAAAAAAAAAAAAAAAAAAAAAACCCAAAAAACCAAAAAACCAAAAAACAAAACAAAAAAAAACCCCAACCAACCAAACAAAAAAGCCCCAAAAACAAAAAACAAAAACAAAACAAAACAAAACAAAACAAACAAACCGAAATGGCAACAGTGTCGGGGGCCAGAAGTCTGACATGGTTTCCCTGGGTAATCTCGGGTGCCAGCAAGTGGCACTTTTTAGGGTTCTCAGGACAACCTGATGGGGGGCTTTTGTTTGGGTTTTGTTGTTGTTTGGATCTCTAGCTTTTCAAGAACTGCCTATATTTCTTGGTTCATAGCCTCTCCTTCCTTCAAAGCCAGCAATGGCCAGTGGAGTCTTTCTCACATAGGCCTATTATGATAATCTGCCTGCCTCCTTCAGGTAAGAACCTTTGCCATCCATTGGCTCCACCTTACCAAGTACAGTCTCTATTTTAAAAGATAAGCAACCATAGCTCCTCGAGTTACCTCGCTCCTCCTTAGCATGCAGCGCAGCACAGTCATGGGTTTGGGGGATTTAGGATCTTTGCTGGGCATTCATTACTCTGTGTACTGTACTAAATCCAAAGTCTTTAGAGACTATAAAACAAATGCAGGATTTAAAACTGCTCCCAATCTGGTCCTGTTACCACTCACAGGGTATTAATAACTCACAGTATGTTAATAACTCACAGTGTACCAATAACTAATACTTAGTGTATCAGTAACTCACAGTATATCAAAACTAACAGTGTACCAATAACTCACAGTGTACCAATAACTCACAGTGTACCAATAATACAGTATATCAATAACTCACAGTATGTCAATAACTCAGAGTATATCAATAACTCAGAGTATACCAATAACTCACAGTGTACCAATAACTCACAGTGTACCAATAATACAGTATATCAATAACTCACAGTATGTCAATAACTCAGAGTATATCAATAACTCAGAGTATACCAATAACTCACAGTGTACCAATAACTAATACTCAGTGTATCAATAACTCACAGTATATCAAAACTAACAGTGTACCAATAATTCACAGTGTACCAATAACTCACAGTGTACCAATAACTAATACTCACAGTATATCAATAACTCACAGTATATCAAAACTAACAGTGTACCAATAATTCACAGTGTACCAATAATACTCACAGTATATCAATAATTCAGAGAATATCAATAACTTACAGTGTACCAATAACTCACAGTATGTCAATAACTCAGAGTATATCAATAATTCAGAGTATATCAATAACTCACAGTGTACCAATAACTCACAGTGTACCAATAACTCACAGTGTCAATAACTCAGAGTATATCACAGTGTCTCAATAACTCACAGTGTATCAATAACTAATGTAAAAAACTTTTACAGTTCCATTTATTTTGTTGTCGTTTCCCATCTCCCAACCCCACCACCTTTTTCCTGGGTGGCCTAAAACTTAATTGTAGATCAGGCTAGCCTTACACACACACACACACACACACACACACACACACACACACACATTGATAATCTGCCTGGCTATCCTTAACTCTTACACTCAAATATTTTGTCATCCAACACATCTTTCTTAGTCAGAGGGACATTTCAAAATTCATTGTTAACATCAAGTAAACCAGAAAGACAAGAGCACTGACTTGGAAGTGGTTAGGCAGGTCTGTTTCCAAACTGTGCGCTTGGATAAATAACTTACGCTCCTGAGACTCAGTCTCTGCGTCTGTGAAGTGGGGATAATAACGACTTAATTGACAATCTGTTGGGATTTGTGTCAGTTTCCAAGAAAGTAAGCATCCATAATGCATGATGGGTTATAGTACTCTGCGTGTGCTGTTCATTTCCCATGAGTCATCGGTTGGCAAGAGAGACATCTGCAAGGTCCCTGCTGCCAACTGTCTGCTTGAATGTGTATGCTTTTGAGGTCAATGGATTCCTTTAACTCTCTGCAACTAGAAATAGCACCTCCTCTGCATGAGCATAGTCTCCAGGCGCAGCTTCCGAAGACAGCATGCGGTGGCACTTCTGGAGTTTCTGCCCAGCAGAACAGGCATGTTTGAAGAAATAGTGGATGGAAATGCACAGGGAGACTGGGCTTCTGCAGGAGCCCAGGCTGAGCATGGACTGGCGCTTGAGCCCCACTGGGTGACTGTTTCCTGTTGCCCTTATAGTAAATTTCCTAGTTTGAAATGGTGCACACTGAGATAGTGCAGTGTTGGAGGTCTGAAGTCTGACAAGGTGGGGGCCGGCAGGTGGTATTCCTTTTGGAAGTTCTTAGCAGAGAACCTGTCAGGGGAGGGCAGTGGCCAACAAGTCTCTCCTAACTCACAAGAATCTTAAATTGTTTATCTGAGGTGAATAAAAACAGGATCCCAGGAAACATCAACCAACATGGCCCCAGTAAAAAAGACCTATTTTCTAAAATCAGCACCATCAGGGAAGGGTAGGACTGTCCAATCATCTTTTGATTGTTTCAGAGTCCGTTGAAGGCAGAAGGTTCCTTATTAGGGCACTGCTCTAAGGCCCGAGGGTCCATGTGCTGCTTTAATCTGTGAGCCTCACAGGTCCCCAGCACCTACCCAGGTGCTCCTCTGTGCCTGTCAGAGAGCTCCACGGGGAGCCCGCTAGGAAGCCCACAAAGCTTCCCATCCGTCTCCTCCTCTACCAGCCATGGCGGGTATAAGCTTCTTGAGGGAGCTAAGTCTAGATTTAAGGGTGTGTGCCTGTTATTCCAGTGCTCAGTAGCCTAAGGCAGGAGAACCAGAATCAACGTCATTCTGGACTACATAGGTGAGACCCTTGCCTCTGTTGAAAAGCTAGCATTTACAAGTCATTGTATTTTTATTATTCTCAATGTTTGATAATTCCTAGTTTTTACATGGAAATAAGCTTCTTGAGTTCAAAAACTAAATCTTTTACGCTTGTATTTCTGTTTCATAACCTGGGGACAGCATAGCCACAAACCTGTGGCAGTCATGGCAGATGCTGCCATATCTCCTTCATCCCCTCTGCTCTTATCCTCCAGTATCTTCTTCCCCATAGTCCCCCCCCCCCCAGTGCCATTACCATTTCAGCACATACTCTCCCATCCCCCTCTGCGCTCACCACTTTGGTATACACTCCCTCACTCCTCTCTGTTTTGCTGCTTCAGCATGTGTTTACACTCTAGCATAGAAAACCTGCCTTTTTGTTTGTTTGTCTGAGGGTTTTCTCTGGCTTTCAGAGTCCTTGTGGCTACCTGTGCAGTATTTTCGAGAAGCCCTCTGCAATGACTTGTAAGAGCCATATAAAACAGTTCTCCCGTGTCTGGGAGAACTCTGCGCTGTGATTCACACCGACTCCAAGGGTTTCTTAGCAGCAACCACCCACGGAGGCTTTAGTAGTGTATTTACTGCCCTTACCTCTCATTTCCTGGTGTCACTTGCACATGGATCCCTGCACATGCCAGAGTGGTTGGGGGGAAAAACACACAGATGGTGACTTCTATATCTCCATACACAATATGAATTGGAGGGTCATGCTGACATAGACCACACAATGCTAGACTCAGGATTTACATCCTGCAACATTGGGACGTATGGAGATTTCTTAAGCAAAGGAATATCTTAGAAAAAGCCAACAATAGTGATTGATTCTCAGACGCTTCGTATGGATGAACATGGATTTTAGGGTGCAGTTAGAACTCCTGGGGAGCAAGAGACAGGTCAACAGAGCACCAGAGTGTCCATCATGAGTTGCCAAGTGGCAAAGCTGAAGGGACAGGTACCGGATTTAGTTAGAGCTGAACATAAGGGATGGGGTCAGTGGGTGAGGGACAGGAAGAAAGGTGGAGGAGGATGGCTACTTTCCTGTTGGGTCACTGGGAGCAGGGTGGGGGGCACAGCTGGTGGGGTGTGAAGGCTGCATGGGGAAGAGTTGGCTGGGCTGAAATGGAAGCTCTGCTGTCTGTGCCAGGGTGACTGCTTCCTAAGCAGCCTTAGGGTCACAAACCACAAGACAGCAAGATCGATGTCACAGACACAGTTCACAAGGGGATGAGGTGTGAGGACAGCAGCCACTCTCATTACAACGAGCTTAGAGTCACTCAGGAAAGTGAATAAAAATGCAGATTTTTGCAATTCCGAGCTCAAGGGATTCCCATTCAGGTGACTTGGGTGGGTGGGGCTCAGGAAGTAGACTCTGTCACTATAGCAAGTGATAGTCTGTGTGATTTTCCTGAGGAGTTTTGTGCAGTTGGCTGGCAGGTATGCAATCCATACGCTGGTTTCTAGATTGTAGACCTCAGGCTGTAATGAAGGTGCTTTCCTCATGGGCGTCTTGCTACCAAAGGAAGAGGTATCTTGTTGCTGTGTCTTTTATTAATATAACTGAAAAATAACTAACTGGCATATTAAAAAGCAGTAAACAGCACCCAGAACAAGGGAGAAACTGAAGAGCTGAAGGAGACAAAGGGGGAGGCCAGGAAACCCCTCTTCAGAATGCATTTCAGAACAGCTCAAAAGGGCAGGCTCGTCAAAGGTCTTCTCTCCCATCCCCACCCCACCACTTTGACAATCGGACCTGAAACATACAAGCTTTCTCATTTGCTGCTGTTACAACTGGTACCCACAAATTTATAGCAGAGCAAGGACTTCTGGGACATCTCATGCAAATATATTAAATAAGCATGCAGATACATGCAAAACAGCAAAAGCAAACATGTCCTTCTCTCTTTCCTGTAAGCAAATTCTGCCATCTTATTTTCAAATCAGCTCTGCAACAAAACCACCAGAAGGTATGCTCCACGCTCTGTGATTCTAATGAAGTGATTAAAGAACAGACAGAACTGAATTGCTGTGACAGAGAGTGATTACTAAGACTGGCAGAGGAAAGCATCAGGGGCACAGGAAGCTTCCTAACCAATGGAACGCTTTATATGTGGATCTGGCTACGATGAAAAGCCTGGTACCCACTGTGTTGACTAGAAGCTGCTCTAGTTAACTCTCCTATGGCTTTTAAATAGTTGCTGCCAGAGTTTTCTGCTTTTGTCACTATGTTGTAGGACATGTGCTACCTAGATCTGAAGCAGAGACAGCATCTCAAGGCCTGACCAGAACTATGAGACTCAGAAGCTTCCAACTTGCTCAGATGCTGGTGGACAGACCCCATCTGGAGAACGTCTCCTCTAGCCCCTTGACCAATCCCTGAGCTGTCACATCTGGAGCCATGCCAGTCTGTGAGAACTGAAGTTGAAGCTCACCTGTCAATAGCGATGGCCAGCAGAGCGTTGGTGGAGACGTACAGGGAGACAGTACGAAGGTAGTTGACAGAGGCACAAAGCACGTGACCGTGCTCCCAGGAAAGCTGCCGCACTACGTAATAGTCCATCTCGAAGGGGCAGCAGATGATTGCCACCAGGAAGTCAGAGATGGCCAAGTTAGCAATGAGGAGGTTGGTAAGGTTGCGCAGCTTCTTGTAGCGGGCGAGGGCGGCGATGAAGACAAAGTTGCCAATGCCGCAGACCAGCATGATGCCTGCCAGTGCCACGCCAATGACAATTTTGGCTGCAAAGAAGGTCTGTGTCTTGGTCACATCCTCGTCCTCGTCCAGGGGAAGGTCATAATCACCATAACTGTAGTTTAAAGGGAGCAAGGAGACATGGTCTTGGGGTAGATTCAAGTTTGGTGCAAAGCTAGTGTTTCTGTTCTGGTGTCCCATGTTGATGGTGCTACAGGTGGGCTGGTATGTCTCAGGGAGATATGCCCACGTGGAGTTCAGCACTTCAGCTGGGGTGTGTAGGTCCCTGTTGGAATCCTTGGGGAGAACTGATACCATCCAGGATCTGGGGGGAGATACAGCCAGTGGTCAGCAAACATCAGATCTGGTACTATTCCCCCAAGACTGTTCCCTAGGTACAGTCCAACCAGACCCACCCAGGGCCAAGGAGATGGGAGGCCGTCTGCTTTCTGGCCACAGAATGAACTGCAATCTCTAAAGAAACCCAAGAAGAATGTGTACCGAACAGTGCTGGGTTGACTGTTGTTACTCTCAACAGCTTATCAGACGATGGCACAAGGCAGGGGCTGGATAGGAAGGTATTGGTGGCTGGGAGTGCTTTTCCTGTTACTCTCCTGTTCTTTGCTTAAGAGCTCTAGAAGCCAGTCTCTTGAACTATGGGGCTTGCATAACTGAATGTGGCATTGAAAAAAAAAAGGTGACCGTAAATGGTTTCTGAGCGAACAAAAATCAATTCAAAAAACAAAATCAGACACATAATGAATCCAGGCTGCTTCTGGCATCCTTCAACCAAGTTGCATCAGGACACTTCGTTGTAGCCTTGTTTCTGAACACATATGTGCCCTTTGCTCTGTGTGCTATCGTGCTTTGCAGTGCCCATGAACAGAGCCTGAAACACCTTGCCTCAGACCCATGTGCTGTGAATTGCACACATACAATTACTGTACACACAAAGCTTTCTGCTCTCATAGAAATGTAACAGTTTAATTATGGAAAACAAAGACTACACACTGGATGCTACACACTGGATGCCACACACTGGATGCTACACACTGGCTGCTCTACATTGTTGCATTCAGCTACAAATTAGTGTATCCCTGGATTTATTGTGCTGAAAGGTTTTGATTTAAAAATTCTATCTGAAGGGCTAAGAGATGGCTTAGTGGTCACAGGAGCTTGCTGCTCTTATAGGGGGCTCTCTTGAACAAGACCAGAATTCAGAACTCCATGGCAAGTACCAATCCTGACGCTATTAATGATGCTCTGTTATGTTTGCAGACAGGAGGCTAGCATAACTGTCCTCTGAGAGGCTCCACCCAGCAGCTGACTGAAACAGATGCAGGGACCCACAACCAAACATTGGATGGAGCTTGGGGACTCTTATGGAAGAGGTGGGGGAAAGACTGAGGGCCCCAAAGGGGTTAGGAACTCCACAGGAAGACCAACAGAGTCAGCTAACCTGGATCATTGCTGGCTCTCAGAGAGTGAATCACCAATCAAAGAGCATATGCAGGCTAGACCTAGCCTCCACCCACCCACATATATAGCAGATGTGCAGCTTGGTCTTCATGTGGGTCCCCCAACAACTGGAGCAGGGGCTATCCCTAAAGGTCTTGCCTGTCTGGAATTTGTTCCTCTAACTGGACTGTCCTGTTTGGCCTCAGTAGGAGAGGATGCACCTAGCCCTGTAGAGAGTTGACGTGCTAGGGTGAGGGGGGACATCTTGGGTATCCTCCACCCTTTCAGAGGAGAATGGGAGGTGGGTGTGGGGGAGGGAGTATGTGAAGTGGGAACCAAAAGGAGGGAGAAGCATCGATTGGGATATAAAATGGATAAACAAACTACTGGAGAGAAAAAATAAAAATTTCTATTTGAAGGACTGAGAGATGGCTTAGTGGTCACAGGGGCTTGCCGGCTCTCTTAAATGAGACCAGAGTTCAGAATTCAGTTCTCAGCACCAACATTGGGTTGCTCATAACTGCCTGTAATTCCAAGTTCTACCGGAACTGATACCCTCTTCTGGCCTCAGACAGTACCCACCCTCACCTCACACAAACATGCACACAGACACACACGTACACACACATACACACAATGCACACAGGCACACATGTGCACACACATGCACACACACATGTAAAATAAAAATTTAAAAATTTCTGTTTGAGCAGTTGATTGGAGTTTCATTTAAAAAAAAATCATTAAATGAAATTTGGCTTGGAATTAGGAAAGAATTTCTAACAGTGTTTGAAACAGCCCTGAAGCAAGCTTGCCATTTGTACCGTGTGTTTATATGAAGAGGCATTCCCAGCATTGACAATTATAAAATCAAAGTATCATTCAACTCTGAAAAATGTCCTAGATGCTGTATCAAATAGTCAGCCAAGATTTAATTCTTTATATAAAAATATGCAATCCATCTCATCACTATGCAAATTTGCTTTCCTCATTCATAAATGATAAAATTATATGCATATCAAAGAATTGTTTTTAAATACATTAATGATTTATTATTAGTAAGTGTTTGAATTATATTCCTACTTTATACACTTACAAACCCAGGGACATGTAAGAAATTCTCTGGTGAATAAGGTTCTTCTGAATGGATAAATTTAAGAAGCCCCGCTCTAGGATAAATCCTTTCTCCCCAGGTTGACCCCACGACTCTGGATCAGCTCCCGGACTCCTTCTCTAGGTTCCCAGATACTAAACCACAGCCAACCCCGACTAAGGAGGAACTGAGCCTCTGAAGCGGTGGCTGCTTGAGACCAGACTGAATTGATAACAGGCTCCTAAGAGTGAGTGGGGACGACCAGGGAGTCTAGGGGTTGCCCACTGCTTGAGAACTCCTTTATATTCTTGTTATCTCGAGATGTCCACAGGAGGGAGAGGAAAGAGAGTTTCCAAAATGTTAGCTCCCAGGAGGTAGCTGCTATGCTGCAAGTGAGAGGCTGGGGAGAGGACTCAGACCCGACTTGGTCTGTCTCTGTGAACTGCCTTCCTGTCCCACCTCAGCACAGCTGCCAGTGCGGAAGCTACGGGTAGGGGTAGCAAGACGCTATCAAACTGGACAGCGTGGTCTGCTGCGGAACAGGAATCGCCACTCTGGCCAGGAACAGCAGTCACAGGCATTAGTGAAACCCCGACTTGCTACACATGAAGCAGCTGCGTTCTCCACCCTACCTGAAAAGCAGGGTTCCAGTGGAGTCTGGATCCGTGTCCTCCCTCTGGGGCGTCTATTGGTCTCTCAAAGATCGCCACCGTGGACAAATAAGCGGGAGTTCCAGCCAGTTTCTCAGCACCAGCCCGTAGACTGTAGGAAGAGGTAACCCATTTGCAGGTCTCCACGTCTCTTACTCTCCTCAGCGCGACACTGGCCTGGGATTAGATATCCATTGGGGAATTCAAGCCCAAGAAACAAAGCTGGGCACCGAGCTGCCTGCAAGGCGCGGGAACCACTCGGACACCCCCTCCCTTGTCCGCATGCCTTCTACCGAGTCCGCGGTTCCCGGGCTGTACTCCAATGCCCTAGTCCCCAATCCCAGTGTTCCGAGACAGGAGGGGATTTCCTGGAATAGACGAGCCGTGCCCCAAGTCTGCCCGCTGCCACCCGACACTCACTTGCCTTGGTGCCTCCAGGGGCGCACCCCCTGGCTCGCGCCGCCGCCGGAGGTGGGCGCGGCCTCGGTTCTGGGGACTCTAGGTAGCGCTAGCTGAGGTTTGCTTACTTGGTGGGGCGCGTGTCCCTCCGTCCGGCTCTCCTCCTCACACTTCTAGGGCACATCAGTCTTTCCGGAGTTGCTGCTTCGCCTGCAGCTCATCCCACAGCCTGGGACCCAGCCCATGTGTCCCTCCCCTCCCGGCGCCCGACTCCGCCCCCGGGACCCGCCTGCCTCCCAGCTCCGTTGAATTCGGGTCTCAGACTTCCAGGCCGTCCTTCCATAGGCTTTGTAAGCTCTTGAACCCAGTGAGACCTCAGCAGCTGGCAATTCTCCGAGACTGAGCTCTGTTTTCTGCAAGCAGCTGTGGCTTCCACTGGTGTGAAGAGTTGGACTCGTGTGTGTGTGTGTGTGTGTGTGTGTGTGTGTGTGTGTGTGTGTGTGTGTGTGTGTCTGTGTGTGTGTGTGTCTGTGTGTATCTACAAGTTCCCAGATTCAGCAAGTGAAGGGTGAAACCTAGTCTTCCTTAGAGCTGAGGCAGGAGAGGCCCCAGTACTGCAATCCAGGCCTTAAGAGACAAAGCTGGAAATTACGGTGGTGACCTGATTTGTCCTGCACAAAACTTCAATTCTGAGGTTCTGGTCCAAACTGGGGTGATCTTTCCTATAGTATCCTTGGCTATTCAAAGACAATCGGAGTCTAACGTCCAGCCTATCCGAGGAGTCCCCAGGGCCTCTGCTTTATTTCCAGAGGAGTTATTTTATTTCTCCTGGAAACGGAGGGCTTTATAAATTACCCCCAGTAAAGCAGGAACTGTGTGTTGGCCATAGAGAACATTTTTTAGATGGGGTCCAGCCAATAAGCTGTCAATTTAAATTTCCCATATAGAGGACTTGGAAAAGTATTTGGAATTGGGCATTCTGTGGTTCTGCCTGTCCTAGTTTATGTGAAACTAACCCACTGTCTTGCCCTCCTGTCCTCTTCACTGCTGTGATCAAGGCAGGGGACCTAGCTTCTTTCCTCCCGGAGTGAGGCTGTGGTTTGGTTAGTGCTGTGGCTGGTAAGTAGAACTTCCAGACTGGAGGAAAGGCTTTGTTGTTTTGCTTTAGTTTTGTACAAGGAGTGGACTGATGCTGTAGCCAGATAACCTGAACATCCTAAAGGTGCTTATCAACTTCAGCTATTGGCTTCAACCCTCTTGGCCCATGTCCACCAGTTCACTCCTTACTTAGGGCCCTCTGGTGTATTCACAGCATTCCCCAAGGTAGATTTAATCAGGGTCTCATTCACACAGAGCAAGAAAACCATAGTTGTTATCCTAGCAACTTGATGCTCTGACCTTAGCATAATAGATTTGTCAGGGGACCAGCATACAGTCCCCCCAGGAGACAATGAGGACAGTACCTTAGAGTGTGATGGAGTTGTCTTAATTCAGGATCCTCAAAAAGACCCCCCAAGCAAATTTGAGTGCAGGTAGTTTATGGGAAGTAAGAGTAGGGTGCACAGGAAGTGGGGTGGGGTGGGGAGAATCAATACACTGTGTGCAAGGGAGGCTGGAGCCAGTGGGAGCTCACATCACCTGCAAAAGCATGGAGAACCTGCCTTGTGGTTGTCTCTGACAGCACAGAGCGGCTAGAAGATGCAACCACTGCTCCAAACCCCCAGCACCTATGGACAGTTTCCTTTCTGTTCCGTTCCTTCCCTCCCCTCCCCTCCCCTCCCCTCCCTTCCCCTCCCCTCCCCTTCCCTTCTCTTTTCTTTTCTTGACAGTTTTCTTGAGTGATAATTGCCCTTCCATCTGAACCATGGAGCTCCTTGTGTGATGGAGAAAGCCTAAGGTTGAAAAGGAGAGAACTTCAAGACTTGGGAGGGAGGTGTCAGCTGCTGAGAGTTACACCTGATGGGGTTAGGTACACAGGAACATGAGGCTGGTCATGTGGATGACAAGGCTACAAGAGGGACAGCGGAGCATTCCCCTGGATGAGGGGCCTTACCTGTGGCATGGATACTGAGATGGGGTGAAGCCATGATTCTTGGGTGAGTAGGGGGTTGAAAGATTGGAGATTTCTTAGTATACAGTTGGAGACAACTTTGTGTCCTAACTTTGTCACATAAGTTTACAAGTCTGAAAGTGGAGATTCCTTAGTCAGATAGGATGCTAATAATTCATGAGCTCCCCCCAACCCCGTAGTCAGAGTAGCTTCTCAAGCTGTCAGTTAAAATGATCTTTGCTCTGAAGTCTTTCTAGGTGGGAGAGGCTTAGCTGAATTCTATCAAATGGTTCTAAGGGGAGGAAAGGCAAAAGGTGATGGAAGCACTGTGCAGGCTGAGCTCAATGCCTAGCCTCTAGCAGAGGTCTCAGTAGTTGAAATGTGCGTGGAGGAAATGGGTAGATGAAGGAGGAGACTTTTAATTTGGGACCAGGAGGTTGTCTGTTTGAATCTACTTGAAAGACATAAATAATAAAATTCAACACTTGTAACATTTTGAAAATATTATACCTGGATTGGTCAGTCCCCCTTAGTTTTCTTTACTGTAACAAAATACCGGAGATTAGGTACTTTATAAAGAAAAGAGTGTTCATTTAGGGTACGGATTTGGAGGGTCAAGGGCATTATGCCAGCTTCAGCTCTTGGCACATATTTTCATGTCATTATGGGAGTTCTTGTGAGTGAGAAAGAGATCACATGACAAGACGTGTTCCAAGTGACCTAAGACCTTACAACAGGGTCCACCTCTTAAAGGCCCCATCACCTCTTATCACCATAGAGTGAGTTTCAAACATGAGAAGTCCTAGGAGATGAACCACAGCAAACCCCATGCCCCCCCCCAACCACTGAAAAGTGTGTTTCCTGGAAGGCGTCATTATTATTCAGGATCTTGGAGTGGGTTAATGATGGCACAGAGTAACATCTTTCAAAGATATTTGGCTTCTAAAGGGCAACACTGAATTGTTGGTGAGCCTGAGATTGCCATATTGAGCTCCATTAAGTCACCCCTTCCTACCACCACAGTACTTGAATATTGGTCAGTGTGTGCAGAGGAGAAAAAGCACAGGGCCTGTCCTACTTTATTCTGTTGCTGTGATAAAACACTCTGACCAAATGCAAACTGGGAAGGAAAGGGTTAATTTGGCTAATGTTTCCTAGTTACAATTTATCTTTGAGGGAATGTTGATCAGGAACTCAAGGCAGAAGCTTGAAGCAGAAACCACAGGGGAACACTGCTTCCTGTCTCATTCATAGACTTAAGCTCACTCAGCTTGCTTTCTCGTGCAGCCTAGGTTCACCTTCCTAGGGATGGTGCTACCCACAGTGGGCTGGGGCCTCCCACAGTAATCGTTATTTAAGACAGTCTCTCATAGACCAATAACCTCTTATAAGTTACTTTTCATCTTGAAAGTGATTCTTTTCTGGAATAAGGTTTCCTACCATCACATTCCCCTGGAAACAATGGATGGCAGAGGTAAAGATTCCACTACAAAGTTACTGATTATGAGGAATTGGGACATACAGTTTGATTGTGGTACCAGTGTCTTTATGAAGTGTCATACTGGAAGACAGTTTCTCAGTCAATAGCAAACTCAACACAATTCAAAAATTAAAACACATAAAATGATATCGTGTAAAATAGCATTCCTCCCTATCCATACTGTGCATCCCAGTTTTTCCTAGGGGTATCTTTACATTTATATATATATATATCTTCACCTTTCTATTGTAACATGTGTATTGTGGGGATACACTGTTGCTACCTTTTAAAACCTACATTATTGGATATGTTGGTTTAAGAGTTTCAAGATATCTGAAAAATTATAAAATAAGTTATTTCCAATTTTTTGTTCTTATAGTGCTGTGGTATTGAATGGCGTGCACATTACAGTTCATCAGTGAACGAGCACACAGAGCATCTTTTGGTGTACGTGCGAGGATATTTGTATGACAGATTCCCAGACGTGGTATTGCTGAATCAAAGCATAAAAGCATTTGCACAAAGCTTTGTGGTGGGCTCTGTCACAAAGAGCTCTGCAGGGCTCTGTTCAGCAGTCTGTTGGGCAGAGGTCAAGGCCACGCGTGCGACTGCGATTGATGAACACACGCTTGTTGAGATGGGGGAGGCGGTATTCCAAAGCAAGATATCTCAGCAATGCTTCCTGCCCTCAGTCCTGCAGACATGGTGACCCTTCGGTCTTTCAAAGCGTGGGAGGGAGTGGGCATATTTTAATGTCTGTATCTCTTGTGGAATAGATAGAAATCAAATTAAGACTGTACTGTTGTTATTGACACATTGGTAGGTAAACTTTGTAAGACTGTTGAAATTAAATGTAATTTAGCTCCGTGAATTACCGTAGCTATACAGGTGGGGACTCCTCAGTAGAGGTTCAAGGTGTCCCAGCTTCCACCTTTCACACAACCCACCTGCATTACCAGGGTTCTGTAGAACAGCTGTGTAAGACACCGGTGGGCTGGCTTGACTAAGTAAAACTCAGGTTGCCTCTCTGGCTTCATCTGCTTTTAGGTACCAAGGGACAGTGGGGAGAATGAAGAGTATCAGATTGTATGGCCACTAGCCATACTTCTTGCCTGTGGACGAAAGTCTGAGAGTTTTTGGTCAGAATTTGGGATTGCCATTAAAACTGGTTCAGAAGTGATGAGGCCCCCAGAGGAGGCAGTAGGCAGAGAGGTGGGATGAGAGAGTGGACTCCTCGAAGGATGGAGCTGGTCCCCAGACTCAAAGCTAAATTCCGGCTGGGTACATACATGCTCACCTATAATCCCAGCACTCTGGGAGGTTAAGGTCAGAGGATCAGGAGTTCAAGACCAGCCTGGGACACATAGTGAGAGCCTGTTTTAAGAAAAGTATTAGGTGGGGCTGGAGAGATGGCTCAGTGGTTAAGAGTACTGACTGCTCTTCCAAAGGTCCTGAGTTCAAATCCCAGCAACCACATGATGGCTCACAACCATCTGTACTCATATACATAAAATAAATAAATAAATCTTTAAATAAATAAATAAATAAATAAATAAATAAATAAATAAATGCTTTTTAAAAAAGTATTAGGCACTTAGCTCAGTGGTAGAACACTTTCCTAGTACATACAAGGCTCTGAGTTTGGTGTCCAGCACTTAAAAGGGAGTGGGGGGCTGGACTCCGTAAGAGACATTAGCTAAATGCAATCTCCTTCACGGTTAGGATCTTCTTTTGCTGGGATGAGAGGTAGAGAGGGCAGTGTTCTAGCTATGAAGAAGCATCAAAGGCTTTCCAGTCCTGCTGACTGAGCTTGGGAAGATTTCTTTTTTATAAAGAGGCACTATTCAGTATTCGTTCACTTTGTGCCTCTGTGTCTCTGACTCTTTCTCCTCCAAGTTCAGGTCTGTTCATGTCACTGTTTCCTGATCTCAAGAAAGGACACAGGCATACCACATACCACAGGAGTTCTGAGGTTATGCACAAGTGTGAGGAAAAAAATATATAATGTAGATGTGGAAAAGCCAAACCTTTCTCTGCCTCCTCTTTGTAATCTGGTCCTTGGGGGTTGACCCCTTTTGCCTGGGCTTTCTTAGATATGTGCAAAACTGCCAATCAAGCAAGCATAAGGATATTTGGGCTCATTTTAGGAGGGAGTGCAAGCCATTTTCACGGTGAATGGCATAAGGCTCTGGGTTAACCTGAGAATTAAAAGAACATAGCCTTGGTTTGCATTTCTGAAGTGAAATATGGTCTTTGGTTGGGTTACTTTTAACTTCTGGAAACAGAGCTTGAGTGCACTGTGCTTGCCAGGGAGTTGATCGTAGGAGGCGCCTCGGGGAGAGGAAGGGTATGATGGAGAAGGAAAGTGGCCAAGAAAAAGATAAAGCTGGAGCTAGAGTTGAGGAGCTAATCCGAGCTCAGGTGCCCCGGGAAGCTGAGTCACAGCACAGAAAAAACTTCCCTGGTCTGCCAGCAGAGGGCGAAATTGAGCCCTTGACTGAGAACTGTGAAGGTGTCAGTCAGTCCCATAGTGGCTCACACGGATCAGAATCTTTTGTTTAGAGAAAGTAGAGAGGGGCTACGGCGGGCGGGCGTTCATTTATTTGTTGGTAAAAAGCACCTGACAGAAAAACTTGTAAGAGGGAAGTCTTATTTTGAGCCCTAGCTACAGAGACTTCATTTCCTCAGTGGGCTGGTCTTACGTTTCTGGGCATGCGGTAAGGCAGAACTCCAGGAAGAAGTTTGAGTCTTAATTCACTGCAGGTGCCATACTCCCCTTTCTAGTCCTCCCAACCCCCAATGGCAAACGTTCTCCTTGGTGTTAATAGTTTTGCCTATCATGTGTCCACTTCACCTTCAAAGGTGGCACCCAAACAGGAACTTCATGCCAGGGAATTCAATCTGTATTTGCGGTTGAGTTGCAAAGAGTTCTGAAGTGGGCACCTCCTGTTTACTTCCCAAGGTGGTTAACACTGTGATCCATCTGAGGCCATTTGGTGGCCTCCAGTTTTCCAGGCAAAGGTCTGATCTCTTAGTGATTCTTGTTGTTTTATTCTTTTCCTTCTGTCTGCCTGCTATCTATCTATCTATCTATCTATCTATCTATCTATCTATCTACCTACCTACCTACCTACCTACCTACCTACCTACCTGCTACCTCTCTATCTGACCCAGGGTCTCACTATATGGCCCTGGCTGTTCTGGAACTTACTACATAGACTAGGCTGGCCTTGAACTACCAGAGATCCACCTGCCTCTGCTTCCGGCTCCTGAATGCTGGGATTAAAGGCATGCACCACCATACTCAGCCTTCTTGCTTGTTTTTCTTGAAGCTGAATGAGCTCCCAAAAGAGACAACTATTTCCTGCTTCCTTCTTTTGCCAGCAGGAATTTAATACTCCAGGGGATCACGGGTAACTAGACTGGAGTGTCATACCCTCACCGCCAAGACCACAGCAGTGCCTTCTAGCAGCTGACAATCACTCAAATCTGTTACCCAAGTTATGATTTCTCCCTAAGTGCATTTAACCTCGCTTTAAATACTGTTATTAACACAAGTGGCATATCAAGGCAGGCAGGCTCTGCACGAAGGCAATTTTTGTAACAAAAACCTGGTTAGCATCCAGATTTTTTTGGACATGTGAATAAAAAAAAAGAAACTGGAAGTGGAAATTAGCATGTGTTAGAGCAATTATCTCCAGGTGCTGGCATCATGGAGTGATCATAAGTGCGTATATTTTGAAGTTGACACAGGAGACATAGATTACATGTGTAGCAAAGAACACAGGCACACTCATGCAAACAAAAAGTTATGTAGATATTTGACAACACGGGGAAAAAGCAGCACTTTGTTTTGACACATTCAACGCTTTTGAAATGCTAATTGGAGTATGAGCTAAGCCAATAAAATGGTTCTGTCCTCGTGTTTTCTTCTGTGCACTGCTCTTCGTGAGCTGAGGGTGGAACCCAGGGTTTTCCACACATCAGGCTAGTACTGTTCCACCAGGCTGTGCAATTCTGCTCACTGAATCCTCCACAGATGTTTTCTAATAGCCAACCAGCTGGTTTAAAGCCATTGGATTGAACTAATTGGAGGGCTTGCTTGAGGAGTTACCTTGATAACTTCCTCACATCTGGAGTCTCCATCAGTGAGGGCGCATACAGAGAAACTACGCTGGCTGACCAGGCACATCACTGTGAGAACTCACCTTAAAGGCTCCTGGGTGCAACTTTTAAAAGTTTTAAAAAATTATTTTAAATTATGGGCTTGTGTGTATATTCATGTGTGGATATGTGCATGCCAGCACAGGTGCCTCAGAGGCCACTAAATTCTTCCTCTATAACAGCAGCATGTGCTGAGCTATCTCTCCCAACCCTTGGGAGCAGCTTTTAACAAGTCAGAAGCACATCTCTTGATGTAACCATGCACCATGAGAAGCATGCTTGAATCAGCCAATCAGAGGAAGGGAATCTGGACACAACCTGGTGTGTCCCATAGGACACACCAGAGGGCAAGTCAGGACTCCAGAGGGCAGACACACAGTTAGAAGGCATTGCTGCCGCTGTGTGGCCACTCTGTTGGGGCTCTCTCAACTGGCCCAGCCTGGGCCAAACATTTACCCTGATGGCCACCAGCCCATAATGAACATTTGTGATATTTGGAAATGTACCTTCCTTCCAGATAGATGTAACTCAAAGCCAGAGTATGACCTAGGCTTCTCTTGCACCTACTCACTTCCCTCCATGTGCAGGGATGGCACAAGCAGACAATACACAGCAGCCCACGTATACCCTCATCCAGCCAGTTGTGGCTAGAGTTGGGACATCAGACACATACAGTGAACCTCCAGGTGAGTGGGGTGACTGCACTCCTCTCTTCTGAACCATTGCCTTGTTTTTCTCAAGCAGATCACGCTTGGGCTGGAGCTATCTCCTGGGCACATTTAATTAAAAAGCTTGGAGCCCTTGTTTGCAGGGTTGGCAAGCACAGTGAACAGAGCTGAGAGATGCATTACTGTGTAGAGCTACGGAGGAACATAGAAGTTTGTGCTCGGTCTGAAGCCTCCATGCTAAGAGGTAACTACCGTAGTTTGAGAGGACTCACTCAGGGCAACGAATGGTTTGTCAAACGACTGAAAGAAGGAAGAGTGCTTCCTTGCAGAATTTCCACTTTAGACTCTTGGGAATATCTGGCTGGCAGGGGTTCTGTCTGCCCAGAAAGACAGTCATGGTTTTCCTTTTTGAACTCCACTCGAACCCATTCTCTATAAACTGGTTTGTGGTGTTCTGAAATCTGTTTGTAATTGTCTATTTGGTTCCTGTGTTAGACATAAAACTCCACCTCATTTCTGGAGCGCCTCGGGTCTTCCCTGTGTCTGGTTTTTCTCCTTAGTCCTTGACTTTCTTACTCTGCAAGGAAGATGTACCTGACAGACCACTGTTCCCTCTGGCTTCTCTTCCTTCTCAGAGTTCCTTTGACCCAGTTCCCTCAGCTGTTCTTTCCAACATACATAGGTGGGCACATATCTCAAATATTATTCAGTTAGAAGTGACAAGACATTTTTCTCTCCTTATTGCTGAAGGCAAATGTTTGTAATTGACCTTAGAATACTTTGGGGGAACATTGGGTGGGTTTTCTGCTTCATATTTTGTTATCTCTATTCCGATATGAAATAATTTGCAGCTTGATTAATCCAAGGTTCATATTCAATGCGCATTCTTGGCAAGAGGGCAGATGGACATGTGGACAAGTTGGGCATGAATAGTTGAAGTCTCCTCTGGGTCAAGGAATGTCTGGATTTCTTCTAGCCACTTCCCACATCAGGGTGTTAGCTCCCTCCTCCCCCACCCCCCACCCCCGTGCAGAGATTACTTGTTTCTTCATTATGTCTTTGTGTGTGTGTGTGTGTGTGTGTGTGTGTGTGTGTGTGTGTGTGTGTTGATTTAGGCAACTATTTGGTGGTATCTTGGATAGTTTAAAATCTAAAAAGAACAATGGTCTGGCTCATTTGGGAGATCTTTTGGTTAGAGAATCGTCTGGGGATTTGTGGGGCCAAGTTGTTAAATACAGATAAAATCCAAGAAACCAAAAGATCCTCTTGGAAGGTCATGGTAGATACAGTGATTTTGTGTGCAGTTAGGAGTCTCTTTGATGAGCTAGAAAACTAAGGGCCTGGGGGGTGGGGGGACGACCAGGGAACTGGGAACAGCAATCCAGGAGCAATCTTTGCCAAGGGTTTTAAAAGTGCTTCCCATCAGACAGGAAGAGACAGAGTGGAAAAGGCTGAGTGGAGTGGGCTATTGAGAAAATGATGTGTTATTTATGTCTCTGATTAATAGCTGGAAACCTTTTTGGTTTGTTGGTAAGTCTCCAGGATTTAGGAGACACACATATAAAAGATAAAAAAAAAAAAAAAAGAAAAAAAAAGAATGAAAGAAAACATATTTTCAGCATTATTGGGGGACTGTGATGTCCAGCTGTCAGGTCATTTTGCATTGTCCTCAGCAGGGTACGAAGTTGTTATAAGTAGAAACTGAGGTGAATGAAGATGCTTGCCTGTGCTTAAGGGATGCTGCAGAGAAGGTGCTGCCTGTGCTTTAGGGATGCTGCAGAGTGCAGATCAGTGAGAAAGTCACATAGAGTATTTTAGGTTTTCTCAGAGACAGAGGAGACAAAGCTATTCCATCAGCTGGTGCAGCCATGAGCAGGCACACAGTGCCTATGGATCTTTGGACTCATTGTAAGACCAAAAAAAAAAGATACCAGGGTCTAACTCACAGGTTCAGACATAGAGGTCTGGAGTAGGGCCTGGGTTTGGAAGTTTTGAGAGCTTTTCCAGATGACTCTAAAACACAGAAAAGTCTGAGCACCTTCCCCGTGGATTTTCTTACTATTTGTAACATTTAAAAGCAAAGAGGGTTCTTTGAGGTTGGGCTGATGACTGAGAGCTGGCGCTCGTACTGAACAGTGTGTTTGTGTTAACAACACAACAAAAAACCATTAGAATGCTCCAAGGAATTCTTCATAATTCCACCATGTGAGAAAGTAGGTGTGTGTACAGAAATTTGTAAAACATTGATCCTCAATTTAATTGAATGTAATTTTCTGAAATAATTTAAAACCATAAGGGTTTTGTGAATGCTGAAAAAGACTGAGTATAAATTTTGTCTTGATAAAGATTATAATCTATAATTTTGTTAAAAAACATGCTATGGTTCACATTGTGGATGAAATTTGATGAGGTAGAATAGTTTTTATCCGTTAGATTTTGATGTATAACAAATTGCCCCTAAACTTAGTGGTTTAAAATAGTAACTATTCATTATTTGTTTTGTACCAGTCTATGAGTGAGTTGTGCTAGTCTGCTGATATGAGTGGGGCTGGGGGATTTTGGCTGCACTTTCTCACATGATTAAGGTCAATGTGTAAGTTAGGTGTGGGGTGAGTCTATGCTAGCTTTGCTTACATCTCTTGTCTTTTCAGCTGTAGAGGTAATAGGGAGGGGTCATGCGATCTCATCCTCTAGCAGGCCAACCTGGGCTCACTCATACAAAGTTCTAGGGCTTCAAGAAGGTGTATACAATGCACAAAGGCTCTTTTGTATCTCTGCTTGTGCCATCCTATGGGTCTGTGAGAACCAACCCCAGAGGTTGCCCCTGCTCCTCATTTGTACTTTGTGTCACAAGACAAGAAATGGTAGAATTATTTGGAATAGGACATGATTAAAAAGATGTGAAAGTCAACTGGGCAGTGGTGACGCACGCCTTTAATCCCAGCACTCAGGAGCCAGAGGCAGGTACATCTCTGAGTTCTAGGCCAGCCTGATCTACACATAGAGTTCCAGGTCAGCCAAGGCTACACAGAGAAACCCTGTCTCGAGAAGGCTGGCAGAGAGAGAGAGAGAGAGAGAGAGAGAGAGAGAGAGAGAGAGAGAGAGAGAGAGAGAGAGAGAGAGATATCAAATGTACTGGGTGAATTATAAGGGTTTCCAGACTGAAAAACAAGTGTAAGGATATTTGGAAAATATGCCCATTCAAAGGTAGAATATATGTTTGGCGTTTTAAATATTTTCCACTATGACACTATGATTATGTGGGAGAATGCCATTAAGAGGTATATATTTAGGGCTGAGGAGATGGCTCAGTCAGTAAAGTGTTTGTAAGTATGAGGACCTGAGTTCAGATCCCAAGTTCCCACATAAAAGACTGATGCTAAGGCTGTGGATTCTGTCCTTAGAGGCTCTCCACCAACACCACTGCACTAATGGTTATGAGCACAACTCTCTCTCTCTCCCTCTTTCCCTCTATTCCTCTACCCTCATCCTTGGCAGGCAAGCTGACCTAAAATTGGCAATTCTCTTGCTCAAGTCACCTGGGTGCTAAGATTACAGATGTGTGTCTCTGTAACTACCTCTAAATATGAATCTGGAGGTGGGGATACAAAGTCTCAATCCTTAAGAACAGCTTGTCTTTATTGTCTATTTTGTGACAGCCCCTGTGTTAGGCACTTTAGTTCATGCTCTGAACATTGTTTTGAGGGAACTGGTAGGACACTGGGGCTCGGGGCAGCAAGTAATGTTCCTGAGGGCATTCAGGTGGGGATAACTGAACTGAACTGGTCTGGATGACTTCAAGATGCACTCAATAACCACCATATTAAAAAGGGTTCCCAAAGGCAATAGTGGTATACCTAAGGACCTGGTTGCTAGCAACCACTAAGTGCTGGAGAAAGTGCTCCAGCTAAAGCTTGCTTTTCTCTTGTAAGCATTGATTTCTGTAGTTGGCTCTGAACCCAAATCAGAGGCATTGGAAGTGCTCTGTTATTACTTGCATGACTGATCCCTTACAAGTGTGGGCACTGGATGTGTTCACATTTGAAGTATTTCTCACACAGCTCTGTGAGGATCCTGGAACGTTTGAGTACTGCTCAGATAATTGACAAATGTTTCAACCATTTGCTGTGCAAAAGCATCAGTGAAAACAAAGACTCTGACCAAGCTTTTTCATTAGAGAGGAGTCACAATTTCTTCCAAAATCCATTATTTTCCAAAATCCCTCATTATTTATGGAACAAATTCCAAAACTATGCCAGATTTCTCTGATCATAAATGTTTCACTTTGGGTTGATTTGTTTTTTCTGGCATTTCGAAGAGTTGGGATTTTCGAACATACTATGTGTCAAAAATTACATGATAATAGCCAAATCTACTCTCTTTGGAATTTTGTAAATATGTCCTGAGATAAATTAGGCTGTTGAGGGTGACCACTTCCCAATGTGGATGCCAACTCTATGAGTTTGGCTTCCTTGAACACTGAGTTTAGAGGAGGCCAGATAAGTGGCTTTTTCAAAGTCAAATGGGAGAACTGAGATCACCAGTTCCAAAGTGGCTTCATGTTGAGGTATCTGGAGGGAAGAGGGAAGGTTGTTCCAGGCGATGGTCGTGACAGTGGCACATTGTGACCACTCTAACAGCTAAGATCTCACTCCTGTCTTCTACAGGCAGGTCAGTGAGCTGAACTGCTACCCACTCCCACTGTTCTTTGCAATCTTAACTGTAAATACAACTTTCAAACATAGTCAATGTTAGGATGAGGGTGTCACTGGACCTGGATGCCTTCCTACTTACCACCTCTACTGAATCTAACTTCAAGGCAGAGATTGCTGGTGGAGACATCAGATCTTATTTTAGGAAAACGAGGCAGAGACCTTCTGTCGCAAAGAAAATTAGTCTCTGCTTTTGATCTGTAAGAAAAATAGTCTCTATATTTGAAAGGCAAAAAGTCTCAGGGACTGGAAAAAAATTAATTTATAAATTGTGTGTGTGTGTGTGTGTGTGTGTGTGCATGAGTGTGAGTGTATATTTGTGTAAGTATGTGTACAGATGGGTATGAAGAGGTTGCTATTAGGTGTCTTCTTCACTTTTTGAGTCAGGGACTCTCACTGAGTTTGTCATTCACTGACTAGACTATCTGGCAAGTGATGTCAAGGTGTCTGCCATTTCGGTGTTAGGGTTACAGACCACACCTGGAATTTTATTTGATTATTGGGGATCTGGACCAGGTTTCCATGCTTGTTCATCAGGTACTTTATCTGCTGAGCCATATCACCAGCCCCAGAAATCAAGGACTGCACTGCATGAAGGGAAACCAAGTGAGGTAATGAAAAATTTCTCTTAGAGACTAGAAGCGTGGCCTTAGTCAGTGCCTTGATTTTAGACTTCTGGTATTTTGTTAAAGCAGCCTTATGAACCCAGGATACTCAAGTCCTGTATGGCCATGAGCAAGGGATGGTGTGACACAGTTCCCACCATGGAGCAGAGCCAACAGGGTGTGGACCTCCACAGAGTATTGACAGTTGCTAGGTGTGAGACTTGTTTGTATATTTTACTTTATGTTCCTCCTTGGGGGTATGTCTCTCTGCCAAGGTTAATGACTCAATGTTAATCAAAGACAGCACAAGTCTGGAAGGCAAGGGTGTGTCTAATGTCTCAGCAAAATGGTAAATACTGTGACCTTCAAGACAGCCCTTAAGGCTGTGGGAAAGAACTCTGAAAACACGAGTTCAAGAATGTATATCTTCTCTACTATTCAAAATATAAGGATGCAGTATGAACTATATGAGGGGCTTCACGGACCTAAGAGAACAGAGGCAGCTGCACTATGAGCCAGCTTGTCTGAAAGATATTAAGGAAGGAGATAAAGAAATTTATGGAATGGTATCAAATAGCAAGATCCCACCCAAATAAGTTTATTGTTTGTGATCACAGAAGCAGGCAGATTCCTTGGTTCAAGGTCAATGTGGGACAGAGCAAGTTTAGGCACAGGCAAGGTGGAAATAGTGATCTCAGAGTGAGATCCCACCTAGCTATCTATCTTATTGTCTGTGCTTACAGAGGCAGGCAGGTCTCTGAATTCATTTGCAATGTTAAAGAAGGTGTACTTGCAATCCTTTTCTAAGAAGCAAGTGGCTAAGGTCATAAAATGCTGATTTGTGAGATAATCAAAAGGGCTTCTGGAGTAAATGACTGAATTGATATGTAAATAAAAGACTGGGCTTTGGTCTGTGAGAGCTAGTGCCCAAAGCCAGTGCTGCAGATGATGCTTAAAGGAACCATATACACCAAGGAAGAAGAAAGACGGTATCAAAGGCTCAGGAAGTATCTTAGTTAGGGTTTTCTTCTGTGAACAGACACCATGACCAAGGCAATCCTTATAAGAACAGTATTTAATTGGGACTGACTTACAGGTTCAGAGATTTAGTCCAGTAGCTTCTAGGCAGGAGCATGACAGCATCCAGATAAGCATGGTGCAGGAGGATCTTAGAGTTCTACATCTTCATCTGCAGGCCTCTAAGAGAAGCCTGACTTCCAGGCAGCTAGGACTAGAGTATTAAAGCCCATGCCCACAGTGACACATCCACTCCAACAAGGACACACCTCCTAATAGTGCCACTCCCTGGGCTGAGCATATACAAATCACCACAGGAAGAAATAAGTTTCAGAAGAGGAATGGCTAAGCAATGAATGCTAAGGGAAAACCATTATGCCCTAACACAGTAGGCCTGCAAATGGTTGATACTAAGACCACAGCTCAAGAATCTAATCAACTAGAAAACAACCAGCAGAATTATAGGAATAAACAAATAGGTCTCAATAATAGTGACTTCAACTCGCCAATGAGAAGACACAAATTGGCTGGCTGGATTAAATACTAGATACAATAACGCATTTCCTCCCCTAATCATCCTTTACTGGTAAAGATAGCAATTTACTGAAAGTCAACGGATAGAGATCAACCTATCAAGTGAAAATAAGCTGAAAACTGCAGTCATTGTTAGTCTAATATCTGATAGACTAGATGTCAGACCAAAGGCTAGTCAGAAGACCACTACACACTAACAGAGAGAATAAGTCATAAAAATATTTAATAAATATACATATATATGCAATACATAATGGGATTCTCAATGTTACAAAGCAAACACTACTGTGCATAAAAGCCAAATAGATTCTAATTCAATAAGAATGGATGATTTCAATATCCCAGTCTCGTCTCTAGATAGGCTGTTCAACTTAAGAATCAAAAAAGAAACCTTAGCTAAAACACAGTACAAATAGATATAGCATATATACAGAGTATTACTTCCCACAGAAATAGAATACACCTTCTCAGAATCCCACGGAATTGTCTCTAAAACCCATCAAGGCTATGAATTAAATCCTACTAAATACAAAACCATCAAAACAATCTTTTGTATCTTATCAGACTATAGTGTACAAAACTAGAAATCTATAGCAAGAAAAACTATAGAAACTACACAGATATGTTGATTCTCAACAATTCATTCTGGAATGACCACTAGGTTATTGAAACATCAGGGAAGAAATATGAAGGTTTCTAGAATCAAAGGAAAATGAAAACATAACTTACCAGACGCTTTAGAATTTGGGTGTGATGGTTGGTCTTGGTCATTGACGTAACTGCATTTGGAATCAAGCAGCTGGGCACAGCTGTGAGGGAGTCTTTGATTGGAAAACCCACCCTAAATCTGGGCTGCACCTTGTGGCAGCTAAGAGAGGACATGGAAGGAGGCTTTTTCTTTTTGTCTGTTCATCCTCACCCCCATTGGCAAGTTTATTTACTATGTTGCTGAGTCAATCTTTTGCTGGTACTAGAACTTACTTTTCTGGGCTCTCTATGTATAGACCAATATCTCTCTAGGGATTCCCTGGGACTCCAGCACCAGAACTGGACTGCTGAGACATCTTCCCACGGACTGAACAACTACAGTGCTCTTGGCCTTTTGTTGGGAAACAGACTTTGTTGGACCACCCAGACCACAGCCTGTAAGCTACACTAATGAATGTCCTTTAATATATACATATAGATGATGATAGAATCATTTAAAAAAAAAAGAATTGTTTTTATTTACAGTTCAAATGTTGCCCCCTTTCTCTGTCCCCCCTTCAAGAGTTCTTCAGCTCATCTCTCCTCCCCTTTGCCTCTGAGAGTGTACTCCCCCATACGCCCACCTCACACTCAGAATCATCTCTGTTCCTTTAGAGAATTCTGACTAATACATGGCTAAGGCAAATTCTAAGAGGAAACTCAAGGGCTCTGAGTGCTTACTTTAACAATCAGAACAATCTCCCATAGTGTTGTACTTTACAGTTCCAGAATAACAAGAACAATTCAAACCCTGCAGCAGTAGATGACATGAGACAATAAAGCTCAGAGCAGAAATTGACAACATAGACAATGAAAGAGTTGTTTCTTTGAAAAACTAAAGTTTGACAAAGTCCCAGAAAACTACCCAAAAGAAAGGGAGAGGCACTCAAAGTAATAAAATTAGAGATGAGCAAATAGACATTTTCTTGGATTCCAAAGAACTACAGAGGTTCATTTGGGAGTACTTAAAAGCCTATATTGTAGAAAAATGAAAAATTTGAATAAATAGATAAATTCCTGGCTGCGTGACTTACCAGAGTTAAATTGAGATGATGTAGAGAACTCACACAGACCCATGGCAGTCAATGAGGTTGTAGTAGTAACAAATGAAGGGCCCAGCTTAACATTACAAATTCCATTTTTCTTTCAGACTGCATTTTATGATTAACTTGCACCCTGAACATGAACTCAGCTACTGGAAAAACCCCAACTTGTTCCAGGAGCCATGTCACCCTGGTAACAATCACAATTGCCCTGGGCAAATAGCCACTCCACTCCTAGCAACAATCAATGAGTTCTTAAGGGCAAAGTACCTAATGACTAAAGTAGATTGATTAAGTTAGCAACCGTTGTTCATGCCAAGCTAAAATCATTACTAGCCAATAGAAGTGCACCAAGCAAATGTCAACCAATCACATAACTGCCAAGTTGGAAAGTTCCTCACCTTGTTACCATGATAAATAGGCAAGGCTTGTACCAGCTCAGCACCTTCCACCACTTGATGTTGCTATTGTGTATCATGGATGCTTGTGACATTGATATATTCATTTTATTAAAATATACAGGGTTGGATGGCTGGAGAGATGGCTTGGTGGTTAAGAGCACTTGTTGCTCTTTCAGAGGACCCAGGTTCAGTTTCCAGGACCCACATGGTGGCTCACAACCATCCTTAATCCCAATTCTGGGGGATCTAATATCCTTGTCTGACCTCTATGAATACCAGTCACGCACTGGATGCACAGACATACATGCAGGCGAAACACTCATACACATGAAAACAAAATAAAAAAATATAAAAACCATATAATACATGGTTGGAGATATGGCTTAGCAGTTAAGAGCACTGGCTGCTCTTCCAGAAGACCCAAGTTTGATCCCCTGCATCCACACAACAGCTCACAACCATCTGTAACTCAGTCTCAGGGCATCGGATACCTTCTTCTGGCTTCCTGAGCACTGAATGCATGTGGCACACAGACATACAGCAAAATGCCAACTCCATCCAATTCATCCCTCTTTTTGCCACTCTGGACATTGGTTTTTGGAACTCAAAATTAAAGCAAGCATACCAAAGCCTTTTCTACGTCAGTTAACCTTTCTGTCTCACCAGCACTCAAAAGCTTTAGAGAAATTTCAGATCAGCTTAATATCCCTGATTGTATTTTTATGCTGGCCTCTGGTCATCTGGGTTATGTGGTTATTATCGGTTCAGATGATGATTGCTGAGTTTATCTTTGTTAGATGTTTTTCCCCCCTTGGGTGCTGTTTCCTCTATGTCTTCTAACCCGAGTGGCCTAGGGTTCTGGTGACTATTGAGTCTTCAGGTCCAGTAGAGTGTCTCCATTGAGTTTTTGTGGCCTCTGTGGGCTTGGAAGTTTTGTGTAATAAAGATGCATCTGGGGTCCTTATTACCAGTGTGGCCTGGGGGGGTCATGGTGTCTGCACAGCTTCTAGGAAAGCAGGCAGAGTTATGGGGCAGAAAATGGAGCACAGAGTGTAGGGTGCAGTTTACCAATGTTGGGTGTGCTTTCAGAGGAGATGGCAGGCAAGATTTACTTAAGTATTGGACTTCTCCTTATAGACAAACAAAAGGTTGCACATAAGCCTGCTAAATGGCTTTCACCCTACAGCAACCACCCATGCAACAGCAGGAGGGCTCCAATAGGCACAGCACAGCCAACTGACCAATCAGATTAAGAAGGACCTGACCTTGGTACAACAAAGCATAATCACCCTACAAAATCAAGTGGATTCCCTGGCTGCTCTGATCCTTCAAAACCTTGATGACTGCTCTGTTATTACACAAACTAATCTGGCCTAGTACAGGAAATGCTAAATGATTATTAGAGAGAATTAAAAACAGAGGAAGGGCCCACAACACTTCCTGGAAGGATGTCTGACTGCTTGGGGATGCAGATTGCCCTCTCGGCAATCCCAGTCATCATGATTGTACTAACTTTACTCTTTGGTCTCTGCTTTTTCATAAGTCTCAATAAGTTTATTCAACAAAGACTGCAGGCTTTCATAGCTCAGAGGGTCACTGAATTCTTCATGGCCAAAACCTACCAGCCCTTACCCCAGCTAGAAGGGACTTCAACATGCTCTGTGCACCACTGGAGCTGTCAGCCCCTCTCCAGCAGGAAGCAGCCTCCCTGAACCTGTCCTTTCCTCCTCCTTCTTTTTTCTCTTCCAGAGTTAGAATATCTTGGGTCATGAGGAATTGAGCCAGGCCACCCTGAACAATAGCCCATAGCCATGACGAATGACTGAGGCCCAGCCTGACAAACTTCATCTGCAGAAACAATATCTGGATATTGAAAACAACTCACCATGCTTCCAGGCAAATCACAATAAATATCTGTAACTTTCTGGTAGCTATCTATGCATGTATATGTCCCCCAGCCCCTCTAAGTGGGTTCCTTCATCCCATAGAAAAGTTGAGGTCCTCAGTCTCCCGATAAAGCCGTCCCAGCCGACTGAGATCCGTCTGTCTGCTTCTCTGCCTCATTTTTCTTACTACCATTCCGTCCGATTTCTCACCAGTAAAAGGTGGCAACTTTCATTTCAACTCTGTCCCCACTTTCTCAGCTCTAAGTCTGAGCTGGGGGAGGAGCCTACAAGCTCATCAGCTGGTTGCTTTCCTCAAATGCTTCCAGGAAAAGGTAGCTACAAACAAATAAAACACGGGGCATTCTCTGGAATTTCAGGAATAATGTGGGCGCACCACACAGAGATGACTAAAGCTGTCAGAGGCCACATCATCTGTGCCTCTTACTAAGTGCCAAGAGAGACAAGTTTGGATGTAACATCCTCCAAGTTGCCCATTTGGGAGACTAACTAAATGCAGCTGGGTGAGCTCAAAGAGTCCGGAGCACCTAGAGGACAAGGGTCCACCCACAAATTAGCACATGATTCCTCTGGATCTGAGTTTCTTTACTAAAAAAGAATTGAGCATGATGTTTCTATGTGGGCATAAGATACTCTTTATATTTTTTAAATAAATCTTTTTTAAAAATTTATTTACTTTATGTATATGAATACACCATTGCTCTCTTCAGACACACCAGAAGAGGACATCAGATTCCATTACAGATGGTTGTGAGCCACACGCGGTTGCTGGGAATTGAACTCAGGACCTCTGGAAGAGCAATCGATGCTCTTAATCGCTGAGCCATCTCTCCAGCCCCATTAGACACTCTTATTACCTTAATCCTACATTGCAATTGTCTTGCTGGTTTGAGAAACAGCAACCATTATGTACTGAAGACGCTCTCCAAAGCCCAGTTGCTGTTCTAAGACACATTGTTTTCATAATTATTGTTTGAATTCAGTGCTGTTTTGAGTTTCACAGTCAATATGGAAAGAACTGTTGAGATTTCCCAGCTAACATGTTTCAAAATCAAGAGAACTTGATTCAGAAAGCCTGTGACTTGCCCAAGGTCTTATGGTTGGTATGGACACAGAAGGGCTGGAGTCAGGGTCTCCTGCTTTGTGAGCCAGAGCTCGTCCGTGCCTCCATCAGCCCCCTTATCTTGTGTAATGTATAGGCCTACAGTTTCTCCTATGTAGTTGAGGGATGTAGCCCTGTAGACAACATCAGGAGAGAGGAGGGTGTTGCTCAAATGACGAGTTCAGAGAGGTTAACGGTCTGCCTATGAGTAGCAGGTAGAGGCTTGGTCATCACTGCTGTACTGACCACTGGTGGCCATTAACTTGCCTTCTACAGTAGACTGCTTCCATTAACTGCAAAGCTTATATTCTACAGAGTCAGGCCTGCACCTCATTTTTCTTACTACCATTCCATCCAATTTCTCACCAGTAAAAGGTGGAAACTTTCATTCCAACCCTGTCCCCACTTTCTCGGCTTCAAGTCTGAGCTGGGGGAGGAGCCCACAAGCTCATCAGCCAGCATAAGCACTGTTGCAAGCTGGTTGCCTTTTTACGATGCTGTTTATCTTCTAAGAACTGACAAAAATCCAAATATCAGCCTCTGAGAAAGATATAAAGAAGACAGAGTTCTGTGACTCATTCTGACTCCGAAGAAACTAACAGGCATACTTCAGAAGAGCCCAGTGCTGTAACATTGTGTCATTGCCTGGCTGTCACCAGCAGTTGTAGAGCAGAATGTTGATTGGCTGCCCTCATAGAGACAAAAGGCAAATACATTTCAGCTTCCTATGTCACATGAAAAATCGGCTGTAGGTAAGTAATTTGTTGACCTAAATATGAGAGGCGAATCAGTAAAGTTTTTAGGAGAACACACAGGGATATCTTTACATTTTGGGGATTAGAAAGACCTTCTTAAGCAAGTTACATATAAAAAAATTAGACTGGATTAAAATTTGGAATTTCCAGTCATCAAAAGACATCAGAGAGTGAAAACTCAGCCACAAAATATGAAAAGATATTTTTGATGTTTATATTTTTCAAAAGACTAGTGTCTAGAACATATATTTAAAGAAAATTCTATAAATTGATAAGAAAAGCTGGACATTCAAATAAAAAAATTGCAAAGTATTTGAATGGTACATGCCCAAAACAGCCAATGTCCAGGAACATGTCTGGGTCTTCACAAACCAAAGGACCACATCAATGTGAACAGATGTAGTGACAGTTTTGGAATTTTGGTTTCTTTAAAAATCACAGAAATATTATATGTTTTTGTGTTAATCCCAGGTGTGGGATACGAGGCTGCTTCAGACTGTCCACAGCGGCTGACCGTGATTTGTCTCATGTTATGGTAGGGGTGTGGTTTTGCCAGCTACAGATAGTTTTTGTGATTGTGTGACATTTGGAATTCTGGGGACTTTTCAGAGGTGAATAAATGCTAGGGCTCTGAGAGGTGGAGTGGGTTGTTGGCTGTGGGTGATTGTGGTTTGTTAAGTTGTCATGTGCAAAGAGGAAACAAGAAGAAATTAGATATCCCCAATTTGCCCCAAGGAAACTCAATGTCCAAACCAGCAGAAAGTAGTCTAATGATAACGTTGCTCCCTTTCCAGCCCCTGACTTTATTCAGGGATCTCTCTCCTTTCCTCTCTATCCCTTTTCTTTCTTTTCTAGTTTTAGGGGGTGGAAAGGTAGAAAAGGGTGGAAAACCAGAAATCCACAAAGTAGCCAAAGTCTGGTTACAAACAGACTACTAGTGTTTATTTAGTGTGAGGCAGGGGGAATTTACTAGTTTTAGACATTTAGAAATACAAAGTTTGGATGCAAGTGATGAGTGGATAAAGTCATGCATATTAATTCGCAGTAATAATTATTACACACGCATACTTCTTATTTGGGATCTTGTATATTTCAGCAAGAACTTGTATATTTCTTAAAAGCCAAGCTTCTAAAGATTCTGGGTGGTGAGTGCTCACTCTCTTATTCCTGATTCTTGTGTTGTCTTCATAGTGAAACATGCAAACTAGACTGCCTGAGTCCCCTTGTAAGGGCACGAAGCCCACTCATGGACTCAGACTTATGATCTAGCTGCACTGGAGGGAAAATGTCAGGACATGAAGTTTGGAGAGCACATCCACATGGAAGCCAGGGAAGACAGAGATTTTCTGGAATCTTCAGTGAGTTTAATAAAAATGTTCGAGATTCAGTGTACAAGCTGTATAGAACCAAACCCGTAAAATACACAGCATGGTGGTTTTTTAACAGATAGGTTAAGCTGCCTTACCACATATTTGATTATAAAAAATAGCACTTATCAAATTGTCTGTAGACTCACCTATCATATTCTGTCTCATTACATGTCAGTGACAAATAAATATCTAACTTTTTTTCCATTTTATGTTCTGTGTATGAGTGTGGTTTTTTTGTTTTTTGCCTGCATCATGAGTATATGGGCATCATGTCTTATGTATATCTGCAGAGGCCAGAAGAAGGCACGTGATCCCCTGGATAAGTCTTTGGTCACTAGACATTAATCTCTTCGTGTATCACTTCTCCGTTTCCTAGAAATCTACAAAGTGACTTGTTACCAAGATAGCTATGTGAGGACATAAAAACTGGAAGGGTAAAGCCCTCCAAATGCCACTGAATTCCGTGCACTTCAGAATCCTGCACGGCGCTCCTTGGTTTGGTGGAAATGCTTGAGTAGCGGTTTAGATGCCTTTCATTGTTTTTTCCAGTCTTTCCCAGCCTCCATTCTGAGCACAATAAAAATTCATTTTTCTGCCATTGTGCTTATCTGAATAAACAATTCTGCATACCTATAAAGTAGTGATAATTAACATTCGTAAGAAAAACTCAAAGACACTCAGTGCCTGGGGTTTTCTGATTTTCCAAAGCTAAAGGAATTGTGTGTCAATATCAAATGGAATTTGATGTGCTTTGGAAACTAATATATACATATATGAGAACAATTACTTAGCCATATTTAATCCAAATGCTCCAGTCTCTGCTTAAGACATGAATAATGGGAAATTTGACCTTTAAAGGGAAAATTAAGACATAAAATGAAGATGCCACTTGCTAAAAGTATGCTGTTAAATATCAACTCTGCTATGATTTCTAACATCTTTTTATATATATTCTCTACTTTTGGGGTGTTCTATCTGTGATCCCTTGAAGTTAAAACAAAACAAACCAGGTGTGATAGCCAATACCTGCAATCCCAGTACTTAAGAGGCTGAGGCAGAAGGATTTCTGTGAGTTCCAGGTCATCCAGAGCTACATAGAAGACTGCCTTTAAAAAGTTAGATATTAGGGACTGGAGAGATGGCTCAGTGGTTAAGAGTACTTGCTGTTCTCTCTGAGGACTTGAGTTCAATTCCCAGCTACAGACAACGTAACTTGTAACAAGTCATAACTGCAGTTCGAGGGGATGAAGACATCCTGTTTAGGACTGGATGCTCCAAAGCCTCTCCCCCTCTCACTGTCCAGTTGTAGGTTCCTGTTTTTCCCATCTACTGCAGGAAGAATCTTGTCTGATGAGGACTGGGTAAGGCCCTGATCCATATGTTGATAGGAGCCATTTTATTGCTGTATTCCTTTAGCAGAACAATTGTATTAGATTTTCATCATTCAACACTCAACATTCCTCAGTTGCTTGGAGTTCTCTGTGTAGGGTTGAGGCTGGACAGGCTCCTCCCACCAACAGACATTTGATTTTTAATAAGGAAGCCAAAACTATACACCCCCACCACCCAAAGACAGCACCTTCAACAAAAGGTGCTGGTCAAGCTGTCAATCTGTATGTAAAAGAATGGAAATTGATACATATTTATCACTGCACAAAACTCAACTACAAATAGACTAAGGACATCAACATAAGACCCGAGTCTCTTAAAATAGATAGTAGGGAATATGCTTGAAATCATTGGCACAGAAAACAACTTTCTGAACAGGACATCAGTAGCACAGGCACAAAGACCAAGAGTAAATGGGACCTCATGAAGCTGAAGACGTATGTAAAGCAAAGGATACCAGCATTAGGGCAAAGCCACAGCCTACAGAGTGGGAAAAGCTCTCTACCAATTCTACATTTGACAGATGGTTAGTATCTAAAATACACAAAAGCTAAGAAACCTGAACATCAAGAAAACAAATAACCCAGTTAAAAACTGGGTTCAGAGCTGGTATGTAACTAGAAACTTCATCCCTACTGACTAGCATTCACGGTGCTGGAAGGTACTCTGCATGCTACTGGAGGAGAAAGACAATTATCCATATCTTCCAGTTACAATCCTTTCAACCTACCTCAGTGGCCTGCGTGCAAGATATACTGGAACAATGGTGACAGAAATGTCATGGGATTAACCAGTCACTTTTTGATTGACTGTAAGGTCTATTCCATGAGATGGAATTCATACCTGACACTGCTAAAGTGGTCAAGGACCTGAGGCTAGATACGTCATGGGCTAGGGAAAAACAGAATATGATTTTTGAAGCCATTGTGAAAAGCATTGTTTCTCTGAATTCTCTCTCAGTTTATTTGTCAGTCGTATATAGAAAGGCTATATCATGCTACTTTGCTGAAAGTGTTTATCAGCTATAAAAGTTTCCTGGAGAAGTTTTAAGGATATTTTATGTATAAAATTACATCATCTGCAAATAAAGATGCTTTGACTTCTTCCTTGCCTATCTGTTCCCCTCTGGTATCCTCAAGTTGTCTTATTGCTCTAGCTAAGACTTCAAGCACCGTATTAAATAAGTACGGCAAGAGTGGATATCCTTTTCTTGTTCCTGATTTTAGTGGAAATGCTTCGATTTTCTCTGTTTAACTTGATGCTGGCTGTGGGTTTGCTGTAAATTGTCTTTATTATTGTGGCTTGAATGAGATTGGCCCCCACAGGCACATGCATTTGAGTGTTAGGAAGTGTGTCTTGCTGAGAAGGTGTGTCATAGGGGTGGACTCTGAGGTCTACTGGAACCAGGGCCATTCCTAGTGAGTTTTTCTCTCTGGCTCTTTCCCCCTTCTCTGCCTTGTGGTTGTTGTCTTAACATGTAAGCTCTCAACTCCTCCAGTGCCGTGTTTGTCTGCCTGCTGCCATGCTCCCCTCTCTGCTGTTGTGGACATGGACTCACTCTCTGAAGCTGTGAACAAGCCCCTAATTAAATGGTTTCTTTTGTAAGACCTTGGGCATGATGTCTCTCACAGAAATTGAAAAGTAACTAAGGCAATTATGCTGAGGTATGTTCTTTGTATCCCTAGTCTCTTTAGGGCTTTTACCATAAAGGGGTGTTAGATTTTGCCAAAGGTCTTTTCTGCATCTAATGAGATAATCATGTATTTTTTACCTTTCAGCCCATTTATGAGATGGGTTACATTTATCAATTTGCTTATATTGAAACAATCCCAAATCTCTGGGAGAAAGCCCACTTCATCATGGTAGATGATTTGTTTTCTCTTCTTTCTTTTTCTTTTCTTTCTTTCTTTCTTTCTTTCTTTCTTTCTTTCTTTCTTTCTTTCTTTCTTTTTTTTTTTTTTTGGTTTTTCGAGACAGGGTTTCTCTGTGTAGTCTTAGCTGTCCTGGAACTCACTCTGTAGACCAGGCTGGCCTCGAACTCAGAAATCCGCCTGCCTCTGCTTCCCAAGTACTGGGATTAAAGGCGTGTGCCACCACTGCCTGGCAGATGATTTCTTTTTGATGTCTTCTTGGATTCAGTTTGTCCATAATTTTTTTGGTTGGGTCTTGGGTGGTTTTAGAATCAGTAATCATACTCCCATAAAAAGAATTAAGCAATGTTCCATCAGTTTCTATTTTGTGGAATAACTTGACGAATATTAGTGTTAATTCTTCTTTGAATGTCTGGTCGAATTCTGCACTGAATCCATCTGGTTCTAAAATTTGGGGGACTGGAAGATTTTTAATTATTTCACTAAGGGGTCTAGGTCTATTTAAATTGCATATTTGATCTGGATTTAACTTTAGTAGGTTGCATATATCACAAAATTCATCCATTTCCTTTAGGTTTTCCAGTTTGGTGGGGTATATATTTTTAAAGGACCTTTTAATGATTTTTAAAATTTTCTTTGATGTCTGTTGTAATGTTTCATTTTAACCTCTAATTTTATGAGTTTGGATTTTCTCTCTTATCTTTTAGTTACTTTGTCCCAGAATCTGTCAGTCTTGTTGATTTTCTCAAAGAACCAACTCTTCATTTCACTGATTCTTTGTATTTCTTTTTTGTTTCTCTTTCATTATTTTTAGCCTTGAGTTGTTTATCCCAGTTGTTTCATGCTGTCTGCTTTTTGGGTGTTATTTCTGCCATGAGAGCAGTGCTACAAGCCGAGGTTGAATTGTGAGGCCAAGACCCAAGATGCTCAGTGCACTCTACTGTGACTAACACAGCCCTGACTTGTTTCTGCACACAGTCACACTTCAGGCTTCATCAGTGTTTCTGTGTAGTGGCTAATCTTCACTGTCATCACGCTTGGATTCAGAAGGCGCCTAGTGCACTGATACAGCACAGCTCTGGGTATGTCTGTGAGAGGTTTTCCAGATAAGATTGGCTGAGGGAAGAAGACCCAAAATGAATGAGGGAAGCACCATTACAATGGAATGATAGGGAAAGGAGAAAGAAGTCCCATTTTCTCTGTTTCCTGTTGGCCCAATGGGAAAGGACATGGTCCACAATACTTGCCTTCTATGATACTCTCCTCAAAGGCATGGGGTCAAGCAACCATGGACAGATCCCTTTGAAACCATGAGTGCAGTGAAACTTTCCTCCTTTAAGTTATGACTGCAGGTATTTGGTCAAAGTGATGTGAAGAGTTACTACTACATTTTGCCTGGCTTTGGAGTCAGCAAGTCCAAAGTCTCAGATCCTAGCTCTGCTGAAGACAAGCTGTGAATCTTAGCAATGCAACTCAATCATGCGTCAGTTTCTTCTGCTGTGAATGGGAATGTTTATGACTTCTAGATGTTCCCCAGTGACCCCCTTTCCTTAGGAATTACCCTTAACAAATAGAGTTCCATGAAAGCAACAGAATATAGAGATGTGAGAGAATGTGGCTTCTGAGGCTAGCTCACCAAATGGATAGAGTTGGATCGCTTGCCTCTAGATAAAGCCAGCTACCATGTTGTGGGGACAAACAGGTATCCCACTTCCTCACAGGCCGTGTAACAAGGAACTGTGATCTCTTGCCAACAACCAGTACTATCTTGATAACCATGAAAGGATGGGTCCTCTATCAGATAACAGAAGCTCCAGCTACCATCTTAACTACATCATCATGAGAAATTCTGAGCCCAAGCCATTAGCCCCACCATCCTCAGAGTTCCTGATTCCTGGAGTCTTCATGAGATAATAATTTTTGTTGTTTTAAGATATGGAGTACCACTTTCGGCGGTCAGAAATGGGCACACAGCAGAAGGACGTTACTATCAAGTCAGACGCGCCTGACACCCTGTTGCTGGACAAGCATGCTGATCATATTGCCTACTATGGTTCAAAGAAAGATGATTATGAATACTGCATGTCTGAATACTTGAGAATGAGTGGTGTCTACTGGGGCCTCACCATGATGGACCTGACCTCATGGGACAGCTCCATCGAATGAACAAAGAAGAAATACTGGTGTTTATCACGTCGTGCCAGCATGACTGTGGGGGAGTAAGTGCGAGCATCGGGCACGAACCCCATCTTCTGTACACGCTCAGTGCTGTCCAGATTCTTACTCTGTATGATAGTATTCACGTTATCAACGTAGATAAAGTCGTGGCTTATGTTCAGAGTCTACAGAAAGAAAATGGTTCCTTTGCTGGAGATGTTTGGGGAGAAATTGATACAAGATTCTCATTTTGTGCAGTGGCAACTTTGGCTGTCTTGGGCAGGCTTGATGCTATTAATGTGGAAAAGGCCATTGAATTTGTTTTGTCCTATATGAACTTTGATGGTGGATTCGGGTGCAGACCAGGCTCTGAATCTCACGCCGGACAGATTTATTGTTGCACAGGATTCCTGGCCATAACTAGTCAGTTGCATCAAGTGAACTCCGACTTACTTGGTTGGTGGCTTTGTGAACGACAGTTGCCCTCAGGCAGACTCAATGGAAGACCCGAGAAGTTACCAGATGTGTGCTATTCATGGTGGGTGTTGGCTTCCCTAAAGATAATTGGGAGACTTCATTGGATTGACAGAGAAAAGCTTCAAAGTTTCATCTTAGTGTATCAAGATGAAGAGACAGGAGGATTTGCAGACAGGCCAGGAGATATGGTGGATCCGTTTCACACCTTATTTGGCCTTGCTGGATTATCGCTTCTGGGAGAAGAGCAGATTAAGCCTGTCAGCCCTGTCTTTTGCATGCCTGAAGAAGTGCTTCAGAGGGTGAATGTCCAGCCTGAGCTAGTGAGCTAGTCAGAGGAGAGATGCTTTAGTTAGTGTGCAATAGGAATTGCTGTATTTGAAGTGTTTATCAAACCTAGAAGTGACTTAATATTTTGTATATCATATGTTAATGATAAATTATATAAGTATTGTAAAATACATATGTTGTGTTTAGATCTTTAGTGTTCTGAGTATAGTTTTTGTCAATACTGTTTGTTTTTAATGTCTAACAGCAAACTTAAAAGAGGTAGCATTTAACTGATGCCTCCCTGTGTCCAATGATGGGAAGTGATTTCTGTTAATAAAATGATAAAAGTGAGTGGAACTCATGATTTAAATAAAAGATGCACAAATTGAAAAAAAGAAGATATGGAGTACCAGGGTAATTTATAATGCAACACAAATAGCAAATATACCACCTCTTGGGCTGGATGAATTAAGAGATGCACAGAGAATATAGCGTATTGTCTGGGCACTGAGCAGAGGAAGGATTCAGTAAATGGTGACTGTTAATGTTATCATTGCTTGATGTTATACCTTGAATGTCTAGCACACTGATAGATTTCAGTATCAAACATTCTTTCTGGCTATTAGCCATAATCACACAGGACACATGATGGCAAGCCACATTTCTTTCCTCTTCTCGGTGGGTTTTCCTCTGACCCCATGAAGTTAGGTGTATGGGATGGGACCCACGGACTCTTCTGTTGCTGGTCTTCTCCTTCCACCCTTCTTTCCTGTTATTAGAGGCTCCATCCAGGGAAGCCTAGTGTTAAGGAGGTGAAGGAGATCTGGCTCTTCCTTCCAGCTTAGTGGGTCCTTGTTCTTTCATGATGGAGGGCAGTGCTGCTCCATTTATTATGCTAAAAACACATTTCCATTATGGAAAGACTTCTGTCTGAACGAAGCTGGTTAGGGGTCCCAGAATGTCACAGTGTACAAGCGTTATAAATCTATTTTGCTTTCTGTGATTCTTCAGTGCGGCATTTCTATTACGCTTGGTGAACCACCCTTCTGTTTTGCAGTTGCTTTTAAAGTGAGGGGTGAGTTGGTTTCTTGATCTCATCAGCCAATCTTTGTCTGACAGGCCTCAGGTATGAACTGGCCTCTGTTCCGTACTCAGTGGTGTTGTTCCCAATCTTTTTGGTGGTCCTGTGAGATACTGACTCTTAGCTAGGTCTCCAGTCTACTGAGAGCAAAAGAAGCCAAACCAGAAATTATTAATAAGAATTTGCACTTATGTAGATATATTCAATTACCCCCAGTTAGCAATTATGACCAATTCTCCTATTGTGATAAGGCTTAATGGGAGAATGCCACAGAACAGAAAGAATTCTTGAGAGTGCTAATTATTTCACACAAATGCTGGGCTGAGAATTTCCCACGAGGAAAAATGTAGAGTGGAGATAATGAATTCAGTCAGGAAATAATGTTGGATGGTGACTGGGATTTACCTGTATGTCAGCATTTATTTGTACTAATCCCTGCTCATGGTCTTTGGGGGGGATAATCTTTGATTTCCATTTTACACATATAGAAATTGAGGAAGAGTCATTAAAAATCTTGACAAAAGAGGTACAAGGGGTCAGAAACAGAACTAAGCTGCCGCTGTGTCTATCACAACTCTGAGGAATCATCCCTAAGATTGGGTGCTTTGTACAATACACGCTTGAACAATTAGCATGATGGGGTGGGGCGTGCTATCATGTGTCTTAAGGGGGGTGTGGAAGCCACAGCTGGGCCTGGAGGAGGATCTCGAGAGAGCAGACAGACTACTTAAGAGACACCCTGTTGCTTAACAGTTTCCTGGGAGATTGAAACATTCCATTCTGTAGGGAAGTTCTTGAAGCAAGAGATTGATAACTCAAAATAGCTTCAGGAAGTCCCTGGAACTGTCCAGATTCACTAGGACAGAGGAAGCAATAAAAGTTGAGTCTTTCTCAGACAAGACAAGCTGCAAAGAAGACTTTAAAAAGCTAGGCTGCAAAGAAGATTCTGAAACTAGACTAGCTGCCTGGAAAGTAGAAACCAGCTGAGTTGTCTGGAAGAGATTTAGACCACCTGAGTCAATTGGAAGGCACACTCTCCAATCTGTTGATTTGCCTGTAGGCTTCGGGGTGTGCAACAGGTTCCCAGCTTTGTGAGCTGTCACTCATGCTGGGGTGGACTTTGGGATGCAGCTGTCTTTGAGTCATTTCTCCTCCTGTAAGTAACCACTCAGCCACATTCCTTTAAAACCAATAAAACTCATTGGTTCACCAAGTTGAACTTAGTGGTATCTGAACTTTGGCTTCTCATGGGCTCTCTACCTGGGGTGAATAGGCATGTATGTAACAGCTCCCCAGGAAAAGTGCCAGAGTCCAGCTCTGGGTGAGAGTCAGGGCCTGAAGTAGGTGGACGAAAGAGCTGCAAGTGAAGAATCAGACATGGGACATCTTTTAGTTTCATTTCATGAGAGATGGGACAGAGAGGAAGCACATATCCATATGGCTTGACCTACTCTGACAACCTGTGTCTCTTACAAGTTTTATTTATCCATAAAATCATTTTCTCAAAAACTTTAATCATTGATTATTTAACTTCTTAGGATAAAAATCTTCCTTGATTATATAAGCACATAAAAGAAATAAAGTGAGCAAACAACACATTTTATGAAAACTAAAAATTAACATTATGATAGAATCAGTTTTCTTTAAACTTAATATCTTTTCCCTTAAGATCAGTGTTATAAACCCTTGCAGTTAGAGAAATGGTAGACAGGATATCTCTATTTAAGGTTGAGTAAATTAATAAACCAGTAGTTATTTCCTGCTGTTGTATCAAGCTTACCCTGTATTGTTTTACTAACTTAAATACTTAGTATTTCTAAAGAAATTCAATCTCTCAGTAGTTTGTTTAATTCTGCCTCTTTCCCCTTTAATTTTCTTTTATATTTGACATCCGACCACATCCTTTCCTTTAAAGTATTGTGTGGCCCCTTTAGCAGCACACAGCATTGCTTAAACAAGGCAATCTTCTTTTATTTTTCTACAATATCAGAAAAAGTCCTGCTCTGACAAGCCTGCTCAGGAAGCCAGGCAGTTCACTGAGCCAAAATGTGTGTGTGTTGTAAACCCTTGTTTCAGTAGATTCCCTATGTTTATTAAATCCTGAAGAGCTTCGGCATTTCTAAGACCGCTTGCTTTGCCTTCAGGAGGGTACCAAGGTTTGTCAATAATTGTATAATTAAAAATTTTTCCTGCCCATACTAGTTCCGTGTTTCTGAGGCTGGACATCCATACAAAGAGTGACATGAAAACCTAATGATTCAGTTATGGTTTATTAGTTCCTGGAATTTTCTAAGTTTTTCTTCTTTAATTTTTTTTCTCTCAAATCCTGTGTCTCATGCTTACTAATATTACTTAAGTGATAGGTTCTATAGAAGACTCAATTTCTTGCGTAGCTGATTATCCCAGGGAACTTTTGTTACGTTATTCTTATTAACGCCATCTTTTAAAAGAATTGCCCCAGCCCTAGCCTTTGGCAAGGGGCCCTTAACAGCAAGGAATTCAAATATTAAATATGTCAGAAACATGAGCAAACATTGTGTAGCAAGTTTTCACCAGTGTCAGTGATGGGTCAGTCCAGGTAGTCTGAGCACTGGAAGTTTGTGAAACAGTGCCTGCAAGATGCTTGGCATTGTCCATCTGTGGCGGGAGACCTGTGCCTGGGGCACCAGGGTTCCATTGCCAAGTAGCCCCAGGAGAAAGCTACACTCCCAGGAGCGTGGAAAAGATGTGAGTAGGGTTAAGACAAGTACCACTGCTCACCGGCACCTGCCCGGAACCCGCAGAACACAGAGACTGAGGGACAGGAAACTTCCGGATTCCATCTGTGGTTGGGGACCTCAGCTTGGGCCACAGGGCTCCATAGTCAATTAGCGCTGGGAGAAAGCTAGCCTCCCAGACCCTTAGGACACAGAGACTGAGGAGGAAAAGTCAGGAATAGGAACCTTCCGGTTTCCATCCCTGGCGGGAGACCTGTGCCTAGGCCACCAGGATTCCATAGCCAAGTAGCTCCGGAAGAAAGCTACCCTCCCAGGAATGGGGAAAAGCCGTGAGTGGGGAAAAGACAAGCACCACTGCTCACCGGGACCTGGGGACCACAGCCTGGGCCACAGGGCTCCAGGAGAGAGCTGATATCCCAGGAGTGCTGACACACCTTCAAGCATAGGCAAAACTACCACTTCTGTTCAAACTCACTGGATCAAGAGGGACCCTTGCAGAGCCGTCAGGACACAGGAACCAAGGGACAGCTGGGGACAAGATCCTTTTGGTTTCTGTCTGCACCCCAGAGCTGACCCTGTGCCACAGCTCTCCAAACCCAAACACCTCTCAGAGAGAGCTGATCTTCAAGGAATATTGATCCAGAGGCCTGCAGGAGGGACAAGCCACAGCCAGACAGAGTAAGATCAGCTAACATCAGAGTTAACAAGATGGCAAAAGGCAAGGGCAAGAACATAAGGAACAGAAACCAAGGCTACTTGGCAACATCAGAACCTATCTCTCCCACCACAGCAAGCCCTGAATACCCTAACACACCAGAAAAGCAAGACTCAGATTTCAAATCAGTTCTCATGATGATGATAGAAGACTTTAAGAAAGAAATTAACACCCTTAAAGAAATACAAGAGAACAGAGGTAAAGAACTAGAAGCCCTT
>CM052701.1:43008787-43029723 GCA_028551405.1 Uromys caudimaculatus | reverse complement strand
CCAATCCTACATCTGATAGAAAGCTAATATCCAATACATACAAAGAACTCAAGAAGTTAGACCCCAGAGAACCAAATAACCCTATCAAAAAATGGGGAACAGAGCTAAATAGAGAATTCTCAACTGAGAAAATTCGTAGGGCTGAGAAGCACCTAAAGAAATGTTCAACATCCTTAGTCATCAGGGAAATGCAAATCAAACAACCCTGAGATTCCACCTCACACCAATCAGAATGGCTAAGATCAAAAACTCATGTGACAGCAGATGCTGGCGAGGATGTAGAGAAAGAGGAACACTCCTCCATTGCTGGTGGGATTGCATGCTGGTACAGCCACTCTGGAAATCAGTTTGGCGGACCCTCAGAAAATTGGACATAATACTACCTGAGGACCCAGCTATACCACTCCTGGGCATACCCAGTGATGCTCCAACATTTAATAAGGACACATGCTCCACTATGTTCATAGCAGCCATATTTATAATAGCCAGAAGCTGGAAACAACCCAGATGTCCCTCAACAGAGAAATGGATACAGAAAATGTGGTACATTTACACAATGGAGTACTACTCAGCTATTAAAAACAATGACTTAATGAAATTTGCAGGCAAATGGATGGACCTTGAAAATATCATCCTGAGTGAGGTAACTCAGTCACAAAAGAACAAACACAGTATCCACTGATAAGTGGATATTAACTCAAAAGTTCGGAATACCCAAGATCCAAGTCACAGACCATATGAAGCCTAAGAAGAAGGAAGACCAAAATGTGGACGCTTCAGTGTTTCTTAGAAGGGTGAACAAAATACTCACAGGAGAAAATATTGAGATAAAGTGTGGAGCAGAGACTCAAGGAAAGGCCATCCAGAGACTGCCCCACATGGGATCCATCCTATATACAGCCACCAAACCTGGACGTTCTTCTGAATGCTGGGTAGTGCTTGCTGATGGAAGCATGATAAGCTGTCTCCAGAGAGGTTCAGACAGCCTGACAAATACAGAGGCAGATGCTCGAAGCCAACCATTGGACTGAGCGTGGGGTTCCAGATGGAGGAGTTGGAGAAAGGGCCGACGGAGCTGAGGGGGTTTGCAGCCCCACTGAGGGAGCAACACTGTCAACTGGCCAGACCCCCCGGAGCTCCCAGAGACTGGACCACCAACCAAAGAATACACATGGAAGGTATTCTTTGGTGCTGGCCACATATGTGGCAGAGGAGGGCCTTGTTGGACATCAGTGGAGGAGAGTCCCTTGGGCCTGAGGATGTTAGATGCCCCAGTGTAGGGGAATGCTAGGGAGGGAAGACAGGAGTGGTTGGATGGGTGGGGGAGCACCATCATAGAGGCAGGGGAGGGTGGATGTGATAGGGGGTTTCTAAAGGGGAAACATTTGAAATGTAAATAAAGTAAATATCCCCACCCAAAAGATATAGATAGGCAGACAGAAAGTGGCACATTAAACTCGTAAGGATTTAAAGACATGGCTCAATAAGTGTAATATTCTCTCCCATAAATGACACTATGGAGACTTTTCTACACTGGGTAAGGAAGGAACCTGGTTGTGATTGTAGGCATCTACCTAAATTTAACTCTGTTGGTCCATTAATATTATGGTTTTTTTTTTTTAAAGAAAAGACTTACTTATTTTTATTTTATGTCTATGAATGCCTGCACACATACATGTGCAACATGTGTATCCAGTACCAGAGAGGGCGCAGATTAGATCCCTTGAAACTGTGCGCTTCCATGATGGTTCTGGGAACTAAATGCAAGTCCTCTGCAAGAGCAGCTATTGAGGGATATTTGATCACACCGTGATCGTCTTATTTGCTAAACAAACAAACAGACAAACCTGTTTCTCGTTGTGGTTTGGCTCAGACCTTTACACACACATGTTTAACCACTGTGTCTGGAATACAGACACGCCCTTAGTACACACCTTTAAGCCCAAACAATGAAGGTAAAGTTAGTTTGTAGAAGGAAGCACCCATGTTTGAAAGTGATGTCTAATTGAGTGGCAGACAAAGTGATGAATCATTGAAAGATTTCACAGAATAGGATCCACCCAACTCTCATGAGAAGAGAGAGAAAAGAGTGACTAGTTAAAGAGAGAGCAGCACCAAGAGACGAGGCACACAGGGCAGTTTTACTGGGGCAGTTGTACAGAGATAGGTTGCAGAGAAAGAACAGCTAGACACAGGTGAAGATAAAACAAGACAAAAATGACAAGGATCCAGAAGATCAGAACAGGTTGCACCAGTTATTCTGAGGCCAAGCAGAGCAATTCAGCCACAGGCTTGGGGGAAAAAAAACCAGTTTGAATCAGTCATCTAGAAGAGGAGTTTTAAGCTAGAACAGTTGAGTTGAACCAGCCAGCTACTGTTCAGAAAGAACAAGAAAGGGTGAGCTCATTCAGCAGTAAGTCTCAGAGACTGAAAATATTCAAGGTCTGAGTAAGATTGTACGGAAACTAGAAGCTTCCAGGAGTAGGCCTAGGTTAGCAGACGGAGGCAGTAAGTTTCGGAGACAATTACATCCGGTGGATACAAGTTGCTTTTACAGGCAGCAAGCACTCTTAACCACTCAGCCATCCATCCAGCCCCAATCTTTATAGTTTTAAGAAAATTCTCATTTTTCTTAAAATCAACTTGAAGAAGGAAACTAAGACTCTAGTAAGTCAGAGATTCTTTGAGGTGCTCTCATCACTAGAGTTCCCCTGGGTCTCTCCATTCAGGCTCTCTGGCTAATTCACATGCTCTGTGGTTATCCTGATCAATTTTGTCTTTGGTTCCTCTCATTCCTGCCACTGGCTCCCTAAGAGACCGCAGGCCCTCTGATGTATTCTTGCTTTTTTAGCCACTTCAGTGACTTTACTTCTTCCATCCCAGCGATGTGCTCCTGTGTCACAGAGCTGAAAGTTCTTCTGAGAACAGGCTATGAGTAAGAGCAAGCTGGTGTGTAGAGACCTGCTTCCGTGTGCCTCCTACCACCAGCAAGGGTGGTGGCGATGATATAGTCTCCTTCCTCCAACATGGTCATAGCTTTTCCCCCAACACCATGTGACTCACAGGCAATAGCCTGGAGTCCGGAACCAGGCTGCCTAGGTTTCAATTACACTGTCCCATTTTCAGCCATATAACCATCTGCAAGCTCCATGTCCAGTTTTCCCATCTACGAAAAGATCAAAATCAATACAATCTTTTGGAATGTTTGAGTCTTTCTTGGAGAATGACATGAATAAGTACACAGTTATACTAATCATCAGTGGGTATATTTTCATAAACACCCAGCACCCAGGCCAAGGATTAGAGCCTTCTTATGCTGGATGTGTTGTACAGCTTGTAACCCTAGAATCTTGGAGATGGGGGCAGGAGGCGAATGTTTAAGGCGAATGTTTAGATTACAGAGCAAGACTCTGTTTCCCCCTAAAGTCCTCAGCCATCTCCTGCAGTGTGGAGCTGCTCTAACAATTAGCAAGTTAATACTGGTAATATTAGAACAGTACCTGGCAGGCAGTCATCACTTCTCAGTCTGTGCCAGGAAGCTCTGCGGCTTGCTAGCCTCTGGGAGAGCACAGCTTCCTTACAAGATAGGGTTTCCTCGCTCTGTGTGTGCATTGCAGCTGGCAGGACGAGCTTCAGAATAATCAATTACTTCCTTCCCCCGAGCACCAGGTGCTGTATTATAGGGCAAATGACTCCTCTGGAATGCAACAATTCTCTTTAGAAGAGAAAGACATACTCAATCAAGCTGCTGTTATCACCACACAAAGAGCCAGATGCTGCTGAGCCTGGCAGCCAGTGCCATCAGCAAAGGACCGGCATGGCATGGCTTTATGCGCTGGGCTAGAAACCAGGCGTCTGGGCTGAGGGTTAGCAGTCCTAGATGTAGCTTCCTGTATCATCTGCACAGAGTACAGCTGGGCTGAGGAAAGCTAATAGCCAAAGGGGAGCAGGAATGGAAGGGTTAAAATGCATTGACTAACTTTACATAATATGAACAGGGCCTGGAGAGGTGGCTCAGTGGTTGAGAGCATTGGGTGCTCCTTCAGAGAGCCTGGGTTTGGTTCCCAGCACCCATATGTCAACCAAATTTGTAACTCTAGTGCCAGAACATGCATGCCTTCTTTTTGCTTCCTCAGAAACCAAGAACCATATATACATATCCAGGAAAACCTGGTCTACAGAGTGAGTTCCAGGACAGCCAGAGATACACAGAGAAACCCTGTCTCGAAAAAAAAAAAAAAAAAAAAAAAAAAAAAAAAAAAAAAAAAAAAAAAAAAAAAAAAAAAAAAAAAAAAGGAAAAAATAAATAAATAAATCAATCTTTTTTTTTTTTTTTTTTTTTTTTTTAAGCTAGGTGGTGTGGGGGATGTGGAAGGAAAACATGGGATGGAGAGGGAGGCGCCACAGGCTCCTGTGACTCCTCAAAAAGTCCTGATCTGTGGTACAGGTCATTAGATCTAAGATGGCTACCGGAACATCACTGAGGCAGCAAAAAGAACGGAGGCCAGGGCACTGGCTTCTTCCCCCATCTTCATGAAAGTCCTAACAGGTGACGATGCTCTCCCCACACTCCTCCCTTTCTGAGTTACCTCATCAGGCAGTGATGTGTTTATAAAAAGATAAAGAGAGGGGGATATGTTCTATGGAGGTATAGTCAGGTATGGGGGAAAGGGGTGTCTCAGCGGGCCCATGCCAAGGCATCCCTTCTCTCTGAGGGACCAGCCACACAATGGTTTAGTATAGAACAGAATCTATTCAGGGCATGGGAAGGGGAGTTAAGAGGGTAGTAGAGGCAGAGAAGAGCAGAGAGAGGGAGAGAGTAGAGAAGAAGAAGAGTAGAGAAGTAGAAGAGAAGAGGCCGGCCATGAGCACGTGGAGGGATGAGAGGAGAGAGCAGGGGCAGGAAGGTAAGAGCAAGAGAGAAGCAAGAGAGCAAGGAGAGAGCGAGCAGCCCCTTTTATAGTGAGTCAGGCCTACCAGGCTGTTGCCGGGTAACTGTGGGGCGGAGCTTAGATAGAATGCTAATAGGCAAGGCTTTCATTGGAGCATGGTGACGGTGTGGCAAGATACGATTGGCTGAGGATTTAGGGGCTTGGGATTGGCTCAAACACTAAGCTTATGCGCTGGGCAATACACTCAGATTTATATCCCGATGCTGGTCTCCAGAGTCTGATATCCCAGGATTTCTCATGTGACTCCATGGTTTCTCACCCTCCACCCCCATCCTCTGGGTTGGGGTTGGAGAGATGGCTCAATGGTTAAGAGCACTAGTTGCTCTTCTAGAGGACTAGTGTTTAATTTCCAGCACCCATAGTAGCAGTACCTAGCCAACTGTAATGCCGGTTCTACAGGAACCTATACTCTCTTCTGATCTCTTCAGGCAATGCGTGAATGTGGTATACAGACATATGTGCAAGCAAAACATCTATACATATATAATAAATGTTAATAGGTCTTTCAAAACAAAAATATACAAACAGAGGAAGTATATGCTATTAACAGTGATTTATTGCATTTGTAGTTAACCTTAGAATACATATTTGCTCCTTGGTTTTGCGACGCAGAGAGGGGGGGGGCTGTCTACTAGTGTTTGGAGCCATCACCCATCTGGATGGAGAAGAGCAGACTTGGGTAAAATATCTCCTGTTGGTGTGCACTAGTGGGCAGGAGGCAGTTTCCAAGGCTGTTAGCCCTTGCTGAAAGACACTCCAATCTCACACTTTGGAGAGAAAGTCTACATGGTAATGCATTAAAGAAAACAACCAAGGGACAGATGTAGAAATCTGTAGCATTCTTCTGATTGCAAGGAGACTTTTACAATTCTTAAGTCATGATGGCTGTAAGGTAGATATGATTTTTTTATCATTAAAGATTTATTTATTTATTTTGTGTGTGAGTGTGCGTGCCACATGTGTTCAGAGGGGAACCCAGGAGAGAGTCAACAGCTGGCTGTAGACTTAAATTAAAATTACTTTGTTTTAAAAATACTTCAAAAATTTTAATTTAAACAACAATAGCTTTGTGAGTGTGTGTGTGTGTGTGTGTGTGTGTGTGTGTGTGTGTGTGTGTAAGAGAGAGAGAGAAAGAACCACCAAATACTTGTGTATATCTAAATTTTAACAATGCAGGTTTACTGGGGGATGTCGCTCACTTGTAGACTATATGTTTTACATGAATGAGGCCTTGGGCTTTAGATCCCCCATCTCCAGGATTGATACTGGCTGGGTGTGGTGGTATTTAATGCCAACATGCAGGAGGCAAAAACAGGCAGGCCAGTCAACACTGTACAGTGAAACTATCTAAAAAACCAGCAGCAGCACCACCAGCCAACCCCAAAATGCACATTTGTGGGCTCAACAATCCCCACAGAAAGTTCAAAAACTAGTTTCATGAAACCAAGACACCCTCCTGACACTGCTCATGGGCACCCTCCTCTCAGATCTTGTAGGAGTGAACAGCAGGTAGGTAGCAGGAAAGTTTATGTCACATTACTAGATTGGCTGAAGGAACACGATTGCAAACTGTCCTGTGGACACATTGTGAACTTCTCAGTCAGCAGAAATAACAAATTATTGTGTAAAAAAACTTGCAAAAGTTCACATTGGCTTTGAACTCCTTGTACAGGTCCACTGATTTCTCTAGGTTCCAGTTGGGTTTCAGACACATGAAAAGCCACTGGGGGGCCTATTTAACATGCCAAAGTGGACCTGGCTTCCAGGTTCTCCCGGCATCCCTCAGTCCCTACAGGTTGCAAGGCGTGTCTGGCATAACCTGCCCTCTACCTGAGCTTCCTCTACCACAGAGGCACCCGCCCCCCACCTCATACCCACCCTCCCCCCACCCCATTTGCATGGTGATTTCCCTGGCCAAGTTCCTTGGACCAGTGAACCTATGTAATTTGTCAAGGGAACACCTTGGCATGGGCCCACAAGGTACCCCTTGCCCCATTTTATTTCATAACAGGAGGTATTGTATTTGTGCTAAAGTCCTTTACTTGTTAGGCATATTGTATGTAACTGTAGCCTAGAATGGACAAGCAGGTTAACACATAGCAATTTTATCAGTTGTGGAGGGTTCAGTGTTCTGTGGAGATATCAGAGAATCAATAATGTGTCACTTGGAAAATGGAGAACACATTAAATTCTCTCCTTGTGGCCTCTCAGGCCCTTGGTGGCTCTTGGAACCATTTCTCACCCAAACTGAGCCGTCTTTGTAGCAGGTTCAGGGTATAACTTCCTACTTAGAAAGCACCGACAGCCATCTGATTGCAGCGTACAGAACAGTTCAGTCTGTACCTACCTCGCTGTTAACCCTCCTCTGTTGAAATTCATGCCATTTTCTCCCCATGCATCACTCTCCAATATTTGGGGATGGGAAAGGCAGCTATCTGCACAGTCATCTTCCATTAAGTGCCCCTAAGACCACAAAAGAAGTAAGGTAAAAATAAAAATCTATTAGTAAGAAATTGATTAGATGAGAGTTTAGACTTGTGTGGGGGTTTCATATGCATATGTAGCTGGAATTTTATTTTTTCCAACTGTATTACAGCCTCAAAGAACAGGCATGAGTATTCAGCTCACCATGGTGGTCGGTTTTTTGCTGCCAGATGGGGCTTAGGGGAGGATTCTGAACTATGCTCAGAGAAGGGAAGAAAGACCGGACAGTGCACTCGTGGACTGGTGCAGCTTCGGCGGAATGGCTCTTGACACCTGTCATGCCTCCTCATCATCAAAATGGGAAACATTTTTAAAAAATCATTGGAGTACTTTGAATAACTCTATGTAAACACATTTAATAGACTTGATGAGATAAATGCATTTATACAAAAATACAACTCACCAATTGATGCCAATGGAGAAGGCTGAGGATATAATCCTTTATGGTAACAGGTTACACAGAGAGAGTTATTTAAATAAATTACAGTAACGAACATCTGAGAAAAGCTTCCCCAAAGCCTAATCCATCAGGATTGAGAAAATGCCATCAGCAGCCAATTAAGCAAGAAAAGCTGCTGCTGCGGCTGCCTTAATAATTCAAGAAGCAGTTTTGTTCTGATGGATAATCCCAGCCTGAAATGAGCATGAGTCAGGACCAGAATTAATCTACACTCTATAGTCACCAAAGTCCACGGGGACTTTATCCACACAGTTGACAGTTGACATCGAGCCTATTATGAGCAGTGACAGAGAATGTCAGTGAAGGGCATGTCTGCAATGTGTCCAAGAAGGTACGCTGTCCCTACCCAAGTTACTCAGTACTGTCCTGTTCCCTATGGGTGACAACCAAATCCTCCTACAACCTACCTGCCATACTAAGATTCTCGATTGCTCTGTGGCTTCTACTCATGACAGCATTCGATCCAGAATTGCTTTATTTTTTTTAGACAGGGTTTCTCTGTATACCCTGACTGTCCTGGAACTCACTCTGTAGACCAGGCTGGCCTCAAACTTAAGATCTGTCTGCCTCTGCCTCCCTGCCTCTGCCTCAGCCTCTCTGCCTCTGCTTCTCTGCCTCTCTGCCTCTCTGCCCCTCTGCCTCTGCCTCTCTGCCTCTCTGCCCCTCTGCCTCTGCCTCTGCCTCTGCCTCTCTGCCTCTGCTTCTCTGCCTCTCTGCCTCTCTGCCCCTCTGCCCCTCTGCCTCTGCCTCTGCCTCTGCCTCTGCCTCTGCCTCTGCCTCTGCCTCTGCCTCTGCCTCTCTGCCTCTGCCTCTGCCTCTGCCTCTGCCTCTGCCTCTGCCTCTGCCTCTGCCTCTGCCTCTGCCTCTGCCTCTCTGCCTCTCTGCCTCTCTGCCTCTCTGCCTCTGCCTCTGCCTCTGCCTCTGCCTCTCTGCCTCTGCCTCAAGTGTTGGTCTTAAAAGTGTGTGCCACCATCACCCATCCTGTCCCCTGCTTTTAAAAAAGCCTTAAAAAAAGTTTTGTTACAAACCCAAATGTTCTAAGTTTCTTTTGATTCCGTCCACTGCAGTGCCCCAAGAGTCCTCGATGTGGCCATCTTTGCTTCTTTACCTTCCTCCAGTCTTTGATGGGTGGGCACGGGCAGCTACGGCTGCACCAGTCCCACATAGTATGGATCTCAAAATCAAGTCTCTAACAATGCCCCATCCACCTAGGACCTCGCCAGCATATTCAGTGAGAGTTACAATACCGCCACCTTCCCTGATGTGCTCCTACTATGTGCCAGGCTAACACTATATGCTTTGTCCAGTACCTCTTCAGCTGTGATACACATGTCAGCCATCAAGGTATACGGATATAGAACAGAGTATGATTCAGTGTGTTTGGAAAGGACACGGCAGTCCACATTTCAAGTAAGCAAGTTCTTGGTTAGCACCAGTGCCTCGGATCCAAGGACTGCACCGGGACTTCCATAGCTTCATGTGTACAGCTGATAGCACTTCTCAGCGTGGACTGCGTGGGAGGCTTGAAGCATGAGCTCTAGGTGCCATCCGCAACATTGGCATCCCTGGAAGTGAGACCCGAGTGACTCACACAGGAAGCTGAACTTTAGGGTCTACATTGAAGAAATTTAACCCGGGAGGAATAATTACCTGTCCCAACCCCGGCAGTCAGTCGGGGGCTGAGTTTAAACCCAAGGTACCTGGCTGTAGAATCTAGGGTCCGTTCTCCTAGCATTCTTCTGAAGCATCCTAAGGAGAAGACAGAACCTTCTACTCTGTCATTGGTGTTAACTAGGGAAAGCAGACCTGTTTGCACGCAAGCCGTTAGAACATAGCCGAGGCGCACATGCTCACCAGCAGCAAGCTTCTCAACATGGTTTTGGCACCGTCACAACCAGAGGTCAGAATGTTGTCTCTAGGGCCACAGATCACTCTTCCTAGGGCTTAAACATCATTGGTTCCCTGACTTTCCTATAAACGCTGACCAGTATTTTTCCAGTCACTGAGGTTTTAAGTGTAAGAGAAAGCCAGGTGCATTAAATCAGTGTAATTACCTCTGAAATGCTGATGATTGAGAAAGTGGATTCTGAGAGAAATTCTCCATGGCTTTATCAAAGGGGAATTGTGAAGCCCCGGGCTGGACAGCAGCCAACTGTCTGCCCCTTTCTGATGGGAAGCAAAGGATTCTCTGAGGAAGGGGCTTGCTGGCAATGGCTGCTTCATCTCCCATCTGGGAATTCATTAATTAGGGCTTAGCTCTGAAGACAGATAACAAGCTAATCAAAGGGGGAAGTGAGGCCCCTCAGATCTCAATGTCTAATGAGCACCGCTGGGGTGAGCAGGCGAGGAGGCATCAGAACAGGTGGGGTGTTGGATGGCCGACCATCCTGAAGCCACGGTGCTGGTGGCACACCTCTGGTTTTGAACATCCCAAGATAAGAGAGGTATTTAAACCTTTCTGCACTGACCGCCTCTTTCAGTCTCTGCTACATTGTCATCTCACTGTTCCAGAAAGGAGACGACACAGTCCCTGCCTACCAGCACAGAGAGAGGAGACTATTCAGGTCTCCTGCTGCTGCATGTGCAGCCTCACAGAGAACACATCTCCAAATGCAAGGTTATCCCAGGCACTGCTTACACACTGGCTTAAAGTTTGACTTTATGCCTTAAGACAGGCATTTGGAGAATGTGAGATTGGGGAAAATACAAAAAATATAAAGAAAATCACTGGATTTGCTAGGTTTGTCTTTCCCCCACCGTGAAATCCTTGCTGCTTTTCATGTCTAAACCCTGGGTTAAAGGTTTTCCAGTCTGGGTCCATCTTAGATCCTTGCTTCTGTTCTCACGAACCAGCTGGAACTTTTTCTCAGATGCCGCCCTGTGTGTTTTTTCTAGATGGAGCACTCTTGTGAAGAAGTAGTTTGGAATCATTTTGGATAATGACCAGTTACTTATCTGCATACCTTCCTTGGGTCAATCTTCTCTTTTCCACTCTTTGATTAATAATAATAATAATAACAATAACAATAATAATAGATTCAAGATATTCTCTCCCATCCACCAATGGATAAAGTCCCATTGTGGTTTTCTTGACTCTGCAGCTTCTGGTGTGAGCTGGAGCCACCCAGTCTCAGCCAGGTAAAGGATCTGGTCATTCTATGTGAAGAGGAAGGCTGGGTGGCGTATGACACCTCTGGCAGATAGAGAACTTCTGTTCTCAAGGATCTAACACTCAGATGCAGTCTACACTGCTACAGTAGTTCTTACTGGAAACCCTCAGAAGATCTGCATGATAGGCCTATGTACCCAGCTCCCAAGCATCACCCCAAAGCCTCTCATTAGCTAGATAAAGAAACATCTTATTTTCAACCACTCCTCTGAACAGATTGCTATTTTATAAGACAGGGGAGAGAAAGGGTAGAAGAGATGAACAAGAAGGTAAACTTTCCATGACTAAAATGCATTTGCATTTTTTATAATATTGCTTTGCTCTCTCCTTATTAAATCATTGGCTAATGATCTTGCTACACAACTGGGATTCTGGAGAGCTTACTTGACTCCTGATACCCAGGCTCTACCCCAACCCTCTTGCCACTGAATATTTGTGACCACACTCAGACATCAGAAGCTGCTCAATGACCATTGCTTGAAATGTGGCTGCAAATTTAGAATTTCTTTAGAGGCTTAAAAAATATTGATGCTTATTTTGATCTCCAGAAATTGTGATTAATAAAAGCATAACATGCATCTTGGACACCTGGAATAAAAAAATCTTCCCAGTGCACAGCCACTGTTGAGGATTCATGCTTTGGCTATCTTCCTCTCCATAGTGATTCACTGCACAGGACTACAGACCCAGCACGCACTGTGAGGAGCAGAAGGGCTGTACCTTACCACTTTCTCCTGCTATTCAGCCCTTCTAGAGCTATCCCTGCGCAACAGGAAACAAAGGATACAAACAACAGGAGGATTTGTATCACTCCCACTAGGCTGCTATTGTTTATATTTCTTTTTTAAAAATGGTGCTGGAACCAAACAAGCCAGGTAAGCTATGTCCTACGCCCTAAACCTTCATCTTTAATTGACTTCTAATAGCTAACTTATCAGAGGAACTCAGATAGTGCAACTTTAATGGACTTCCACAGAAGAAGCCAGCATCTATGGCAAATGCTTATGAAAAAATCCACCTTAAACATAGGATCGCCTGGGTTAGTGACTGAATAGCAGCCTTTTGGTACCACCGAGGCATTGTACACTCACCTAACTATTCCTGAGTCCAAGCAAAGAAACAAAAGTCACAACTCACATAGTCATAGTTAATTATGAAAGGAGAGGGTGAGACTAGTGATCCTTCTAATCTCCGGAATCTCTGTTGGAACATAACAGTTCATGTGACTGTCACATTCATAGTGAGAGAAAATATGTTTAAGGAAAGGATCAGAGCCAGGAAGTTTACGAATTCAACCCAGCAACACATTTATGTATATAACACAGTATATTCAAGAATGCCTACATGTGTAGCAGAACTTCCAGAGGAATGGGCACAAATCCTTATCTCACCTCTAACCATATGCTATGAAGCTGGAGAGATGGCTCAGTGGTTAAGAGCACTGGCTGCTCCTTCAGAGGACCCAGGTTTAACTCCAAGCACCCACATGGCAGCTCACACCTGTCTATAACTCCAGATCTAGAGGATCCAACGCCTTCACACAGACATACATGTAGGCCAAACACCAAATGAACATAAAAATAAATAAATTATATAAAAAAGAAAGGATATTTTACACTCAAAGTGATGGATTTAGGTCCCAGATTGTTGACGCCTACGTTTTATAGTTTGCTCAGACAATTCTATGATACATAATTACTTTTTCAACATGATTACCATAGTTTGTTACTACTGAAGCAAGATACTGGTTAGTCAGTAAATAAAACATATATAGTACAATGTCTGCCTTAATATTCCACGGTTGAGTCATTTTGAGGAGTTACATAGTTAGTAAGCCTGCCTGTGCGTTGTAATTAGAAGGATTTGGTAGAGGAGCCACCAAGTATGCTGGAATAGATAATATGGCTTCTTCTCCTTCACTGTCCTTGGGTCCTCATGAGTGAGCGTGCTAATTAAGTAGCTAAAAAGCAGAAGATAGAAAATAGAACTGAGTTTCAAAGGCTTGGAGAATCCCAGAGGGTCAATTGTGTCTTCTGTGTAATTGCCACTTAACAAGGAGGGAGTCCCAAGTGTCCAGTCTTCTTTAAGAAGGACATCAGGTAAGTCTGTGACCAGTCAGGTGAGATGGTATCTTAGGGTTTCTATTGCGGTGATAAAACACCATGACCAAAAGCAACAGGGTCCATCATCCAAGTCAAGGCAAGCACTCGAGGCAGGAACTGGACACAGGGGCAAAGACTATGGAATAGTGCTGCTACTGGCTTGCTACCTGTGGCTTGCTCAGGCTCTCTCTCTCTCTCTCTCTCTCTCTCTCTCTCTCTCTCTCTCTCTCCCTCTCTCTCTATCAATTAAATTTTATTTTATTTTTTACTTACATTACATCCCACTCACTGACCCACTCCTGGTCACTGCCTCCCGCAATCCTTCCCCCACCTCCATCCCCTTCTCCTCTGTGTGTAGAGCAGAGACTGAGAGAATGGCCAACCAATAACCACCCACCTTGAGACCCATCACACGGGTAAGCACAGATTGCTAGCACTATTAATGATACTCTGTTATGCTTGCAGACAGGAGTAGGTTGTCCTCTGAGAGGCTCCACCCAGCAGCTGATTCAGACAGATACAGGCACCTATAGCCAAACAGTGGATGGAGCTTGGGGACTCTTATGGAAGAATAGGAGGAAGGATTGCAGGCCCTGAAGGGCATAGGAACTCCACAGGAAGACTAACAGAGTGAACTGGACCCCTGGGGCTCTCAGAGGCTGAACCACCAATCAAAGAACATACAAGGGCTGGACCTAAGCCTCCCAGGCTGCTTTCTTATACCAGCCAAGATGACAGGTCCAGGTATGGCACCACCCACCAGGGGCTGGGCCTTCCCACATCAATCACCATTAAGAAAATTCCCTGAAGGCTTGCCCCCAGGCAAATCGGGTAGGGCTATTTTCTCTCTTTTCAAATGACCCTAGCCTATGTCAAGTTGACATAAAAACTAGCCAGCACAGATGGCTTCATGGTACATCAAGCCAAAACGAGACTGTTTGGGCTAGTCACTCCAAGTTAGTTTATTGCAAGGAACAATATAGGAAGTGGGGTAAGTAACTGGCTTCTGTGACCACCCCATATTCCAGCAACACAGGGCACACACTGTGTAGAACAGTTTCCTCATTCTTCTGTAGTTAGAACCCAGGTGAGTAGAGGCTGGACTGGACTCTGTGAAGCCAGGCCACACATTCATCATTCACGGTCAAGCTTCAGCACCCGACACAACAGACACTGGACAAGTGTACGACTTGTTAACTAGCTACCATTTTTAGGAGCACCCGTCACTTATGCTCAAGATTGCTTATGAGATTTAGAGCCAATTGCACCCAATAGAGAAAAAAAAGATAGCCCAGTAATCTTGCTGGCATTGCCTCTAAACATCCATGTGGCCTTAGTCAAGAGAGCTCAGAGCCGCACGCGCACCTTGAGTCCTTCACACAATCATCTTCTTGCTGTCTACATCACAAAGGTGTTAGAGTAATCAGACTTATTAAAGACATAGGAAATGCCGGGGCATCTTTTTTTTGTTTGTTTCCATATTTTTTCTTTTTTTTTCATTTGTTAATTAATTTATTTACTTTACATCCTGATCACAGCTTCCTCTCCCCGTCCCTCCCTCTTGTCTTCCCTCCTGCCATTCTCCCTCTCTTTCTCTTCAGAGAAGGGGAGGCCTCCCACGGATATCAACCCGATTTGGCATACCAAGATGCAGTAGGACTAGGTGTGTCTTCTCCTATTGAGGCTACACAAGGCAGCCCAGTTAGGGGAAAGGGATCCAAAGATAGGCAGCAGAATCAGAGACAGCTCCACACCTACTGTAAGGAAACTCACATGAAGGCCAAGCTGCACATCTGTTACATATCTGTAGAGAGCCGATGTCTGCCTCATGCATGTTCTTTGGTAGGTGGTTCAGTCTCTGTGGGCCCCTATGGGCCTGGGTTAGTTGATTCTGTGCACTTCTCAACACAAATGAAGCTGTCAACTGTGCAGTATAATACACCAGTAGTTCTCTGCTGGATGCTCCACCTTGTTCTGACTGTGGCCACTGGCCTAAATGGATTGGGTCCACGGGCTTCCTCAGTGTCTGGCTTTGCATTTAGTTCAAGAACACGGACAAGAAAACAAAGAGAGATGAGAAAGGCATTGGCTGATGAGTTCGTTTGGCTCCCATCTGTGCTGGCTGCACTGATCTGGGACTCTGGATTCTTCTTCCTGACTTCTGTGGGACTCCTCCTCTGGCTTCCATTGCCACCCCTTCCTTCATTGTCGTGACTAGAGGAAGTAAGATAGAACCAGGCCAGTGCACTGTCCCAGGCTGTCCAGTTTGAACCTGCTATCTGCTTCTCCTGAGCTCCGGATCAGGGACTAATGTCACTATGCATTCAAATCCCCATTCCTTGCTCCAGTAGCATCACCACCCTGCCTTGTTCTGTTTAGAAATTGTCTTAACGCCTGAGCCCATCTACATGGGAAAAGCGTGCTGGTCATGTTTCCATGAGCTTCCTGTTCTGCCTGGTGTTTGGAGTTTTCATTGTTAATTAAGAGGCTCTCATTCTTAATTTATTCCTTTTTAAAATGAAATTAGCTTTGTTAGAGCTAGTTGGTCTGCCTGGGATTAATGAATTTGAGGTCTAGGCTGAATTTTCTCAGATGTTATTGCTTGTGGAGGTCTCTAGTGCCTATCTGCTTTCCCCTGCACCCCACCCCGCCCCTTCCAAGATACCTGGTGCTTACAGATGTCTCATAGTCCTGAGAGTCCCCCTCCCTATGCCATGCTGCTGAGATTTTAAATAAAAGCTGTAGTCTCTCTCTGTCTCTGTCTCTCTCTCCATATATATATCTGCCTATCTATCTATCTATCTATCTATCTATCTATCTATCTATCTACCTACCTACCTACCTACCTACCTAGTGATTGATCCATGGATCTCTCTATTGATCTAGATCCGCCCATATGCCCTCCAAGCTTTCAGGGTTACTATTTAAACAACACTTCCTCTATGGAGCCATCTTAACAGAGACATGCAATGGATACCATGGAAACATAAGGATGGCAAAGTGGCTAGAGAGGTGTCAGGGGAGAAGGGTAAGTAAAAGAGATGGTACACAACTTGAGTGACAGGAAAAGAAGATGGAGAAGAGTAAAGGAGCCTGCGTTTTCACAGCCAGGAGCCTGTCTGGGTTGCTGAGCTCATAGGCACCTTCGGCAGTTGCTTATGCACCACCGACCATGTTCACCCACTGTGGCTTCAGAACCTGAAACAGAACTAGACATAAGATCAGATGGCAACCACTATGCAAGCTGGCCAGAGGCCTGGCATGAAGGCATCCTGACATCTCAAGCTAGGAAACCTCTCTGTGGTTTTACCTCTTGGTTGGTTGTTTTTTCAAAATAGTCTGAGACTTGCTAGCTCAAAACTCTATGGGCATTACATAAATAATAATAAACTTATTATCATTTTAAATAATAATAAAATAATAGTGATATAATAATAAAATATAATAATATAATAAATCATATTTAAGTGTTAGGAATGAAGACTCCCAAGGTACAACTGTGGCCCACCATCTTGTAGCCTCCATGAAGCTATACTTAGATATACTCATGCAGGCAAGACAGAGCTTTGTAATTGTAAGATCTCAAGCCATTTCTAACCTCTGGAGCTCTAACTCCATGAATCCCTTGTGCTACTGGGCTGTGTTGTTGGCTTAGATGCTTAAGCTTCCTCTTCAGTCTTTCCCTTTTTCCCCTTCTGGAAGGTTCAGACAGGGTCTTATTATGAGAGACTGCCTCTCTTATCAAGCTTTGTCTAAGAGCTGACCAAGAAAAGTGTAGTTATTGACTCTTTTTCTTGGTCTTCCTCCACATCTCACACCCTCTACAAGTCAACATGCTGACTTTTAGGGAAGATTGAGTGCATGTGTTTGTGTCTGTCTGTCTATCTGTGTATATATGTATGATCCTGTGGGTGCATGTGGTATCTGTCTGTCTATATATGTGTGCACGATCCTGTAGGCACATTGTGGTATGTGTGTGTGTCTGTCTGTGTATGTTTGCATGATTTTATGGATGCATGTGTGTGTGTGTGTGTGTGTGTGTGTGTGTGTGTGTGTGTATGTCTGTCTGCCTGATGCATCTGTGTAAATGTATGAGTATAAGGCAGAGAAAAAACTTGGATATCTCCTCTGAGGCACCGGTCAACCTTGGGTTTCTGTTGTTATTGAGATACAGATTCTCTCACAGGTATGGAGCTTGTTGATTAGGGTGGGATGACTAGAGAGTAAACCCCAGGAATCTTCCTCTTTCCCCTCCTCTTCATCTCTGAGATTTAAAGTATAAACCACTATGCCTAGGTGGTTGTTGTTGTTGTTTTAACTTGCCTCTAGGCATTAAAATAGGTCTTCATTCTTGGGTATATGCAAAGGACTTTACCAACTAAGCTGTCTCTCTTGAACTCTTTGAGAGATTTTTAATTCACAGAAACAGAATAATGAGAAGTTCACAGCAGAAAACATCAGACCACGATTATGTAGGAAAGGGGGGGAAATGGAAGCCAGAAGCAGAGAGAAAGAGGCGGAGTGCTAAGCTAATGGAAGCAAAGGACAACTGATGAGCTAAGTAATTGTGCCCAGAGAAGGAGACACTCTAGGGGTAGCCAGGTGGCTTTTCAGCTCCTGAAGAACATGCTAGATCTCACAAGGCCACACTGGATCTGTAGGACCATTCTGGATCCCACAAGTTTATGCTGGGACCCATAGGGCCAGGATGAACCCCATAAGGCCATGCTAGATCCCTGTGGTGACTATTTCTGATTGTCAACTTGATTATATCTGGAGTGAATTATAATCCAGAATTAGAAGGCTCACCTGTGATCTAGATCTTGAGACTGGAAGACACAAGTTTCAGGTGTGGTGGTATACGCACCTCTAATCTGGGCCACACCTGCTGCTGGAGATCTACATAAGGACATTGGAAGGAGGAAGATTCAATCTTCTTCGCCTTTGAGCCTTGTGGGATTAAGTGACTGCTAGATCCTCGGGTTTTCATTCACAGCTACTGCTGACCATTGTTGGGGAGTTTGACTACAGACTGTAAGTCATCAACAAACTCCCTTACTATATAGAGACTACATATAAGTTTTGTGACTCTAGAGAACCCTGACTAATACAGAAGTTGGTACTGGGAGTGGCTCTAGAGGAGCAGAAAGCAGTATAAAGATGAATCTTTTAAGAATATGGAGTTGGCTTAATAATTCACCAGCACCTTTAACTGCTGAAGCCTCTCCAGAAATGCTCTCTTCTGGGAGCTTGGAGAATATTGAAGACCCGTGGTTGGAAATATATTTTATACTTAAAGAAGCTAATGCCATTGAGCATCTTGATGAATTGGGTGATTGTGTGTTCAAAACTTTTTGCAATATGGCGAAAAAATTTGAAAATGACTTTGCTGGCCGGTTGCTTTTAGTCTCCCTGGAAAAGATGATGAAGGAAAAGAAGGAGTTGCATAATAAAATTGAACAGATCCAGATGCAAGTGAGTAATCTAAAAGTTGCTAAGTGTGTCCTTGAAGAGAATCTTCTTTCTCTCCAGCAGACAAAGAGCTCAGGTTGCAGAAAATCAAACTGAAGCCCTCATTATAAGGTTGGCTGAATTGCAGCAAAAGTTCAGGTCTCAGCCTCAGAGGGTGTCAGCAGTTAAAGTAAGGGCATTAATTGGCAAAGAATGAGATCCTATAACTTGGGATGGGAATGTGTGGGAAGATCCTGTTGAAGCTGAGAATTCTGAATCTTTGGATTCTCAATGGTTTACCCCACCTGAGGAAGTAGCATCCTCAGCCCCACTCCTTCAAATAATGCCTTCTCCACATCAGGAAGTTAATTCCCCAGAGTCTGATAAACCAGCAGTGACTTTTGCTGAAGAAAATGCCAGACAAAATAATATTGATGTTTCTCATGGCCCACCAACAGTTTCTTCTAGACCTATAACCAGACTCAAGGCAAAACAGGCCCCTAGAGGGGAGGTAGAAAGTGTAGTCCATGAGGAGGTGCGCAACACTACTAAGGAGCTTAATGAGTTTGCTAATTCATTCAAGCAGAAGTCTGGAGAATATGTGTGGGAATGGATTTTAAGGGTGTGGGATAATGGTGGAAGGAATATAAAACTAGATCAGGCTGAGTTTATTGACATAGGTTCTCTGATTGGAGATTCAAGGTTTAATATGGAAGCTCGTACAGTTAAAAAAAGGTGTCAGAAGTTTGTTTGAATGGTTGACTGAAGCGTTTATCAAAAGATGGCCTACTGAAAAGGAGTTGGAGATTCCTGATATCCCTTGGTTTGGTGTTGATGAAGGGATTTTAAGGCTCAGGGAAATTGCAATGCTAGAGTGGATACGTTGTGTAAAACCTAATTCTCCACAATGAGAAGGCCCAGAAGATACGCTCTTCACCAATCCTATAAGATGCAAACTGGTGAGAGGGGCACCAGCACATTTGAAGAGTTTTGTTCTTGCCCTTTTCCTTGTGCCAGACCTTAGGGTTGGAGATGCTGCTGCTCAATTAGATGAATTAAATGCAGTGAGTTTAATTGGGCCTCGAGGTAACAAGGGCCAGGTGGCAGCATTGAATCTCCAGAGACAAGGTGGTCGTAGTTATTATAATGGACAGCATAAACAAAACAACATTTATAATGACATATACCATGATGGTCAGCACAAGAGAAGTGAAATTTATAATGGCATGACTCATTCAGACCTTTGGTTCTGGCTAATCAGTCATGGTGTTTCCAGGTATGAAATACATAGGAAGCCTACTGCATATCTGTTTGATCTGTATAAGGAGAAAAATTCTCAAACAAATGAAAGAAAGGCTACATTGGATCCTGACAAAAGGCAATCTCGACCAGTGAATCAATTTCCAGACTTGAGCCAGTTTGCAGACCCAGAACCCCTTGAATGAAGCAGTGGCCAGGCTCCCCTGAGGAAGGATCTTGATAAGACACCTAAAAGTTTTGCTGTTAGCCTTTCTCCAGTCCTTCCCCAGAGGGACCTACGGCCTTTTACAAGGGTGACTGTACACTGGTGGAAAGGAAATAATCAGACTTTCAGGGGTCTATTGGATACTGGCTCTGAATTGACATTGATCCCAGGAGATCCCAAGAAACATTGTGGCCCTCCTGTTAAAGTAGAGGTTTATGGAGGATAGGTGATTCATGGAGTTTTGACTGATGTCCGACTCACAGTAGGTCCAGTAGTTCCCCGAACACATCCTGTGGTCATTTCCCCAGTTCCAGAATGTATAATTGGGATAGATATACTTAGAAATTGGCAGAATTCTCACATTGGTTCCCTGACATGTGGAGTGAGGACTATTATGGTTGGAAAGGCTAAATGGAAGTCATTAGAGTTGTCTCTACCAAAGAAAACAGTGAATCAAAACTAGTACCGTATTCCTGGAGGAATTGCAGAAATTACTGCCACTATCAAGGACTTGAGAGATGCAGGGGTAGTGGTTCCCACCACATCTCCCTTTAACTCTCCTATGTGGCCAGTGCAGAAGACAGATGGATCATGGAGAATGACAGTTGACTATTGAAAACTAAATCAGGTAGTAACTCCAATTGCAGCTGCTGTGCCAGATGTAGTTTCTTTACTTGAGCAAATTAACACATCTCCTGGTACCTGGTATGCAGCTATTGATCTAGCAAATGCCTTCTTCTCAGTACCTGTCCATAAGGACCACCAGAAGCAATTTGCTTTTAGTTGGCAAGGCCAGCAGTATACCTTTACAGTTTTGCCTCAAGGATATATTAATTCTCCTACCCTGTGTCAT
>CM052701.1:42925960-43008287 GCA_028551405.1 Uromys caudimaculatus | reverse complement strand
GATGTGAAGATATTTGTGTCCCATGTAAATGCTCACCAAAAGGTGACTTCAGCCGAGGAGGAGTTCAATAATCAAGTGGATAAGATGACCCATTCTGTGGACAGTCAGCCTCTTTCCTCAGCCATCCCTGTCATTGCTCAGTGGGCACACGAACAAAGTGGCCATGGTGGCCAAGATGGAGGTTATGCTTGGGCTCAACAACATGGGCTTCCACTCACCAAGGCTGACCTGGCTACAGCTGCTGCTGACAGATCTGCCAACAGCAGAGACCAACACTGAGCCCCAGATATGGCACCATTCCTCGAGGTGACCAGCCAGCAACCTGGTGGCAGGTTGACTACATTGGACCACTTCCTCTGTGGAAAGGACAACATTTTGTTCTTACTGGGGTAGATACTTATTCTGGTTGTGGATTTGCCTTTCCTGCACGTAATGCTTCTGCCAAAACCACCATCCGTGGACTTACAGAATGCCTTATCCACCATCATGGTATTCCACACAATATTGCTTCTGACCAAGGAACTCATTTTGCAGCCAGAGAAGTGCGACAGTGGGCCCACGATCATGGAATTCACTGGTCTTTCCATGTTCCCCACCATCCTGAAGCATCTGGTCTGATAGAAAGATGGAATGGCCTTTTGAAGACACAGTTACAGTGCAAATTAGGTGGCAACAGCATGGAGGGTTGGGGCAGAGTTCTTCAGGAGGCAGTATATGCTTTGAATCAGCGCCCAATATATGGTACAGTTTCTCCCAGGATCCATGGGTCCAGGAATCAAGGGGTGGAAAAGGGAATAGTTCCACTCACTGTCACTCCTTGGGACCCTCTAGGAAAATTTTTGCTTCCTGTCTCCACAACTCTAGGTTCTGCTGGTCTAGAAGTTTTGGTTCCAGAGGGGGGAGTGCTCCTACCAGGAGCTACAACAAACATTTCATTGAACTGGAAGGTCAGACTCACCCCTGGTCATTTTGGGCTTCTCATGCCCTTAAACCAACAGGTTAAGAAAGGAATAACAGTGTTAGGAGGGGTGATAGATCCAGATTACCATGGGGAAATTGGATTTCCTCTCCACAATGGAGGTAAGAAGGATTATGTCTGGAGTACAGGAGATCCTTTAGGGCATCTCTTAGTACTACCATGTCCTGTGATTAAAGTCAATGGGAAACTACAGCAGCCTAATTCAAGCTGGATGATAAAGGATGCAGAACCATCAGGAATGAAGGTATGGGTCACTCCTCCAGAAAAGAGCCAAGACCTGCTGAGGTGCTTGCAAAGGGTGGAGGAAATACAGAATGGGTAGTAGAGGAAGGTAGTTCTAAATACCAGCTAAGACCACATAACCAGCTTCAGAAACGAGGATTATAAGTAATTTGAATGTTTCTGTTGTATTTTGTTAAGAACATATTTGTCTTCCAATTTCTTTAACATCAGTTGGTATTTAAGTTGAGATACTAAAGGAATGTTCCCAAGGGACACTGCCCCATTGTAAGTTTATAAATGTGTTTGCGATTGTATGAAGAATAGTTATATCATGTTAAGTGTATTTATGACCTTGTTATTGTTTCATGTGGATATGAGGTATTATTATTTGTGTCAAGTTGACAAGGGGTGGATTGTAGTGACTATTTCTGATTGTCAACTTGACTATATCTGGAGTGAATTATCATCCAGAATTAGAAGGCTCACCTGTGATCTAGATCTTGAGTCTGGAAGACACAAGTTTCAGGTGTGGTGGTACGCACACCTCTAATCCGGGCCACACCTGCTGTTGAAGAGCTACATAAGGACATTGGAAGGAGGAAGATTCAATCTTCTTTGTCTGTGAGCCTTGTGGGATTAAGCGACTGCTAGATCCTCGGGTTTTCATTCACAGCTACTGCTGACCATTGTTGGGGAGTTTGACTACAGACTGTAAGTCATCAACAAATTCCCTTACTATATAGAGACTACCTAAAGTTCTGTGACTCTAGAAAACCCTGACTAATACAGAGCCATAGGCCATTCTAGATCCTGGTTTCCATCTGGCTACAATGACCAGCCACTCAGGGTAAAACCCATTCTGATAAACAAGGCAAACCCAGCATGTCTTTGTATCTAAAGGAGAAGCAGGAACACAGGCCAAGTCTGTAGCAGGGAACTGTGTGGCGTTTGGGAGAATCAGGGGGGATAACAAAGATGGTGAGTTAGGTGGGAATGAGCCTGGAAAGGTGAGTGGGGCCGAGTGGCAGGGTCCTTGTAAATGCTCTGCTGAGTGCCCAGGAGCCAGAGAGGCTTTAAAGGTAAAAGCAATGAGTCAGGCGTGCTTTCCTCTGCAGTCATAGTGTGGAGGAGTTTGAGATGGTAATGTCTGGGCAGGAATAATGGGGACACTTAGGAGAAATGGAGAGGAAGGACGTAGTCAATAAGCAAAAGCAACAGGAGTTGGTGAAATAGCTTTTATGGTGATTCCATTTGTCACATTTGTACACTGGGTGAACAGGATGTCACAGCCTGAGATGCAGGTTGGCGTGAGTTACCGTAGAACATCCACGTGGAGAAATGCATGGAGCAGCATGCTCTGTGCTTCTGGGCTTCTGATCCTAAGTCACCTCAGTACCCCGTTGTCACCTGGATTCATTCTTGTACTCTTACGTCTGTCCCTAATAAGGACAAGTTCTTCATCCTTAAGCCTTCCTCTGTGTGCTGGAGATACTGCCAAATTTCCTAACGTCATCGATGTCTTCCCAGAACACTCTTCTCCCTTCTGGACTTATGTGGACCCTCCTGTATGATACTCCGTGACAGTCCTCTCAGGGGCCCTCCTGTAAGAATACCTCGTGACAGCCCTCTCAGATGGTGGCTAGTTTTCCTGTCTTTTCTCCTGTCATAGAACAGGGTCTTCAGGACCAGGAAGTGGGTTTGGTGTTCTTTTTGTCCCCATTGACACATTCCAGTCTTTTCTTCTAGAAAGCTCCTATTCTACTGAGAGTCGCTCCCTTTCTTCCCTCTTCCTCCCTGCTGTTGGCCAATATCTTCACCAGAACATTTCACCCACAGTTCTCTTCTGTCCCCCAATGTCTGCTGCAGTCTGGGCGATTTCCACTTCCTTATGGGTAAGCCATCGGCCACTGAGGGTCCTTATTTTATTGACAGAATCATCTCCAGTGACTTCAACTTCGATGTTCACGCCCAGGATCAAGCATTACGTCATGACTTTGGAAGCAGAAACTCCAAGCAGCCCATTCTCCTGCGGCCACTTCTTAATAACTGAGATGACCTTTCACCTTACTGAAACCTTTGACCTTGGCTTTTGAACTTCATGATCATCCCTAGCCACTATACTGTTCAGACCAAGGATGTCAGGCTAACTTATGAAGAAGGCTAAAATGATGCTGATACACCATTTTAAAAGATGAATATTTCATAGTATGGTGGTACACGCCGATACTCATACCATCCAGGAGGCTGGGACCAAATTCCTCTACATAGAGAGTTCTTGACCAGGGCGACATATGAGAATTTTAAAACAAACAAACAACAAAAGCAACCAAACCAAACAAATACAAAATGAATCCAAATTCTAGAGTTTATCTTTCAGGCTGGGACATGGACTCAACTAGTCTGTGGTTACCACCATAAGCATAGAGAAATGCAGGAGAAATTGTGGAATTACCCTTCACAGATTCCCTTCCGTTTTTTTGTCAGTCTAGAATATTGTTCAGCTTAACCATGTATTACCCACTTAATTACCCACTCTTTAATTTTTCACATCTGGCTGTCTGAGGCCTGAAATATGGTTCTGCAAAGCCCCCTGGGCCTGTACTCAGATAAATGGATTCCCGACACAACTTAGTTCTTACCAAAAAATGAGCAGCTCATTTAAACTCATCTGAACATGCAAATTTCAGTCTTGACTTCATTAGGCTGTGGCCACAAATGAGATAAGAGATACAAAACCTCTGTAAGCCTCAAAACTTTTAAATAACATTAGTTATATCAAAACTTTTTAAATAACATGGTACATCATCTCTCAATTATATTTAAGAATTGAAATTATGTACTTCTTGTATGGTTCATCTAGCATAGTGTTCAAGTGAGACTTGTTGAACGGAAGCATGAAGTAATGAATGGATAAGTTGGTAGACACAGCGCCACCATTAAGGGGACCCCTGTGAGGGATGAAAGGAGGAAATGGTCATTTTCAAATGATAGTTTAACTATAAAATACATTTTTCTAAGCCAGGTTGAAGTCCACTAAGCGTAGTTTGAGACTGGCAATATTCTTAGACCATGTTTTCCTAAAAATCAGCTCTGAGACAAGAATTATTGCCAGAGAGTCAGCAACTAGGATAGGTCAAAAAGGGCGGGTTAATGATGTTGAGTGTTGGGGCACTTGTGGCAAATGTCTCAGTCAACCTCCCGCTAGATCTAGACCGGTCACAACTTTCCTGGTGAGTTAAGACAAAGGGGACGTCTGATATCTCTGCACTGGCAGTCTTTGGAAGTCAGATGTTGCTGGGAGAGGAAAAGGCTGGTGAAGCAGCTTTCGTAGGTGGCCTCAGTACCTTGTGTTCATTCTGGAGGTAGTGCTGTATCTGGAATCACAGGCACCACTACAATGTTACTAATGTTTCTATGGCAGTGTGTGCCCAGCCAGGTTAGAGAGATTTAGATGAAGACAAGGACATGGTAAAAGGCAAAACTCCGAAAGGGCTGGCAGTATCCATGGGAGATGGGCTGACAGTATCCATGGGAGATGGGGCTGATAGTATCCATGGGAGATGGGGCTGACAGTATCCATGGGAGATGGGCTGACAGTATCCATGGGAGATGGGGCTGACAGTATCCATGGGAGATGGGCTGACAGTATCCATGGGAGATGGGGCTGACAGTATCCATGGGAGATGGGCTGACAGTATCCATGGGAGATGGGGCTGACAGTATCTATTGCTGTGGGGACCACCTCAGCTTAACTCTAGGAAGACTTCTGGTTGTTTGGATCAAACTCCTGGCTCTTGATCCAAGCTCCCCAGAGGACATTTGAATCAACCATGCCAACTGGCAACAAATACCAAATGAATGTGGTGACATTCCGTTCTGGGAGGTCAGCCTCTCTGGTCTTTGTGGGCATCAGTCCCGATTCCCTCTGAACAATGATAAAATGAAATTTCTGGGCTGAAGGCCTTGGGACAGTCTAGTAAAATGACTGCATTGTGGAAAGCTGCTGGAGAGACCAACAGACTTTTAAATTTCCCTCTACCATACACACGGGTATCCTTTAAGCTTCTGGGTCCTGCAATGGGCCTAACTAGGGAGAAAACAGATCACAGGAAAGGGCTGAGAAATAAGCATCCAGACAAAGAAATATCTCTAAGTAATGTTCATGGAACTCCATGTGAACTGGGTGTCTCGGTGGTTGAAGGCAGGTCATTGCCATTAAGTGTGTCAGTGTAGGGCCAGTTATGATAAAGATGAAGGAGCTTGAGTTTTCAATGAGGAAGGATAGACACCTTTATATTGAAGAAATTAGCTAATTTCTTCTTTCTTCTATCTTAAGGACAGCCGGGAACCAAACAGAATAAGACCCAGAAAAGTTAATTTAGTAATCTAGTAAAGAGATGAAACCATCAGAAGGTGCTTGGGACTTTTTTAAAAGTCCAGAAGCAAAGGAACATCATCAATGAACACTACGAAGAGAAGGTACGTGAAACACCTAGGGAGGTACCATCAGAGGAGAAGGGAATTTACATCTCTCCCTGCCCTGTCTTATAAGGGACGTGCACTTGGTCCCTCTTGCCAGTACCTATGGGGAAGTGATGAAGCAATAGCAGGACGAATTCATGAATACTCAGTGACTCTTAACGAATGCTCCATTTCAGAAGCTTATGAAAGAGTCATGAACATTTTTCTTTTGCAGGCTTCTGGAGCGCAGATTTTAGAATACCAAAGTATAACAGAAAGCCAAGAAAAGCTTAACTGAAAGATGAAAACTTCACTTGCATTAGTGCTATGGCAACCAGCCAGACCCACTCCAATTATGTCCCTAATTGGGTCCATAAATAATTTATAACCCACCATTTGTGTCTGGGGCAGAGGATTCCTAATAGCAAAGGCTTAAGTAGCTGTTCAGGGGACCGAATGGTTTCCCATTCTAAACTCATCAGAACTCCTGCAGGCTGTGATCCCTCGGCCCTTCTTGAAGTAATTTGCTAGGGATTACTCAGGCGAGGAGAGGGACTGTCTTTGGCGTTCATGGGGACAGATTGCCAGAGAAGCAGTGAGCTCACCTGTCTCTGCTGTTAACTCTGACACCAGCTTTCGACTAAGGTCAAAGCCAAAGCTATGAACACCCACAGTGTAAGTGGAAGCAGGGCTCTGACTGACTCTAGGATTTCTCTCACTTCCTCAGAAGCTGCAGGTTGTTTTTCTCCCTCAGAGAGCCTGCTCCAATAGTCTTCGATGCCTGAATGTGCCTGTTGACTTTCTCCTCTAGGCCTTCTTATGTTTCCTTAAAAATGTAATTGAAGTGTAATAATGTATGTTCAGGAAGAGAGCATTGAAGTGCACACATCATAAGACAGCACAAAAGAGATTCTTGTTAAGTTTAATCACGTGGCCACGACTAGGTTGAGATACAGGTCATTCCAACTTCCCCATAGGCTTTTTTGTTCCTTCCCAGGCTGCTTTGCCTCTTAGTGAAAACAGCTGAAGAATGAAGCAAACCCCCTCAGATTGGTTACCAGAGGATTCATGTAAGATCCACCTCACGTGGACATGAAGAATAACTCTGAGCAGACAATTTTAAAACTCAAATGCTCCACAGTGTGTGAGGCATGAGAAGTGAGACCAGCTATGGGAAGGGTCTCGTCTACATTGGGTCAAGAGCATGCTTTGCAAACCCCATTCTTCCATGTCCCCACCCAGGGGTCAGCAGGACTAGCCAGGAGCTCACCTGGGAATTCTGTGGTCCTTGGAGGGACCCAAGTAACCCTGCAGAGCAAGTGGCTGCTTGAGTGTTTGGCTTAGCCAAGGGACACTTGGAGGTCATCTGCCACCACCCTCTTCTGAGGAAGGATGATGTTTGGACTCTGCAAAGGATCTCCCCTTGTCAAGACATGCATGTGCCTTAAGATTTTAGTTCTTCCACCAGCCTCCATCCAAGCCTGTGCATGGCAGAGAAAGCCTGTTTTCTCTTTTACACATAGGTTTTACATTGCGGAGAAGGATATTTAATAGCATGCACCAACTGTATCTTTATTAGGAGCTGAGGAATACTTTATACTAACAGACTCATTTATATGCAGCTTGTATTGACCAATTTCTCCATCTTAGGCATGATGGAACAGAGCAGCAGACATAGCTAGTAAACAATAAATACATCAGACTCTGTCCCTAGTAATCCTGCCCCAGGGCCTCATTAATACACAAGCAAGCCCCTCCCTACCAGCCAAGGAGACTGGCCCTCAGACTAGGGAAAGAAACACAACTCACCTGAGCTGTAATTTAATGAAATCCCATGGCTATAGCTCAGTTCTTCATAAAATACCCTTCATTTCCTGAAGACACCGAGCTAGCAATCAGAACTCTGTCTTTGGAAACCCATTTCGTCTCACAAAAATATATGACTCTAGCACGAAAACAAAATGAAAGTCACACCCATTCATGAGGATGGTGAAGTGGAAAAGAGCAAATGATAGGAAGACTAAATATCTGTCATAGGTGTTAACCTTGGGAGAACTCCTTTGCAACGGTGCGCCATTCAGGCAACATGGGTTAACTGAGATTTAGCATGCAGATGTTTTCCACACCTTTGAGTAGAATTTACCTAAGGTGAAACTAGACATTCTCCCTGTTCCAAAGATGTTCAGATAGAGCCAAAGAATCTGGCACCCTTCTCAAACAATTTCATCACACAAAGGCACCTGAATCCTTGCTTAGTGCTGGCTTCACAGTCATTGCGCTAGAAAATGTTGCAGGATTTTCAGTGTAAGTTTGGTTGCTATAGCAAGGATCTCACTATGAGGCCAATGCAGTGATGAAGGAACAGATCCTGAAGTGGAAAAACAGAGATCAGCCGATCCATCAGTTGTGTGGACACAAGAAAGCTTTGGGAACAGCTCCCCTGTCCTTGTGCCCTATGAGGACATCACCTGCACCAAGGATGGAAGAGGGTCAGGATCTCAGGTCATAGGGCTGGAGTGACATGGAGACTCTGGGATGGGGTGGGGTAATGAAGAGAAACAGAAGGAGTAATTTCTAGCTAGTAAAGATCTTGTCCCCCCCCCAATAGTTAATTCTAATTAATTTACCTGGAGTATGGAGTGCCCAGCTATGGAGACATTCGGGCCAAACATTTTTCTGGGTATTTCTGTTAGGATATTTTCAGATTAACTTAACAACTATCTATCTGTCTATCTATCTATCTATCTATCTATCTATCTATCTATCTATCTATCTATCATCTATCTTTCATCTATCTGTCTGTATCTGTTTTTGGTTTTTTGAGTCAGGGTTTCTCTGTGTAGCCCTGGCTGTCCTGGAACTCCCTCTGTAGACCAGGCTGGTCTCTAACACACATGCATTTAACATTTAAGGTGATAGACTGAGTGAACAGGGGTGTCTACTTAGGATGGGTGGGCCTCAGTCAAACAGCTGAAGCCTGACTAGAAGAAAAGGGCTGAGCCAACCACGAATGCCAAGGACTCCTTCCTGTCCTTTCTTGAGATGGGACTTGTTTTTGTTTTCTCTGACTTAGGACTCAAACTAACTGAGCATCTCAGCCCACATCTGCAATTTTAGTGCTCTGGAGACTAAGGCAGGAGGATTGTGAGTTTGAGCATAGCCTGGGTTACATAATGATTTCCAAGACATCCAATCTCCAAAGACATAAATAAATAAATAAATAAATAAATAAATAAATAAATAAATAGCAACAATCAGACAAAACAAACAAACAAAAATACTCTCAAACTTCAATGTTGGCTCTTCCCAGGACTCAGGCTCAGCAGCTGGCAGACAAGAACCACACCGTCGGCTCTTCTGTGCCTCCAGCTTGCAGATTTTAACATGTATTACCCTCCATAATTGTACATGGCAGTTCCCCTGAATATGTCTTCTATACGTGTGCACATTCCACTGGCTTTGTTCCTCTGGAACTCTGAGGAATAAATGGTCAAAAGCAATTGAAACTGAAAGCAGGCATCACTGGTGACTGACAGCAGATGTTCTCAGGGCAATCACTGGAGAGGACCTCAGAGTAGCTCTTGAGTTGGCAACAAGGATGGGGTGAGGGAGGTGTGTGGTGAGAGGCGGGGGTGGCCCTGTGGATCTCTACCATTTATTTGCTGCTTCCAGATGATGCCAGGAGTGCTGATGATGAGGTGACACCTGGGGCACAGGGGGTGACAGATCAACACCCCCAGAGCAGTTTATTCTGCACAACCTTTGCCAGACACTGCTTCCTGCGGATTCCTATGCAGAAGCACTTAACCTTGGGCCACGGGTACTTTGGCCTTGGTAACTTTGCATTTGGTCATATCCAGTATTTGAAGGTTTCTGTGAGCCAATATATTAGTCAATTCAATAGTTTAAGCCTTCTGTGAGCCAAAATAGAGTAAGGCTTTTAAACAGGGCTTTGCTGAAACCCCCAGGGTTTTGAAGCAAGAGCTCTTTCTTGAAACCTTCCCCAGTCCCAGTTTCCAGAAATCTCCCTCCCTCGCTTTCATTCTTTGCTCTTTGACTATGAGGCTTTTCATAACTCGCGAAAGTTTGGAGTTAATTTGCCTCTTTTCCTCATGTTAATTTTAAAAAGTGATCTGTGCTGGCAACTTTGTGCTTTTTTGAATGTACAGGAAATTACAAGTGGATAAATGAGATCCACAGTGTAGTTCTGATGAGGTCCTGTGGCTGGAAAACCATGCTTGTGAGAAATCCATGAGTAAGAAGCTGCAGACCACACTGACCCATGAGGGTTCAGGAAGAGATTACACACGGAGGCCCGCCAGCTGTTTATCTAAATGCTTAATGTGTCAAACCGAGGGAAGAAGCATGGCATGTCTACTTCATGATTTCTTGGAATCACCAAGTTTATTATGAAAATTCTTGCATTCCTTGCATTTGGAAGTTGGCGTTGCCAAGATCATCAACCTATTGACTGCTACTACTGTCTCTCCTCTTCTCTTCCATTCCTATCTGTGCTCAGGAATGAGAGGGACCTTGCGTTGGGTCTTATCACCGCCATATGTGGTTGCAGCTTCTTCACACCTCCAAGCAGCCCTTAGCTGACTCTCTGGCTTAGAGCAGTGCACACAGAGGTATGTTCTGCCTGCTGGGAGGATGGATCAAAACCCACTCCATTCCTCAGGTGCTCCTGGATGTCAAGCCATGAAAGAGGAAGGAAATGTCTGTGTTTTCATGATGAGTCAGTATAAAGTGAGACATCACCAAAGTTTCAAGGCCATAGCATTGACTCTCCTGGAACATCCCACTGCCCCTGAGCTGTATGGTGGGGTCTGCTTTGTGAGCTGTGCCCAACTATTAGGCAAAATCATACACGGATCCTCCAGTTCACTCTGTAACATTGGCAATTAGATATTTAATTACTGCTGTGGCACAGATCACAGTGCAAAGTGGGGCAGGAGCCTTCCCTGTAATTTGATTCATTTTCTTTTGGAAAGGAACACCACCAAGTGCAGGCTAGAAGCAGGGACTGATGGCATAATTGCCACATGCATCTTGTGGGAGCACTTCCTTGGCATCCCTGTGTCCCACTCTCTGGCACTGGGAAGCAGCTGACACCTGGAGGATGAGGAGGGAGTTGAAAGGGCTGGTGGCTGATACCCAACAGGGAAGGAACCGGCAGCATCATTTCCCTCCTGCTTAAAGTATCTCTTTATTTTATTTTTGAGGATTATATAGTCTGATGACATTTCAACTGTCATGGACTGCACCTTAAATGACCATATAGTGTATTCTCAGTACCTGATGAGTGCCTGTCATGTGTAGGGACATCTTGGCTCTCAGATGGCTCTTTTTGAATGGCCACTCATTTCTAATATAAGTCCACACCCTCTCCCATGCCACCCTCTTTGTAGGTTGTGTAATGGGTCAGTAAATACTTTTTCTGCCCTCCCTGTCCATGGTGGAGGGGGTTTCCCACACCACAGATGTTAGACTTGGGTCCTGTGTTACTTACTATTGGCATAAGACATGTAACCTGCATGTGCATACAGAGAATGTGGTCTTGTGTAGCCTTTTTAATCCTGTTCTTGGACATGAAAAGAATGTGTTTTAGGTCACTGCTGCCTCTAGAATGAGAAGGCTCCTGAGAAGTCTTGAGCCGGCTTGATCTGGAACTTGATCTAACTGTATCTAGTGCATTTCAGCCAAATCCAACAGCCGTGGTGTGATCTGTAAGGAGTTTAAATGTGTACTATGGCAGACTTCTGAGGTGTAATGTTGTTTGTTACAGAACATTATTGAAGCAACAAACTGATGTATACCCCCTCCTATGATGGCCATTGATGCCTGGTTCAGAGCAGCAGCACAAACCCCTGGGGCTATTCATGAGAACCAGCAAAAGAGAACAAAGCTGATCTTATGATAATCAATGCTTTCCAGCATCAATGTAGCAGTTACAAAATACCTAACAGAAATAGTATAAAAGTGTAACGGTTTATTGTGGGTCAGACCTTCAAGGAGTATGAGTCTCTAATGGCCAAGAAGGTAAGGCGTTTGGGGTGACTCTACTCATGCAGTGGGGACTTGTGACATGGCTTATTATATCTCAGAGGGTCAGGAAGCAGGGATCCGGGCCAGACCCAGAAGCAAATATTACCTCCAAACTGTACCTGCAGTGACCCACTTCTGCTATACCGAACACACTTTCCATGGTTCTACCACATTCCAAAGCAGCATGCCAGCTGGGGCCAGGGGTTCTAACACATCAGCCTGTGGGAATATTCCTCGCCTCTGTCTGAGAGAAAGTCTTGGCAAAGCAGATCTCCCTATTCCTGTGTGGTGCTTTTCAGTTACTTAAAATGCCAGTCGGTGTTACTAATTAGTATTCTAGGTGATAGCTACCTCTGCTTGAGGGTAATTTTTTAAATTAAAGATTTAAACAGACGAATAAACTAAAGAGAGGCAAGATAAGAAACTGGTGCGGAAAAAGAGAAGAAATTGAGTAATTTACTTAACAGTTTCAGAAAGAATTCAACTACAGGCTTAAAACAGCCCTGTGCCACTCCTGAAGCATAGTTTATAGTGCATGACACTGGTGTAGGTAGAAGTTTGGATCTCTCTGTCCCTCTGTCTGTGTCTGTGTCTGTGTCTGTGTCTGTGTCTGTGTCTGTGTCTGTCTCTGTCTGTCTCTGTCTGTCTCTGTCTGTCTCTGTCTCTGTCTGTGTCTGTCTCTGTCTCTGTCTCTGTCTCTCTGTCTCTCTGTCTCTCTGTCTCTCTGTCTCTCTCTTTCTCTCTCTCTCTCTCTCTCTCTCTGTGTGTGTGTGTGTGTGTGTGTGTGTGTGTGTGTGTGTTCATGCTCATTCGAAAGCTTTATCATCTTTCTCCAGTCCTTGTTTTGAGAGGACAGGCAGAATTGGAGGCTCAGAAAACAGCACCCTAACTCTGATGCAGATATGAGGAGAGTATTAGAGTCAAGGGCTCTCTGGCTTCCTATGGCCCTATCCTGAGGAATGCTTGGCGCTCCTCTCTCAGTGCAAAGAGAGACTTTCTCCCAGGTTACCCCGGGGGACAAGGGATGTTTCTTTCCCAGAAGGAATGCAACTGTTACACAATTTCAGTCACTGGGAAATGTTAATTAACCCTTAGAGAATCATTCACTAATTCGAAAATGTCTCTAGAGCCCTCCCACTTCCCTTATCCCTAAAAGAATGCTACAGTTGGGTCTAGAGTAGATAGACTGACTTGTCAGTGAACTCCCAGAATCCTCTTCTCTCTTTCCTCCAACAGAAACATGCAACTACGTCTGCCTTTTTTATGCGAGTACTGGGGATTTCATGCTTGCAGAGAAATGCTCTTTCCTCCTGAGCTACCTTAAAGCTCCTCTTCTTTGACTTCTTTTGATATATGTGTAATCTTTTTTTTGAATTCTTTGTCTGGAATTTCAACTAAGTTACTTTCATTAGGGATCATTGCTATGGGCTTGGTCATTTGGGGAGAAGACTTGTTGCCTGGATTCTCATATTACTTGCATTTTTGTTTTGAGACTTTTGCATCTGAAGTTAGGTCATTGGTTGAATTTTTTGAAAGTTACCTTTTTTCTTTGTTTACAATTTGTAAAACTATTTTGTTTTATGCAAATGATTGTTTTGTCAGAATGTAAGTCTGTATACCATGCCTGTACCTTGTGCCCAGTGCCTGTGGATACCAGAAAAGAGCATTAGATCCACTGTAGCTGGGGTTACAGACTCCAGACATAATCTTTCTTACCTCCATTGTGGAGAAGCAACCTAATTTCTTCATGGTAATCTGGATTAATCACCCCTTCTAACACCTAATCCTTTCTTAGCCTATTGGTTTAAGAATACCAGAAACCCAAAGTGGCCAGGAAGAAGTCTGAGCTTCCAATTCAATGGAATTTTTTAGCAGGAGCACCCCCCCACACACACACGCAACCAAAACCTCTATACCAGCAGAACTTAAGGTTCTAGGAACTGGAAGTAAAAAACATTTCTAGTGGGTCACCAGGGGTGACAGTAGAACCATTTCCAACTCTGCCCTTTGGTTCCTGGACCCATGAATCCTGGCTCTAAAAGAAACCATACCATATACTGGATGCTGATTCAAAGTACATCTTGATTTCTGGCAAGGCTATCACCACCCAATTGATGTTATAACTGTTTTTAAGAGGCCATTCCACCTATCAGGCCAGCTGCTCCACGACTGGCACTCAGCAGCAGCTGTAGCCATGTCAGTAGCAAGAGAGAACACTTCCTAGGTCAGAGGGAAAGGGGGAAGGTGAGGTATAGATGGTCATGTAAGTACACAGCAAGGCAATGGCTGTAAAAAGTCCTCAGATTAACTAAAGGCCTCTCCACTCAGCAAAACCTAGATTCAGCTAAACATGATAACAGAAATCTGTACTATGAAATAACTCACTTGGTCACACACAAGGATGAGTAGTCGGCATTCTCTGACTTTACAGTTCTCCTTCATCCTCTAGGGAGAGTGCCTGGACTTTCCATAAGAAACCAGTTGTCTGTGGAGAAACAATTTCCCAATCTTAGCCTTGAGGTTTGGAGGGAGATCACTGCACCTCCCAGCTCTGAGGTGACTTCATGGTCCAGGCATGAGCTATGGAAGCATTCTGGTCCCCTGGGCTGATGTGAGGGAAGGACAGCTCTGGTTACCATGTACTCTGTGACAAATAGAACTTGTGAGCAGGCAAGGGGACGCTCCTCTAAAATCTACGGTCCTAGGTCTTTGAGTTTCTGTGCCCTAAGTAACTTAGGGCCCTAAGCCTTGACAGCCAGGAGTCTCTTGTTCCAGATTTTAGAACCTAGTGTTACCAGAGCATTTGGGTTCACAGCCTGGGCTCTAGGCTTAGTCACCTGTTCCAAATACATCAATTAAAGATACAAGTGGCAGTGGAAAAACAGAGAAAGATTTATTCAATGTGGTCACACTTGAAGTAGAAACAAATGAAGGAGTTCAGTGATTTCCACCCTATCCCAAGTTCATCTTTGGAATATTGGCATGAAGTCTAGTTTTTAAAATTGGTAAGAGAATCTTAAATCCAAGCAGAAAGTAGTTGGTTACTCCCATGACATCCATACCATGATTGCACCAATGGGCCTGTCTGGTTGCATGTCCTTTACGAACATGGCTTTTGGAATCAGCATCACCAGAAGTTATCCTTGTGGCAGGCAGCATAACAGTGCTGCAAGGATGTCATCACTTAAATTTCTGGAACCCGTGACTGTGTCACCTTACTTGGCAAAGCGGGCTTTGCAGATGTGGTGAGCTATGGCTTTGCAGATGGAGATTCTTCCAGGCTGCCAGGGGAAGTGCTCCCTCTCTGGCCTGAGTGAAGAGTGACAGGATTACCCAGCAGTCACTGAGGCTTATCTTATGTGGAGTGTAACTTTCCAAGACCAGTGACGTCTGTCTGGAGCAGGGCAGCCTGATTGGAATGTGTCTTCAACTGTTGTAGTGTCTTCTGAAGCTGCCCAGGTGTCCTCAGAATGCTAGGTAAGAGTCTAAAACAGTCAGGCTGCTATGAAGTTGCTTGGCTGAGTTCCCTAATCAGAACAAATCCAACCCTTCATTTGCTATACTAAGATGGGTCTACAAACACCCCTCCTGGCTTTATAACTAGGGCATCCTGTGGAATATGGTTGACCTACTAGGGGCCACATGCTTAAAGAAAACTAACCTCCCTCTTCCAGCAGCTAGCAATTGTTAATAGCTCTTCTGCCAGCTGTGGGTGGGGCTTTATTCCCGCCCCCCTTCAAGCTGGGATTTTGTCTGGCTTGAGCTTGTGTGTGCTGCCACAATTGCTGTGAGATTGTTACGTACGACTGCCCAGTGGTGCCCAGAAAACCCTGTTTTCTTGTAATCATCCACAGTCTCTGACTCTTACAATATTTCTGGCCCTTTATTGGCCATGATCCCTGAGCCTTGGGAGGAGGGGGGTGTCATATAGACATCCCATTTAGGGCTGAGTATTAAGAAGTCTCTTATTCTCTGCATCTTGACCAGTTGTGAATCTACTACTATCCAGAGTAAAGTTCTAGATAGTAATAAAGAAGGTCTTCTGATGAGGTTGAGAGATATAGTAATCTATAGGTTTAATGGTAAGTACTTAGGATATGGTTTAATTCTATGTCCATTAGCAGAAGACTAGTCATTGCTCATCTAGATCCTAGAAACTTTGTATCCACATGTTCTTGGCACTGATATTAGTGATAGGTATGGGTACATACACACAGATATACTTTTTTAAAGTTTAAATTTAGTTACAGTTTAATGAGGCGATAATGCCCCTGTTAGATACCCAGATTAACAAATGGAAATCTCAGGAAATGGAATGTTAGCTCTTCTGAAGGTTAACCAGTGAACTCTCATAGACCCCCAAACTTACAGGTTATTGCCATGTTCTTGGTTATCATCTAGAACTTGACAGTAAAATCCTGTTGGTGAAGACATCACATAGTTTAGTCATAGAATGAAGAGAAATCAAGCTGGTACTCACCTGGATACTTCATCCCTATTGGATAGCTTTCATACTATGCATGAGTCTGGCAGAAAGAAGAATAAGCACCAATCGCCTGTGGCCAACTGCTAGCGTGGGGACAATCTGCACACAGAAAATATATCTTTGAGTGTCACATAAGAAGCAAGCCTCTGAGTAATGCACACTGGTGACCATAGTAACGACAATAAGGTCAGCCCTTGACAGAGGCCCTTCGATCTCTGTATGTACTTAAGACCTTAAGCAAGAGCTGGTGGAATGGACCTGACATCCCAGATATTTGGGTCATAAAGACAAAAGATCAAAGACTCAAGGCCTGTCTAGGCTACAAAGCAAGCTGAAGGCCAGCTTAGGAAACCTAGTGAAACCCTATCTCAAAATAAAAAGCAAAAAGAGGGTCAGGCTCTAGCTGGATGGCAAAGCGTCTGCCTGGCATGGGTAAAGCCCGGGTTCAGGGCATAGCAATGAAACAAAGGGAAATGAAGCAAGAATGCTCCTGGAGAAGGTGCTTGTTGTATCTGTTGGGGTCACGGCATATTTAAAAGGATGGCGGCAACCACTGTATCAGAAAACTTTTCAGAAGAGGAAATGCTCTCACACTGAAGCCTTTGCCACGAGCAATATTAAAACACAATAACTGGCCAGGTGGGGTGGCACATGCCTGCAATCCCGTCATTCCGGAGACATCTTAGGCTACATGGGGAGACCCTGTTTGTAAACTGCCCTTTCCCACAAAAACAAATCACAACCATGCAAATCATGATCAGTAAATTAAAACAACATGGCATGGGGCTGGAGAGCTGACTCAGCAGTTAAGAGCACTGGCTGCTCTTCTAGAGGACCTGGGTTCAATTCCCAGCACCCACATAGTGGCTCACAGCCATCTGTAACTCCAGTTCCAGGGGATTCGATGCTCCCTGCTGGCCTCTGTGGACACTGCATGCATGTGGTATGTAGACATACAAGCAGGCACAACACCCAAACACATAAAATAAAAGCAAACAACTCTTTTTTTTTATTATTTCTAACAAAACAAAACATGGCCTTCCACCTTGATAAGTGTTTGGTAGATTTGCAAAGCTAACTCTTCACACAGCCAGGCAGGGAATGGACAACATTTAGAACAAAGAAACTATAGCATCATGGCGCCGATTGGAAAGCACACTGTTTAGGAAAATGCAGAAATCATTTTTTGTAGTTGCAGGAAAACATCTTAAAAAGTGAAAAGTGTGTGTCTCCGGGACAACCTGGATGTAGAAAGTGCTGCTTTTTAATGGTATTCAGCATATTATTTAAAGCCAGACCTTTAAAGAACACAAAATTCGGATCTATTCTTAGGGTAGGACTGTGGAAATATGATGCCTGGGTATCGGACAGATCGTTTAAGAGCATCCTTGGTATAATTTCAACTTGTTTGCAGGAAGAGCAGAAGAAAAACAGAAGGGGAAACCCCAACCTTTTATTGTAATGCACAGAAATTGAAATTGTATGTGGGTGAACGTCCAAGACGATTCCCTACTCTCCAGACTCAGCACAAATAAGCAGCTAAGTCAATTTTGAAGACAGACAAATATTGTATCACTCCTTTGTGCTTCTATCAGCATGAACCACCTTTGTGTAGACAGAATTAATTAGAAATTTTCACTGAAGTATTCTGTCATATATACAAGTCTGCAGATTCACTCCAGACTGCAGGCAGAATCCACCTCTAATCAACCCTGCTAAGTGTCCAGGTCTTGTCTTGTGGCAGATCTGAGTCCAGACCTGTGCTAAAGGACATATGTTTATTACCTGAAGTCACAGCAGCCTCCCTGTGACTTTTGGACATCAAGACCCAGGTGGCCAGTTCCTAACTCATTTCTCCATGTTAAAGTCCAGCCTCCAGGAAGACCCAGGTGAGATGGAAGAACAGGTTTGTTCTAACTCACTAGCCTGCTCCCAAGCTAGACTTTTCCTATGGGTCCTGTGGAGTGAGATAGCAGAAGGAGAAATTTCAGGAGAGTGAGGAGCAGAAGGAAGTCCTGCACATAGGAGCCTGGAGCTGAGCATCATCGTATCGGGGCGAGGGGCCTTGTAAATGCTGCGAGCCCCATCTCTGTCACTAGGGAAACAGGAGAGGCAGATGGACCATTTTGGTGAATATAAAGCAGGTGATAAGGAAAGGTTACAACCTGCTGGGTCACCTCAAATGTTCACTTTTATGTAAATGCTTTGAAGAGGCATCAGCCACAAACGTAAAGTGCTAATAGTATATTCAAAGCAGGCCATCGTGAGGTGAGTGAAACAAAAGACAGGCTGTGAATTAAGGCAGAGACATTAATGAGAGCACGCTCCTACAATTTCCAGTGAGGTACAGCTAACAGAAAGAAATCCTGGCCTGCACCTATGTGCTTATTAGTGTTTTGTTTGTTTGTTTTGATATGTTTGTTTTTATTAACTCAACATAAGTTATGGTCATCTGGGAAGAGGGAACCTCAATTAAGAAAATGCCTCCATCAAATTGATTATAGGCAAGTCTGTGGGGGCATTTCCTTGATTAATGATTAATGTGGGAAGGCCCAGCCCACTGTGGGTGGGGCCGCTCCTTGGTAGGTGATCCTGGGTGGTATAAAAAAGCAGACTGAGCAAGCCATGAGGACCAAATCAGTAAGGGGTGCTCCTCCATGTGCCTGCCTCCAGGACCTGCCTCTAGGTCCCTGAATTTGCTTCCTTTCATAATGGGATGTAAGAAGAGAGATGAAGCTCCCATAGCAAAGGCCTCCTCACCTTGAAGGACTTTCCTGAGAAAACTTTCAGATGCTCCTGTATATTCTCCAGTAGCCCCTTCACCAGACTGCATAGCAGCATTTACCATTTGGCCTTACAATAAGGTATTTATTGACCCAATTGGATTGAGGGATTTATTCAAACATTTCAGAATAAATGAATGAAAGAATTAAAGTTCTGTGACATTTACTATTTCCCTCAAAAGCAGGACTTAACAAATGTGCAGAACATATGATTTTGCTTGCATAGTCAATACAGCCCCTCAGTGATATATTTGAAATTATAAAATACTAACTAATACTTGGCTGGCTGTTTGGCCTGTTTATGCTATTAGATTTTCATTAGAAAGAATACAAACATTTCTTCTGTCTAATAAAAAAGATCCAAGATTATTGGAGATTTTCAAACATGAAATGCACTGTGTATTAATTTCACAGTCCTCTTGGGAAGCTTTATTCCAGGCTGCTATGGACCACTGTGGATCTCCATTGCGGGCTCCTAACAATCAGGGTGCAATGGAATGCAGATTTGATGATAACCGTGCGTCTTTGATTTCAAGCCTACAGTGGGCCAAGCTCTATAGTAAGTGTGTTTACCAGATGGCGTGGCTTGAACTCACCCGACAGAGCTCACCTGTTAGACAGTCTCCAAATGGCTGCTCATTGTACTTGGAAGCAAGGACTGTGGTTGATGGTAGGATTAGATGTGGTCACAGGGTACAGCTGAGGCAAAAAGACCGTGAGTTTGAGCCCAGCCTGGGCCATATAGTCTCAAAAAAAAAAAAAAATCAGCAAAAAGGAGGGACTCACAAGCTCTAAAGAACAACAGCACATTTAATAATGATCACACCCAGTCATCACAGTGTGAGGCTCAGTCCCAAGCCACTGTTTTTTCACAGTCTCAGGAGGGACTCACAAAAATAACGAGCTCTTTAGAACCAAATTTAAGGAAACACAAATGCCAAAGGGCAATTAGCTAGTTTTATCAACCTGCGCTGATCCCAGCTAATATCATGGCTTTTTCTGAATTCTCAGAAAAACAGGACATTTGAATTTATCTTACAGCCTTTTAAACAAAAGCCATCTGAGGACATATACTGGATCAATACAGGTGCTCTGAGACTGTGGGGCATCAGAGGTCATGTCATTCATCTATGGTGCTGCTCTTTAAGATTGTTTTTTTAAAAAAAGGCAAATTTGCCCCATGTGACTTGATTCTTTTTGTACGACACAGGAAAAGGCATCACATTACAGCTAGACCCTCTGATGAGAAGGAACCTTTCACTCCTGTGAAGGTGCAGTTTCCTTAGGCCCCTTGCTCAGACCCCCAGTCCCACCTCACGCTCTCTAGGGAGCAGCCTCTATCTGCCACCATCAGGACCATGAGTGGCAGTGGTCTCCACACCAATGGAACTGAAGAGAAGATCCAGACTGGACAAAGACACCAAAATACACATTGACAAAAAGCCTTTTCAGCAAATGGTGCTTCAGAACCCGGATAGTCACATATAGAAGAACAAAGAGAGTACCCTAGCACTCACTGGCAGAATCAACTCCAAAAACATTCAAGACTTTCACTTAAGCCCTGAAAGCAGGGAGAACATTTTTAAGACACAGGCACAAGACTCTGAACAGTACTCCAGCTGCTCAGGAAATAAAGCCAACCGGCAAATGGGAACCTGTGAAATGAAATAGCTTCTAAACAGCAGAGGAAGCAGCTTCACTAGTCACCAGAAAAATGCAAACCAAAGCTACACTGAGGGGCCTGGAGAGATGGCTCAGTGGTTAAGAACATTGGCTGTCTTCCAGAGAACCTGGGTTGGATTCCCAGCACCCAGATGGCAGCTCACAACCATCTGTAACTCCAGTTCCAGGGGATCTGATCCCTTCTTCTGGCCTCCTGAGGCACCAGGCATGCATGTGGTACATAGACATACATGCAAGCAAAATACATATATATATATAAAACAACACGAAAACCACCTTGAGATTCCATCTTTCCCCAGTCATACAGAAAGGCTAGTGAGGATGTGGGCCAAAGGGAGCACTTGTGCACGGCTATGGGCATGTAAACTAGTCCAGCCATCATGGGAGTCAGTATGGACATTTCTTAGAAAATTAACAATAGATCTTCCATATGACCCAGCTATATCACTAATGGATATTAACTGAACTCTAAAAGGACACATTACAGGGACATTTGCACATCAGTGTCTTAGCCCCATTGTTCATACCAGTGAAACTAGGTATCCAGCAACAGAAGACTAGATAAAATGTGCCATAAATTCAATGGAAAAGTTCTCAGCCACACAAAGAATAAGTCATATTATTTGCATGACAATAGATTAAAATGGTGTAGGGTTATTGGGTCCTGCCTCCCCAAGTGGCGGAGCCCTGTAGCAGAGCAGAAGCAGGACCCAATAACCCTACAAAATGGTAATAATAGTATTGAGTTAATTAAGCTTGTTTTATTTGTGATTTCATGCACATAGATATAAAATGAAAACAGAAATGAAATTGTTTAGAACAAAGGTGAGAGTCAGGAGTAGTGAGAAAGAGAGGGCAGGGGAGTTGGGGAAAATGTTCTTGGAGTCTATGAGAAAGGAAAATTCAATTTTTTATTAAAGATGTAACTAAGAACTAAACCAACTGGAAAGATGGCTCAGTGATTAAGAGCACTGGTCCTCCTGCAGAGAACCCAGGGTTCAGTTCCCAGCACCCACATAGCAGTTCATAACCATCCTCTACACTCTTCTAGCCTCCTCAGGCATGAAGAATTCAAGTAATAAACCCACTTACATGCAGGCAAAATACCAATATACATAAAATAATAAATAAATAAATACTTTAAAAAGATGCATTTAAAGATACAACACCTACAATGTGCATTCTCTTAGGCAATTATTTTTCTGGTGCTGGGGATAAATTTTAAATTTTAATTTAGTCAACCTGATATGGTGGTCCCTTGCTGTGACACCAGCACTTGGAGGCTGGAGTCCAGAGAATCAGGAATTCAAAGTCATGCTCAACTACAGAGTGAGTCTGAGCCCAGCTTGAACACATGAGACTCTGTCTCAAAAACAAAACAAAACAAATAAAAATAAAAATAAAGAAATTTAAATTTTAACAACAAAAAACAAGTAAATCACAGTTTGCCTGTGGGTTTGTTGGTTTTGTAGAACCTAAGGAGTAGGGGGATTTTTACTGGTATAGACTCCACCTCTTAAATAGAACATACTGAATGTCGATGAAAAGTCTCTATTCAGAGGGCAACAGCAGACCTTTAGCTAACAAATTGTGTTCCTCTACTGTCACACTGAGAATAACTCTTGAGGTATCTAAGTCTTCCCTAGGGAGCTATGGCTCCCAAGGTGCCAATTCCTGCAGCAAGAGAAGAGTAAGGTGCACCAGCCAGGGAGACGCTCCCCTTGATGACCGTAGCCCTTCTCAGGCTTCTAGACAATGAGATCTACAAAGGGAGCCTTTTCTAGACTCATTCGACCTCACTTTTCAGGCACTGAGGATGACATCATCCGAGAGTAACAATGGTCACTGAAAAATGTGAGAGTCAAGGGCTGACCTACTGTGAGCTTAGAGTGCAAGCACTAGGCTGGGCAGACTCTTTTTTTATGATACTATGTCTGTGGGAAATGAAAGCTTCCAGAAATATAATAATACCCCAAACTAAAGAACCAGGATTCACGCCTCCATCTGCAAAACCACCTCCCCACTGTGCCACTTCCTCAGAGTCAGGAAAGTCATTGGTGTCATTTAGTTTAAGTACGAAGGTCTACCAATTTGGGAACTGGTGGTATAAGTTCCTGATCTGAGGGCCAATGGGCACAAGAATATCAGGGCTCAAAGATTAGGTCTTAGCTCAAGCAGAGAGAGCAAATGTCCCCCTCCATCACCATTTGTTGCAGGATATTTAGTTGATTATGCGGTGAACCCTGAGATTGTGTTATTTACTGAAACAAACAAACAAAAACCCCCCAAAACAACAACCTGTTCTCGTTGTGATGTGGCTCAGCCTTAGCACAGACCTCTGGCTGGAATACAGACATGTCCTTCGTACACACCTTTAATCCCAAACATTGAAGATAAAGTTAGTTTGTAGAAGGAAGTACAGTATTTGAAAGTGATGTCTAATTGAGTGGCAGACATTGTGACAAATCAGAGAAAGATTTGACAGAATAGGATCTGCCCAACTCTCTTAAGAGAGAAGAAAGGGAAGCTACTTAATACAGAGAGAGAGGGGGTCAGGGGCAGTTTTACCAGGAGAGTTTTACAGAGACAGGTTGAAGAGAGAACAAGCTAGACACAAGTGAAGACAGAATGAGCCAGAGCATGACTAGGAACCAGAAGATTAGAACAGATTGACAGAGGTAGTTTGAGGTCAAGCAGAGCAACTCAGGAGAAGCCCAGAGAAGCCAGATTGAATCAGTCAGGGTGGAGAGAAGTTTGAGCCAGAACAACTGAGTTGAATCAGCCAGACAGAGACCAGAAATAACTAGAAAGGAGGAGCGTGTTCAGTAAGTTTCAGAAGCTGAAAACATTCTAGGCCTAGATAAGATTGTAGAGAGACTAGAAGCTTCCAGGACTATGCCTAGGTTAGCAGACTGAGGCAGTCAGCCTCTGAGACAACAATTGTTACAGGAGAATAAAGGACACTTTTACAACTGTTTTGTTCTCTTCAGGCTTTCAGTGGGTTGGACGATGCCTACCATGCTAGAAAATACAGACAGCAGAGCTGGTTCGTGCCTTTCATCTGAGCATTCAAGAGGCAGAGGCAGACAGATCTCTGTGTCTGAGGCCAGTCTGCTCTACAGAGTGAGTTTCTGGACAACCAGGGCTACACAGAGAAACTCCCCCACCAAAAAAGATGTAGCCCAGTCAAAGTAATATAAAATTGAACATGACATGCTCACTATGCTGACTCTCCTTTGCCACTTCTGAGGCTGTCTGCTGGTTTGAGAATCAAGACCTTGGCTTGATAAGACACACATTTTGAACACACAAGAACACTCCCTAACCCTTACTCTGGGCCCAGGGTTTTTCTCCCCGGTCAGTGGATGTGACCGAGACTTTGAGGGCTCAGCAGAGAAAACCGTGCACTCAAATCTGAGAGAAGGCATCATAAGTTTCTCTTGCATGGAGCTGTATCAAGAATTCCTGTCATTCTGTCATCATTCTGTATCCATGACTCCAACTTAAAACCCAAACAGAGGCCTCTGTCTGCTACATGGCCCTTGGCTGCTACACATAGACCTTAGCCATCTGTTGGGCAGTTTGCCCAAGTCTTGTCTTGCTGTGGCAGCGTGTATTTACTTACAATAGGACTCTTTAATGTAAGAGTTGACTTTACTAGAGACCAAAGTAATAGAATAGTTATTATGCTTTGTCTCCTTTGGTGAACCAAGATGCTTTCACAGAGAATCCTCATTTTCAGACACCTGAAGTCTACAAGGAACTTTGCTTTTCCATGCTGTGATTACAAACACCAGATGGGAAAGAATGGGAAACTTGAGAGAGACTGTCTGGTAACTGGTGGGAAGGGGAGCACTCACCCTGTGTGCCCTGTGATGGTGTACACTTATCGCAATACTCAAAGCAAAAGAAAGCTAGCCATCTCGCTCCAAATGCTGACGTATATTGCTAAAGCATGAGTAATCAACCTGTGGGTCACGATCCCTTTTGGAGGGCAAACGACCCTTTCATAAGGGTCATATATCAGCTATCCTGCATATCAGATATTTACATTGCAATTCATAATAGCAAAATTACAGTTATGAAGTAGCAATGAAATCATGTCATGATTGGTGGTCACAACATGAGGAGCTGTACTAAAGGGTCATAGCATTAGGAAGGTTGGCAACCACTGTGCTAAAAGTTTAAAAGGAACTTTCATGAAATTCTCCATCTTCTCTCTTGGCATTTACTCTATTGAGACACAATCTATACTGGCCTGGAAAACAAAACAAACAAACAAACAAACAAATAAACAAAAGGGCAATGTTGGGAGGATTTGTTGGGCAACACTGGGATCATTTCTGTTCTCTGCAGGGTGTCACTGGAGTATTAGGGGCGGGATTTCCACTTTACTCCTCTTTCTGGACCGAGTCAGACTCCACACGGTTGTTTCCGTCTGACCCAGCCGACTTCCCTGCCTTGGACTAACCACCAAATATCTTTTGTCTAAATGCCTAAAAAGGATTGCTGCTATGCCTTAGCATCCCGCCAGCTACTGTGTCCTCCTCTGTCCACAGCCTCACCATCACCAGACCTACCACTGTCTATCCAAAATATATAAAATGAAAAAGATTGAACTTCCTTTCCTGTGTCTCACAACATTGTCCTGAACAAAGAAGAAGGGAGATAACCAAAGCAAAAGACCATGATGAGGTGACATGGTTGTTGGACCCCAGGAAAGCGGGCACTAATCATACAAATATCTTGTACTCACTGATAAAAGATCAAAATGTAGAGTCCAGGGATGGAGCCTGGACATTTCTTTCCCAAACCATACAGGTATGGAGCTCATCCTTCCAGACCTGTAAAATTCAAAGACAATTTTCTTGAATTTTGTACTCCCCCCAGCCTTATCATCTCACCTTATTAAAGGTAGAAATTGCTAACAATTTCCCTTTATGAGGGTAGACATAAAGCTGTTCAGGTTTTGAGTTTTGACACTTGGTCTGGTTGTCAAGTTTATATTATTACAGAGCCTCTGCTAGACTGAGTCCTAGATAGACTCTAGACTGAATCCTCCTGCCCCAGGACTGTATCTAAGAGTCGTTAGGACAGGCAACTCCATAAACTGCTACACCTTAATCTAGACTCATAGATTGCTAAGACACCATAGCAGCAAGGGAGGCTAAAAAAAAAAAAGACAGGGAAGAGTAAGGGTCAAGGGAAGAGGAGGAAGCCCACTCCAGAATCTTTTTAGGGTACATTGTGAGAGAGTGTGTCTCTGTATATTCAGTGTTAATTCTGTACCTGTGAAGAGGTAAGTACTGGCAGGATCTTGGTATTGTTCCTCCCTCATTTGCCTGCTGCAATCTAGAGTTGTATTGGATTGGCTGTCATAAAGAGCTGACAGCCAATATTTAGACAGGAAGTGGAGGATGGAACTTCCAGAGAGAGGGGGGGAATGCTGGGAGAAGGAATGAGAGACAGGAGATTCAGCCAGCAGATACAAGGTGAACAGGTGAACCAAAGTGGAGCAGAGAGGTAGCCCTGGACCTGTGGTGAGATGTAGTGCCAGGATTAGTCAGGATAGAGTAGCCGGGAGACTGCCCTGCTAAGGCCTAAGCTTTAAAATATTAATAATTATTTGTGCCATTATTTATATCACTGGCAGGTCTGAGAGAGTTCCGCTATAGATTCTAGTTATATTCCCTGATGTCTGGGCATCAGAAACTTCAATGCAATGGATTGTCCACAGAGAAAATGCACAGTTTTCCTAAAGATGTTAAAAACAAGGATGCTAATTACAATAACAATAACAACAACAACAAAAAAACCCCTTATGTTTCCTAGGGCCAGAAGGCTTGTGAACTTAGTTGTGCCTGTATGCCTCTCTCATCCCTAAATCCAAACAAAGTGCCTCATAAACCCACCTTAAAATTCATTAACAAAAGGAAATTCTTCAAGAGGAATAAGTCTACCTGGTTGTGGTTTTTTGTTTTTGTTTTTTTAACTTTATTTTAAACTCTGCTTAGTCTTTACTTGTTGTAAGTTATGTCCTTTGAACAGCACAACTTAGAAAATCATAGATTCATATATTAGTATACAGCCATTTTGAAGGTATCTGTGGCTTGCCCTCCCTCCCTCCTTCTCCCTCTTCTCTCTCCCTAGCTTAAAGTTATCTGTACTAAAAAAAAAAAAAAAGGAAAAGAAAGAAAGAAAGAAAAAAAACCCAACTCACTAACTTTACTCTGACTTGTCTCTTGTCCCAAAACTCTTTTCTGAGATGAACCCAGACAACATTCTCGTATGGATGGGAGAGGCTCATGAGGCCCTATCCATAACTGAGAAGATATTGAGGGATGCTGAGAGAGAGAAGTCGTTTTCTTTAAGAGCGTGGTCACCGGTAGGTTGCCCAAACTCTGGTGGCTGATGATATACCCATATACGTGAAGCAGCATTAAAGAGGATCTTAAGAGAGGGGACCATATTAGGGGGACCAGAGGAAGTGAAAAGGGAGAGGTGAAGATGAATATGATCAAGGTACATTGTATACATGTATAAAATTATCAAAGAATAAATTTAAAATTCTAAAGTAATAAATAATGTTTTTTTTATAACTAGTCAAAATAACTAAATAAAATATTTTATGTTAAAATAACTCTAAACTTTTCATTCACATGGACACACATAAAAGCATTAATAAATGTAATTCAATGATCCAAGCTCATATGTAGTTGTTGTGGGAGAGTCTTCCTGAGGAAACATAGCCAAATGTATGTTCACTATGAATTGGACATCAAAGTAATGATTACTCCAAAATCCAACTTGGTAAACCAATGAGGTATTGAGATTATTTATAAGAGTATGGGTAAGGGATTTTTTTTTTTTTTTTTACAAAAGCAAATCAAAAACAGCTACATCACCAGAAAGCCTGCCTTAACCACAGCCCACCCTGTGTAGCTCAAATGGTCAAAGAATCTCCTCCCTTAGCAGGTGTTAATTACTTCTATAACCTGGGGAGGGACTTCGTGAATCTTGATAATTTCAGGAACTTCCTGAGATTTGTAAGTTGTTTACCTCTAGAAATTCATAATCCTTCCTTCCTAGAGAAAAATTTTCAATTAGGAGGAAAATGTTACATAACAGTAGGATAGGCACTTTTCTATTTATAATTAAAGGTTAATTATTAATTGTTAAAGAAAAAGGAAAAATCCTAATATAAAATGCCATCAGTAGTAAGCTTCCCATACCCCAGATGTTTTTATATTTAAGAAAAAAGTGATGTTTGCCTACTGTTCATAGGACCTACCTCTTAGGGGGATTTTTGGTTTCTGACAACTGTTTTTTGCATCTCTCTGATGTTTTTTCTGGGAAATTATAACTTTAGACACTTGAACCACACTGATCATACCCCACCACCTCCAATAATCCCCATTAAGCACTTGTCAGCTGGCTTAATCTTCTTTCTGTATGTGTGCACTGCTTTTCAAAATTCACACATTAAACTAAAAATTTCCCACCCTTTCCCCTACATTTACATAACTATAGTAGTGATACACAATTCCACAATTCCACAAATCTCATTCAATCCAAATTGTAAGACCATTGCCAACTTTATACTAAAATCACATTGGAAACCAAGCATCGTGACTTGCCTGTCACCTCAGCACCTGAAGCCTCGAGCAGAAGGATCATTGATTCCATGCCTGGGCTCCATGGTAGGACTTTTTCTTAACAAAAGAGTAAAAATTATTTTGGGGGACTCTGGCATATATCAGAACCACAAGGTCAAAGTTCAGTGTATTTATCTCCAAGTTGGGTGTATGCTTGCAATCCCAGCACTTGGGAGGCTGAGGGAGATGTGGCTCCAATTCAAGGCTATTCTTTCGGAAGGAAGGAAGGAAGGAAGGAAGGAAGGAAGGAAGGAAGGAAGGAAGGAAGGAAGGAAGGAAGGAAGGAAGGAGAGAGGGAAAGAGGGATGAAGAGGAGAGAAAGAAAGGATCACAGGAAAGAGGGGATTCTTTTTTACCTCCTAATAGTTAAACAAAATGAAACTTTAAATAAATTAAAATTTAAAAGCCACCCCTCTGATTTCCAGGAATAATAAGGATTTTTCCTGAGAAGAGACGTATAAAAATATTCTTGAAAACATTTCTTATGTTTCTAAAATGTGGACAAACTATCCTGGATGCCAGTTGCTACCTACCTCCGCTCTTTGCAAGGGAATCTCTGAGGATATTTTCATAAAGTGGTAATTTTGCAGACAATATAAGATTCAAAAACACCAAGGACATGCTTGGTACAAACATGCCAACCACATAAAACAGCTTCTGGCAGTTTCCCTTCGAAGGTCTCCTGTGCCAGCATTTCACTTAGATAAAGAAAAAAGTCCCCTTTCCAGCAATCTCCTTAAACACTTTAATTTGACACTATCTGAAAGTGATACTTAAGCTGTGCTAAATCACATTTAATTGCAGCAGCCTGCTCTCTGTTATTTGCTATCTCTTCCACTTCCCCTTAAGCTCTCAGAACACCCAAAGAAAACAAAATATTCCTTAATTCAAGTGTGTCCATCCCCAGGGACTTTTTGCCTATCTCTGTCAATTATTCTGATATATGCAAAAGCAGTAACAGCCATGTTAAAATGTCAAGGAAAGCTAACACTGCAACTGGATTCTAAGAACTCAGCACTGGGGTATCTGTTCTGATGCAACTTGCTGGAGACTTCATCTTGCCCAAGTCACTCTTCGTCCACAAGCAGCAGGATTTGGGTAATGAGTTCCTAGAGCGGCTATGACCCATGTGGAGTTGGTCTAGTGGCTGAGGGAAAGACAGGAGACAGCAGACAGTTAAAAGAAAGACAGGGAGAGCACCGAGTCATAAGGCAGTTGGCCAGGCTACAGAGAGGCTCCTGGTTTGTTGAGGGACTTTGTGCTGGAGCCTGTGTGACTCTCTCTCTCTCTCTCTCTCTCTCTCTCTCTGGTAGTTGAGTTAAACCCAGGTCACTGCATGTAAATGGCAATAGTTCTAACAATGAACTATATCCTTAACCCCTTCAATTTTTTTTTTTTTTTGAAAGGTTTTAAGACAGGGTCACACTGAGTTACCCAGTCTGGTCCTCTCCCAAAACTGATGTAGCTGTTATGAGTCTCCCTTCTCCTAGCTGTGGTATGCTTTCCTTCTACTTAGGTATTCCAGGAGTTCCTAAGTTTCTAACATCAAGAACTTTCCAGGGAGCACGGCCTCTTACCTAGAGCACCTTTAACCCCTTACATGTCCTCAGTTCTGACCACTTTGAAAATGCGACCAGACTGATTTCCAGCCAAGTCCTCTGAGAATAGTACACTGGGACTGTAACTCATCCCTAGCTACCTTATATGAGGTCCAGATTCTCCCCTAGCCGACCCCCGTACACACACATACACGGAACACATAGCAACCTTTGGTGTGTCACTTCTCTGGTATAAGCCGTGGATGAGGGATGTCTTCCAATCAGAAAATTTAGCTTTTGCCTACATGTGTGTTTCATTTTATCATGTGCTTAGCATAACGTTTGTAAACTCTCCATTGAAACTGTTTGTCCAAGATTGTTACCCTTTCTGGAAGAGGACTTGCTTTGCTTTGGGGAGTACTTTTTGGCAATCTAGGATTGAATTATCTAATTTTTTCACAAGCAGCACAGAAATATTTAACACCTGCTATAGCTGTATAGATAGTTTCCAAAGAGTATTACTCCTGAGTACTTCAGATTCCCTTTTTAACATGTATAGTTACACAAAATAGAATTTAGCTGAAGAAGCTGCCTCTGGTTCTCTGATTAGGAAGACTGGAATCCTGCCAGGCAGACAGGACCACCTTGAATAACAGCTGCCTGGGAAGAGCAGCCCTGGTTTCAGGATAACCATGACAATATTTACATTGTAAATCCCCCATCTGTTCAAGCAACCAAACTCTGGGATTTCTGTGTCTATGAAACGTTTAATTGCTCCAAGTGTAACCTGGGGCTGTGAGACTATATAAACTGATCAGGATTTCTGTTCAGGGCTGGTTCCTTTTGGTGCACCAGCCAGAACTAGAAACGCACTATCATCGAAGAGTTCTTTCTTATTAATCTCCAAGTGGTGGAGTGACTTCTCACTGTAAAGGTATATTAATTCTATACCAATACTACTCTGAGCTCCCCCGCCTACCCCTGAGTCAAGCCATTCTTTTTAATTTAATTTGGTGGTGGTTCTGAAATGTTGAGTCTGTCACTGATAAGTGGATATTAGCCGAAACGTTTGGAATACCCAAGTTTCACTTTACAGTAACAGCTGGACTGAGAGTGAGGTCCCAGATGGAGGAGCTGGAGAAGGGACTGAAGGAGCTGAGGGAGTCTGCAGCCCTATGGAGGGAGCAACAGGGTCAACTGGCCTGACACCCCCCCCCCTTCTGGAGGCTGGACCACCAACCAAAGAATATACATGGAGGGACCCCATGGTTCGGACCACATATGTGGCAGAGGAGGGCCTTGTTGGCTATCAGGAGGAGGAGAGGCCCCAGTAAAGGGGAATGTCAAGGTGGGAATATGGGAGTGGGCGGGCGGGTGGGTGGGAGGTGGAATTCCCTCATAGAGATGGGGGAGGGGGAAGGGATAGGTGATCTCCAAAGAGGAGACCTAGAAAGGGCAAAACATTGGAAATGTAAATAAAGTATCAAATAATAATAATAATAATAATAATAATAATAATAATAATAATTTTTAAAAGCTAAAAAAAAAAAAAGAAAAAAGAAAAGAAAAGAAATGTTGAGTCTGTTGGTGGCTTTAAGTAGATGAACTGAGCCTGAGCCGCAAAGGATCTTTGAGCGAGGTAAGAGGTGAGGAATCTGGGTCAGTGAGCAAAGGGTGGGACCAAGGGGAGGAGTAGGAGGGGCAGGTTAACTGCCACAATGATTGTGCATTTAGTTTGCTACTCCTGACACCAGCAACCAGAAAGTCTCAGTGGGTGAACTTCTGAGTCCTCTTTTATGCTGTTAACAACCCTCCCACAAAGCTTCCATTTGGACGGAGCTAGGTTTTTCTTAGGCAGTGTGAAGTTGGCAGAATAGAAATTGACTTGTTCCTGTTCCAGAAAGGCTGCAGCCTACTGAGCTTAACCTGAGCCTCAAGGAGCTACCCAATCCCAGCGGATCCCCCAGGGTTTGTAGAACAGAGTCTCTGTGGGAGTCTCTGCGGTGAGGGAACAATGTGCAGCTCTTCTCTTTCTCAAAGTGGACTCTGTACCGATATTTAATAAGTGCCTCTTTGGCGGTGTCTCCGTGTCCATTATTTAAACCTTGAGAATCAAAGCTCTGTGTCTTCTATGGAAAGAGCCCTTGACTCACCATGGGAAGCCATATAAATATTGATTGACATTCTAATGGCAATGACCACAGGGGTTGTTTCTCACAAAGTTCAATTTCTATTTCTTTTAAAGACTTCCCTCAACTGAGGCTCTGGGAAGTGCAGCTATTTTTCTGGCTGACTGCAGTCTGGGACTTTCTTTCTTTCTTTCTTTCTTTCTTTCTTTCTTTCTTTCTTTCTTTCTTTCTTTCTTTCTTTCTTTCTTTCTTTCTTTCTTTCCTTCCTTCCTTCCTTCCTTCCTTCCTTCCTTTCTTTCTTCCTTCCTTTCTTTCTTTGTTCTTTCCTTCCTTCCATCCTTCCTTCCCTCTTTTTTATCCACCTGCCTCTTTGTGTTTGATGCTACTGATGCTGCCAATGAATGAAGCCTTGGGCTCATATCTCAGCAATAACCCCTTTCTACCAACTTGCATCTTTTTGTTGTTTTTAAGCTGTTTTCTTAAATGTTGCCTAATTTGACACAGGTTATAACTCCAAGGGGCAGAAGGATGAGGTTCTCCCACCCAGAACCATCCTCTTTCCCCTAAGAAGTGCCTTACATATATGGGGGCATTTAAATCTGCTTTATGAATGCAGCCCTTTTATTTATGGAAAGCTCTGCTAACTAAAGAAGCTGCTTTAACCCCCCCCCCCCCCATAGCAAAGTGCTGATCTAGCATGCAGAAGGCTCTGGGTTTGAACCTCAGAACCAAAGGGAGAAAGGAGGAAGGAAGGAGGGAAGGAGGGAGGGACGGATGGATTACCATAGACAAAGCTGGTACTGAAAAGGCCTGGCTTTTCTTTTCAATTAAATGATGGATCAAACACAGAGATTACAGAAAATAACTTAGGAACCAATCAGCATGGAGAATTTGGTTGGCATGTTGCCATACATGTATGAAGTCCATCCATGGCTGTCCTATGAAAAGTCACAGGAACAGTTGGGCCTCCTCCTCCTTCTTTGTCTCCCCAACAAGACTGTCTCCACCCTGAGTGGCACCTCCTTTGGGTGCATGCTGCTTTCCTGTTGTGCACACCGTGAACCATATAGCACACACATGATTCTTGTGTTTGATATAACTCTGCCCATTTTTGGCTATTTCTGAATGACACTTGACTTTTCTGGGTTTCTCACTTCTCTGGCCATACCTGGAAGTATATGGGAAACTACGGTATCAGCAGCTCCTCCTGCATACTGTGGTGGTTTCCATGACCACAGGCTTCCATGGTGGACTACTTTATATAGCCAGAGCCCAGGTGAGCTGTGTGCAATGATTCTAGGACATTCCAGGGCAGGCTGGAACTTAAACTTAGTCTTCTACAGAGGGGCAAGATTGATTTTCTCAGTGTTACACTCTCAGAAACTGGTAATGGCAGAGTCAGCTTTGAACTTGGGACATTTGCACTGAGTGCTTTGATTCCATCTCACCTTTCACCCGACTGTAGACCCCTGACATACTTTTCTCATCTCAGCTTACTCAGAAATAAGACCATCAAACGGCATACATCTGCCCTCTGAGACAGTGCACACATAGGAGTCAGAGGATAACTTTGTGAAGTGTGTCCTCCCCTTTCACCTTTACACAGCTTCCTGGAGCCAAACACAGCTCACCAGGTTTATGCAGCAAGGGATTTACCCAATGAGCATCCCACCGGCTCCCCATAAGGCTCTTTAAGCAAGCCCTGAATCCTTCCCACTCCAACACATCTGGCAGCCATGCCACCCAAGCATCTCTGCCTTTCAGATGGTTTCTAGATGCCCAGGCTGAGTTTGGCAGAAACTTGATGTTCTCCAGGACTTCAGAGTGGTTTCTCTGGGATTCCGACTCAACACTGGTTTAGTCTCATAACTAAAAGCAATGACAAGTGTAGGCTTAGATTTTTCAAACCTACTTTACTGAGGGTTCTTAAATGCTTCAACCTCCTTTATAGCCCACTGACCAAAGGTAGGGGAGGAAGATGACTAATAGAACAAGGGGAATGTGGACCTGTTTAGAAGTAGTTCTTTGGGATGATTCCAATTTTCATTATCAGCAGACCACACCACTAGTAAAACACCAAACATGAATCAGCAGCAGCAGCTTGATCTAGAAGAAACCAAGCAGTATGAGACTGCTGAAGCAGCCAGAACACCACCAGAAATTCTTTGGTGTATTTCTCTCTATGACTTCATGACAACCAAAGATCAGTGAAGAAAGCAAGGTGCTAATGCAATACTGCCGTCAGCAATGGTAGAGCATCATCAGAGACCAGCAAGGCAAACCAATGCCAGCGTGTCGTCCACTGTCTGCTGGGTTATACCTAGACTCCATCCCAGCATCACGTGTCCTCTCAAGTGTCCACGCCAGCAAACCATCGCACACCCTTTCACCAGACAGCTCCCAGAAAAACAGCACGTGTCTGTTCTCAGCACAACATCCTCTCCCATGTCTGCTTCAGCAAAACATCCTCTCGTAAGACAGTTTCCAGAAAAACGTCACTTGACACAACTGAGTCTCCAATGAAACCAGAAATTCCCACGTCAGCAGGAATGTAAAACTTGCCCACTACACTTAGCACCAATAAGGCACCAACCGAGGGTTGTAAGTGCATTCTTTTAACTCTTCTGATAAACCAAGCTTGAGCCAAGCTAGCTAACAAGAAGCGGAAACTAACAGAGGTTAGCGATTCTTTCAAGAAACGTCATCTAACGGACTTCATCTAAGGCCCAAGCCTTCCACAATCCCTGTGGAGGTGTCAAGGGACACCACTCTGCCTGCACTGCCAAATCCTGTCATGTGGAAGGGATAATGTGACACAGTTCCTGTTCCTGGAGTAGTGCTAGCAGAGTGTGGGCCTCCATGAATGTTGACAGTTGCTAGGTGTGAGGCTTGTTCATTTTATTATGTACATAATTTACTTTATGTTCCTCCTTTGGGAAATGTTCTCCCCACCAAAAAGTTATCAAGGAATGTTCTCTGCCAAGGCTAATAACTCCACAATAATTAAAAACTGTATGGGTCCGGGAGGCAAGGGTAGACCCTATGTCCTTAGCAAAATGGTAAATGCTGTGACCTTCAGGACAGCCCTTAAGGCTATGGGAAAGAATCCTGAAAACATTAGTTTAAGAATGTATAATTTCTCAACTATGCAAGATATAAGAATGCAATATGAATTATATGAGGGGCTTCATGGACCTAAAAGCAGCTTCACTATGAGCCAGCTTGACAGAAAGATATTATGGGAGGAGATTAAGAGACTTGGGGAGTGGTGATCACAGAGCAAGATTCCACAAAGTTAAGTTTATTTTTTGTGCTTACAAAGGCAGGCAGATTCTTGAGTTCAAGGACATCTTGAGACAGATCCAATTTAGGTCCACAAGTGGTGGGAATGGTAATCTCAGAGCAAGATCCCACCCAGCTAGCTTAATGTCTGTGCTTCCAAAGGGAGGCAGATCTCTGAATTCATTTGTCATGATTTAAAAACAAAAAATGTACTGGGCTTCTTTTCCTACAAATCAACTGGCTAAGGTCATAATATGCTGATTGTGAGATAATCAAAAGGGAACCCGGAGTAAATGACAGAATTAATTTGTAAATAAAAGACTGGGCTTAGATGTACAAGAGATACCCAGAGAGAACTGCTTAGAGAATGAACACAGCTCTTTTAAGAATTTTCTAGCAACCTTTTTGACTTTGGTTGGAAAACCCATGTACTATCCAGAGAGCTTTTATAATTCTTTTCTAGCAAGAGAGAGCTGTCTCAACCAGAGAGGGCTGTCTTGAGCAGAAAGGTATCTCAAGCAGACTACAGAGCCAAGAGCTATCTTCAGAGATCCGTCTAGAGAGCCATCTCAGGCAGACTGTAGAGCTGTCAGCTTGGACCAATAATTGACTTCGAGTCATTCTTTCACCACTCCAAACACCCCTTCCCTAAGAAACCCAGCCAAGTCGAGACTGGTCCTTCTACCAGACGGCCTGGAATACCTTCTATTGCTGTGACAAAATGCCTGAAGAAGCAGCTTCAGGAAGGAAGGGCTTGTCTGGGCTCACAGTCCAGCTCATCTTAGCAGGGAAGGCATGGTAGCAGGACTGTGAGGTGGCAGCAGGACTGTGAAGTGGCAGCAGGACTGTGAAGTGGCTGGTCACACAGTCAGGAAGCACACAGAGTGGAGTGCTGGGGCTCAGTCAGCTTTCTCTTCTTATTCAGCCCAGGCATGGTATCATCCACACTTAGGGTGGGTCTTTCTACCTCAGTTAACCCAATGTAGACACTCCATCATAAACACATCCAAAAGTCCTAGGTGATTCTAGATCCTGTCAAGTTGACAATATCAACCATTATAATTGTACATTGAAAGTACAAGTCCCCATGGTCCCCCTATCCCAGACTGAGTCACCTGTGTTCCAAGAGCCTACATTTTCAGATTCCTTCTTCACCTCCTACCCCTGTGCTTCTTCCACACTAGGAACTGACTCGGAGCAGTGAGGCTAGTACTATCCTTAAGATGGTCACAGTTGCATGAAGTTGTTTCCTAGCTCTAGTGTTATGTCCAAAACACTCACTATAAATTAAAAGTATCATTGGTTAAAATGCATTTAATATACCTAATGCAGTAAGCATTCTGTCTCACTAATACATATGTCACACTGGAGTACTGACCATCACTACCTGGGAACAGGAAAAATCCAAAGTATCGGTCTGACTTTTGGTATTTTTTTTTTTTATGACAAGTTCTCATCTGTAGCCCAGGCCAGCATCTAGCTTGTAGTAATTCTCTTACCACAGATTTCTGAGTGCTGAAATTATAGGTGTGTGTTCCTCCATGCCTAACCTGCCCACCTCCACTCCATTCTGCAAAGGACAAAGAATATGCAACATCTGGTTTTCTTTTCTCCTCTCATCTTCTATTGTTTTCTATTTCCCTCTTTTGTGTGCATACACACACACACACACACACACACACACACACACACACACACACACACACACACACGAGTCTAGATTCCACAGATGAGAGAAAACATTTGGTATTGGATTCTCTAGGTAATCTCCAGTTCATCCACTCTCCATCAAGTGACATAATGTCATCATTTTTTTTTTTATGGGAGAATAAAAGTCCATTGTGTGTGTATGCCACATTTTTTACCTATTCATCTCTGAATAGTTCTATTTGTGACACTCTGAGAAACCTCTATGCTGATTGCAACAATAGCTACACTGGTTGGGACTCCTACCAACAGTGAATAATGGTTTCTCTTTCCTGTATCTTCACCAGCACTTGTTGTTCTTCATTTTCTTGTTGATAGTCCTTCTGACTGAGGTGAGGTGGAATCTCAAAGTAAAGTTTTGTTTGTTTCAAAACAGGGTCTCACTCTGTACCCCTGGATGGCCTAGAACTGGCTTTGTAGACCAAGCTAGCCTTGAGCTCAGAGATCCACCTGAGTGCTGGGATTAAAGGTGTACACCTCCACTTAGAGTCACAAAGTAGTTTTAATTTGCATTTTCCCCAGGGTTGACCACTTATTAAAATATTTATTGTCCATTTGCATTTCAACTCAGTTGAGGACAGGCTGACCATTTCTTTTGTTTGGGTTGCTGCAGCTCTTTAGACAGTCTTGATATTCACATCCTATCAAGTATAAATGATAGAAATTTTCTCCCATCCTGTTCATTCTGGTGATATTTCCTTTGCTGTGCAGAAGCTTTCTAATTTCATATAACACTACTTTTCATTCTTGGGGGGGGGTGGGGTGGGGTTCCTGTACTGTTGGAGTCCTGATCGGAAATTTGTGCTATGCCTACATCTTGAAGTGTTGTCTTCTAGTGTTTCAGCATTTCAGTTTCTAGCTTAAGGTCTCTGACCCATTTATAGTTTTTTTTTTGGGGGGGGGGGTTAGGAATGTAGACATATTGTCATTCCTCACGTCACTACTCAGTCTTGCTGCATTTGTTGAATGGATTTTTTCTAATATGTTTTTGACACATTGTTAAAAAAAAAAAAAAAAAAAAGGTAGCCATGTCTATGTGAGTTTAATTCCGGGTCCTCTATTCTAGTCCATTCATGTTTGGGTCCATTTTGTGCTAGTGCCATGATGTTTTATTAGTGAAGCTTGGGATGACAGTTTGAAACCAGGCATTAGGTACCTTTAGTGCAGCTCTTTCACCTGGGATTGCTTTGTTGTTTGGGCCTTTTGTGTTTCCATATAAAGTTTAGGGTAGCTATTTTAGTGAAGAGTACTGTCTTAGTAAGGGTTACTATTGCTGTGATGAAGCACCTTAGGTTGGGGAGAAAAGGATTTAATTTGGCTTCCTCTTCCATATCATCATCACAGGAAGTCAGGACAGGAACTCAAACAGGGCAGGAACCTGGAAGCAGGAAGTGATGTAGAGCCATGGCTGAGTGCAGCTTAGTGGCTTGTTTCTCATAGCTTGCTTAGCCTGCGTTCTTATACAACCCAGGAACCACTACCAGCCGAGGGATAGCACCACCCACAATGGGCTGGGCCCTCCCTAATGGATCACTAGTTAAGAGAGTTTCCTACAGGCCTTCATATAGTCCAGTCTTAGGGAAGCATTTTTTCCATTGAGGTCCCCTTCTCTCAGATGACTTTAGCTTGTGTCACGTTGACATAGAACTATCCAGCATGAATATTATTCTCATTTGTATTTGGAGTGCACTGAACCTGTAGATGGCTTGGGGATAGTACAGCTATTGTTATATTAATTCTACTAATCAATGAACATGAACAGTCTTCCATCTTCTTGTGTGTTCTTCGATGTCTTTCTGGCATATCTTAAAGTTTTCATTTAAAGGCTCCTCACCTCCTTGTTTGAGTTCACTCCGACCTACTATACTTCTTTGAGCCTACCATAACTGAGATTTTTCTACACAGAAACCTTATTATTGGTATATTTGAAAAATCTAACTCTTGTTTATTTTATATCCTTCTACTATTTCTAAGAGTATGTGCCATGTCTAAGGCATATCTTTCCTTTAGAAAAAATGATACGGCATTCTCTGGTTCTCATTTATTTTACCATTCATTTTTAAAGATGCTATTTTCTTTTAATATTCTGTCCAAAATACATGGTCAGATTTTAATAGAAAGATGCTTAAACACTGTATTCTAAATTACAAGACTACCTCTCTGAAGCAGCAAAAACTCAAAGTTTTAAATCAAAAAGCAGTTACTTGAGAAGGTCACTGCACTCTTTGAATTACATAATAAACTAATTTCCACAAACATGAGATCACTGTTAGCTACTAATAGACCACATGTTTCCTCAGGCATTTTCTTCACATTTACTGTAGGGGAGAGAAACTAGAGTTTTAGCTACAAGGCAAAACACTGCATAAACACAGTCAGGACTGCTGGGATAATTTTCTTAAGTTGATAAATGGTACTGAAGAGAGTGATTTTCATTTGATGGTAGAACAAGATTCTTTTATAGAACAGCAAATAACTATGACAGCAAAGAACTCTTCCACTCAGAAAAGAAAAAAGTAAAGGCCACTGCTGACCACACCCTCTGACCACACCACATTCCACCATATCTTCTGACCGCAAATGCCTACACTTTCTCTCCTATAAATGTGGATCCTTTCAGGAGACTCAGAGCATGCCTCACAGGCAGGAGGCAAAGCATATTTGTGTTTTATGTAGTGTTTCAATATGTTATTTACACTGTGTCCTGCAAGAATGTTTGACAACATACAAGGCTTTTGATAGATGTTCTAGAAGTATCCTGATGAAGGTGTATAATGTACAAATATGGATTCGTCACTTGGATTGTGATACTTAATTTAATTCTGATATCCACTCACTGTGATCTTGTCCAAACCCTTGGGACTTGTGTCCTACCTCAGTTCCTACAAAACAAACCTCTATTTCATTTTGGTCTCCAGCAAGATCGATTTTCTCATCATTTACCATGATTTATTGAAATGATATTTTCAAAGCTCAAAATGTTTTATGATACATATATTTTAACATATGATTCATCATTTGTTATCATTCTTAGTATCTAGTAATACAAAACCATTTAAAGATGTCTTTAGTTCTTTAGTATTAAAATTATTTAAAAAGCATTAGACCAAAGAGCATTCATCAATGCATAGATGAATTTATTCATTCACGAATGAAATGAATTGTTTTTGGCTTTATTAAAAAAATCAAATATTTGAGATTTCACCTCTTGCAATAAATAAATCCAAATACTTGAAATCCTAAGAGTTCAGTTTGTCACAGGTCAGTTGTAAACAGCACATCCAGACTTTCTCACTGTTCTGCAGTTTCTGATAATGGAACACTGAAAACCACATGCAACCTGGGAGAGAAGCAGCATACTGCGAACTTACCAGGTGATTTTTATGCCATTTTGGTGAATGTGGTATTTATTGCTTGAGGACAAAGTGCTCTTTACCTATTTTTTTATGTTTATAAAATAGAAAAAACTTTTTTTTAAAAAATATGGCCATGTCTCATGGCTGACTTGCTCAAGACCTTCTGTGGTTTGGGTGCAGGGGAAGGAGGCCATCGTGTCGCTGTTCAGCATGTCTATTTTGGAGCTCTCATTCATCTTAACCTGTGGGTCAGAGGCCAGAGGTCCATCTGGTTAACTACCTCTTCAAGTTCTTTGACCATGTCCTTCAGATCACCCAGAACTAATTCCAGACCTCTGACAATGTTCTTGACCTATTCCTTGACCTTGGTTTTAGAGGATGCTGGTGGACCCTGAAGTAGAGATGATGAGGAAGGGATCCCTTGGACTTGGATGACATTCTTTAGGGTTGAGTTAGGGAGGTCAGGACAGGCAGATGAGCAGAGGCTGCCATGTGCTTTTGTCCCTGTCACTGCTTAGGTTACTTCACTGGGGATTCCCACATCTTGCAGCTTTCTGGGCAGTGGCAGTGGCTGTGTAGTCTTCTCAGACCTCAAAGACTTTTCTGGTGGTGTGAGTTTTTAAGTGCATGATCACATTGCCTGCAGGTGAAGATGATTTCATTTCTTCCTTTCTCATTTGCATCCCTTCTATGTCTTTCTCTTGCAACTCATGATGTTGAACGAGAAGTGAGAGTCCTGGTTTTAGGGGGGATGCTTTCAGTGCCTTCTACACTTGGTATAATGTAGGCTATATGTTTGGTTTGTACATCTCTCATTATGTTGAGATATGTTCCTTCTACTCCTAGTTTCTACAAAGGATTTTGTCATGAGAAGATTTGAACTTTGTTAAAATCCTTTTCTGATTAATAGTGGTGATTATGTGATTTCTGGGCCTACCTCTATGTTTAAATGCTATTTGTCTTAGTTTGGGTTTTATTGCTGTGAAGAGACACCATGACCAAGACAACTCTTGCAAAGGCAAACATTTCATTGGGGCTGCCTTACGTTTCAGAGATTCAGTCCATTGTTATCATGGTGGGAAGCATAGCATCATCCAGGCAGACATGGTGCTGGGAGAGCTGAGAGTCCTACATCTTGATACAAAGGCAGCCAGAAAGAGACTATTTTTGGCACAGTGTGGAGCCTGAGCACAAGAGACTTCAAAGCCCACCTACACAATGACATACCTCCAAGAAGGCCACACCTCTCCCAACAAGGCCACATTTCCTAATAGTGCCACTCAGTATGGCTAGGCATTCAAACACATGAATCTCTGGGGACCAAACCTATTCAAGCTACCATATTATTACACTGCTTCATTTACGTGTGCTGAAACACTTTTGCTTCCCTGGAATGAGAATAACCTGTTCATGGCATTGGTCACACTTTCAGTGTGCCGTTGAATTCAGTTCGCCAGCACTTTACTGAGGGTGTCCGTATTTGTGTTTATCCGGGGAAATGATTTATAGTTTTTGTCTTCATCCAGCTTTGGTCTCAGAGTAACACCGGCCTCATAGGCTACGCCTGGAGTGTCCCTTACCTTTGTATCTCATGAAGCAGCTTGGAGAACATTGGTATTAGTCCTTATTTAGGGCTTGGTAGAATTTGGTCATGAATGAATCCAGCCTGAGCTTCTGTTTGTTGAGAGCTTGTTACTGCTTTAATTTCATTGTTCACTATAAATCTATGTGGTCCATATCTTCTCGATGTGGGAGGTCATACGTGTCGAGGAATTTGTCCGTTTCTTTTGGGTTTCCAGGTTTTGGAATATGTGGTAATTTGAATGAGAAATGTGCTATATAGGCTCAGGCATTTGAATGCTGGTTCCCCAGTTGGTGGGGAACTACTTGGGGAAGTTTAGGGGACACAGCCTTGCTGGAGGAAGTATGTCACCTGGGGTGGGCTTTGAGAGCTCAGAGCCTCACCCTACTTCCTGTTTACTCTTTGTTTAGCACTTGCAGTTCAAGATGTCAGTTCTCAGCATCCTGTTCTGGCCATCATGCCTGGGACTTGCTGTCATGTGTCACTGCTGTTATGGACTCTACTATAATCCTCTGAGACTGTGAGCCTAAATAAACTCTTCCACAAGTTCCCTTGGTCATGGTGTTTCATCACAGCAGCAGAAACTTAACCAATACAGCATTATACAGCACAGCCCCCAGCAGGCTTTAAAGCTTCTTGGGACGGGGCTAGGACCGACGACTACCAGCCTCTTTTGAATCCGAGCAGCCCTGGCTTATACTGTGGAAGTCTTTGGTTCTGTGATCTCACTTATGTTATCAGATCCTTTCCTCTCTTTCTGTTTTTGATATAGACTCTGTCCATTGTTTCTCTCATTTCTATTAACCCCTGTACCACACCATACAAAGGCTGCTTCTAATCTGTCAATCCTAGCATGACCCCTGTTTGGGTTTGAATATAGAATGTCTTTCACAGGCTCATGTGTTAGAATACTTGGTCTCTAGCTGAGAGGCTTTGGGATGTAGGACCTGTCTTGCTGATGTAAACATCCAGCGATGGCTATCTTACCTCCAGTTCAGTCTAGATCTTTGCCTCCAGATCTGCTGAGATGTGAACAGCCCGGCCACAGGCTTCCACAGCTGTGAAGAAAGCTGCTCCAACCAGCTGCTAGTGATGCCATGAGCTGTGAGCCAAAATAAGTCCTCCCTCCCTTAGGAGGTTACTTCTGTTCAATATTTTGTCATGGCATTGGGAGAAGTAACTAATACATCCCATCCCAAAGTATGGTTTTTAAATATGTATTGCTTTTAAAAATTATTTTCAACATACAGTTTTCCAAAGGTATCTATGGAACCATTGTAATCCAGAGATGACCTGATTTATTTCATCCCCTGGCTCCTATGGGAATCCGACTCTGCCTGTGGCACCTTCGTCTTCTGCTGCCCTCTAGTGATGACTCCTTTGGCTTCCCCAGCCATCATTAGCACCCCAGGGACTGACACTGCGGGGATGCATCTCTTTGCTTCCCATTGCTGCTTTTGGATGTTCCCTGGACCAATTAATTTAGGACATTTATCTGAGCAAAGAAAACCAAAATAAAGCAGAAACTGGATCTCAAATCTGGCAGTTCCCAGAATCAGCACAAGTTCTAAGAACTCTAGACAGCAATGTGATCAGACATTTTAGAAAATTGGAGGTGAGAAACAGAACGTAACTTAATGGAACATGCCTTAGTCAGCTGCTCAGCTGGTTCCTGCTCAGTTAATCAGCTACAAGACCTCCTGCACCAACCAGCAGGCAATGACTGTGCTTAAACTCAACATCAATTGGGTTTATTGTTGCTTAGGTGGGACCTAGGCCACGTCCAAGGACTCACGCAAACTTTATGTAATACTAACACGTTGTTTATATGGTGTCTTACTTTTAGCCCAGACTGGCATGAAACCCACACAAAACCCAGGCTGACCTTGAACTCCTGGCAATCCTTCTGCTTCTGCTTTTCCAAATACTGGGATTAGGTGTGCATACCCAACCCTTAGAATATTTTTCTACCTTGTTTCTAAAACCTCCAACTTTGTATGTTGTGTGGTCTCAATGTGTATTAGTCAGGCTTTTCATATCTGTGACAAAAACTTCAGCAAATTACGTGACGGTTTTCTTTTAAGTTCAGGGTATTAAACCCAGGGCCTTGTATATGCAAGCCAGACACTCTGCCATTGGGCCACATCTCTAGGCACTAGGGAGAGTGTGCTTCTGGACTCCTTCTTAGGAAGAACGTTGTGGTGGTGGGAGCTTGTGGAGGAGCAGGCTGTTTACCTCATGGTGAACTGGAAGCAGGTACAACCTTCATAAGCCTCCTGTGACCTGTGTCCCCCAGTTAGGTCCCATCTACTCAAGTTTCCAATCACATCTCAAATGGCATCAGCAAAGGAAGACAAACCATTTAATGCAAGAGCATACGGGAAATATACTGTGTGAAATCCACAGCAGAATATATCAAACCAAACCCACACGGCCATCACCTACCCCTGGAGTGTCATTGTTTGTGGGAGACATCTCTGTTCTCAATACTTTCCTTGGCACTATTCCTGTTTGGCTGTTTGGAAGTCATATAAATAATCTTCCCAATATCTTAGGCCTCTTACCCCCTCCTCCGATTTTGACTTTTGCCTGCTCTTAGCCGTGCTCACCTTTGGTCGTGCCAGAGAACTTACTGCCATGACTGCAGATCCGGCAAAGCATCTGCTCTGAAGTGCCTCCCTCTTGAGAGCAGGTGGTTGTATCCTTTGGCATGGAAACCAGGCCACCGTTGCACACACAGATGAATGAGCCTTTAATCTGCTGGAGAGAGAGCTTCAGCTAATATAAAGGACAGGCATGATGCTATACGCCTTTAATCCCAGCACTTAGGAGGCAGAGACAGGAGGTCCCTGTGAGTTCCAGGCCAGCCAGAGCTATACCGAATCATAAATTAAATAAATAAATAAAAGCTTAAAGGAATTATCTCTAACCAAAAAGGCGGCTGTGTTATTCTGGGTGAAGAGGCTAAAATTTTGGTAATTGGCAATTGGCCATAGGTATGGCTTCAAAAAAATATTTTCTCAGGCCATTGAGATGCTCTGTGGGGAAAGGCACTTGTTGCCACACTTGATGACTTGAGTTTGATCCTGGGAACCCATATGGTAGAAGGAGAGAACTGACTCAAAGTTGTCTTCTGACCTCCACACGCATGTCTCAGCATGCGCGCGCATGCACGTACACACACAAACACACACACACACACACACACACACACACACACACACACACACACACACTTACATGCGCTTTTGTGCTTAAAAAAATGGTTTCTTTCTTCTAAGACCTTAAGGCTTGCAGGCATATGAATGGCAGCTTAATCCAGGAACTGCCAGGTCCTTCCAGTTGCTACTATCATCTTAGGTGAGCATCTTGTGTCCTAGTTTGGTCCGGGCCTTGTGAGAAACCATCAGTGCGTGTATTAATGACAAAACACTAGATAGAGTGGCCAATAGACCAAATTAACCCTGTGGGAAAGTCTTGAACAAAACATTTCCCAAAGAGTCATGTCTACATGCAGAGTTAAGCAGCGGCTGACTCAAGTGCTGAGGCAAGAAACGTACAGGCCTGATGCATAAGTGCTGCCAAGTCTTCTGTTGACCGTCCCCATCCATCGGGGATCTGTAAGCGCCCCTGGACAGTACTGGCCTTTAAGTTTCTGCAGTCGTCATAACCAAGACATCAGTGCTGCGACCAGTGTTGGTGGGGAGCGTGTGATATACTACGCAGCTGTAGGACCTCCCAGAGCAGTTGTTTCATAAAATAATCAACTTGTTTCATAATCAAGAGCAAGGAAAGGAGAGGGTTTCTTTGGTAACTGCTTCTCCCTTGTCACTGTCTCCACTTGCGTAGCCTTGCTAGCTTTAGCTTTCTTTGGGCACGAAGGCTCCTAACCTGTAAATGCTGTGACCTAATCTACCATTTTATAACAAGGCCATTGAAAGAGTGCAAGGGAGGAGAGGGAAGAAAACGAGCAAGCTGCATTCCATGGGTTAAGGGACATTCGTTCACTTGCACCTGCCTCCTTCCAGGTACATAAGCTCACACACTTCTTGGTCCTGAGCCCCAAGAGTTCTCTTAAGGAGACCTGAGAGCCTGAGCCTCCCATCTCCTGAGGGCACACACCTCTTCTCCTCAGTTCTTTGTCCACCCTGCACTTCACAGTCTTTCACTCTGGTCACCTCAGTTGGAAGACTGGCAGGAGGCCAGGGAACTGCTCTACAAAATAGAAGACCCACTTGCTGTGTCCTGGCAACACAGAGTAGGAGGACGGCTTTGATTTTGCCCTTGGAAGCCTCAGAACCTGGCAAATCTCCTTTATCAATGCTGGCAATAACCCATAACATAATCTAAGAGACCTTGGGGGATCCACTGTGTGCCCTCCCATCTGTGTCTTCAGTCCACACTGCCCCACCTTTGTTCTTTTTCCTTTCAGTCAGTGCCACTGATGGGTGATACATTGCTTCCTGCCTCTTAGATTTCAGAAGCAGAAGCATAGACCTTTCTTCCACCCACTTCAGTGCCTCCCAGGAAGTGGCAGAGACATGTTCCCTGGGGAAATACAGCTCCTCCTTATGGGGCATACGTTCTAGAGTTGGGTTGTTTTCTAAGGCCAGCCTTCCACTTGTTCCGGTGTTTTCTCTAGCCTATGCCCTTCATTCCTCTCTACTCAGCCACATACAATCATACTGTTAGTTTTCTCACAAGGCAAGAAGAAGAGAGGAGGAGGAGGAAGAGGAAGAGGAGGAGGAGGAGGAGGAGGAGGAGGAGGAGGAGGAGGAGGAGGAGGAGGAGGAGGAGGAGGGGGAAGAAAAAGAAAAAAAAGGAAGGAAAGAAAAGAGTAGTAGTAAGAAGCCCATGCCAGAGGCCGGGCAGATGGCTCAGTGGTTGAAGCGCTTGGTGGATCTCCAGACCTAGGTAACTGCTGGGTGGGCATGGGAGCCCACCTGCAATCCCAGCTCTCTGAGGTGGAAACAAGGGATCCTGAAGCAAGCTGACTAGCCATGCCAGCCATATTTAGGTTCACTCAAGAAACCCTGCCTCAATAAATAAGATGGAAAATCAGCAGAGAGTCACACTGTCAATCTCAGGCTTCCATATACATGGGTAACACACTTATCTTACATGCATCTACATACATGCGTCTAGCCCCAAGCTAACACATACACACATGCACACACACCCCACACAGTTACACACAAGAGAAGGAAGCCTATGTCACTCTACTTTTCCCAGTGACAACCTACCTTGTTGCTCTGTCCTTTTGAAATTATATGTATTTGTCTGCTTCTCTTCATCCTAGTTCTGGTTGACAATGTATTGTTTTAACTTTTATTGAGATATTATATATGTGATTCACATATAATAATATTGTGCACACACACATTGTCCATATCAGTCATAAAGATGCATCTTAATGCATTCTCAGAAACTTAGCCCATTCATATAACAAGAACTAAATTTTTTTTTAAAAATGTACAAGAAGCCGGGCAGTGGTGGCACACGCCTTTAATCCCAGCACTTTGGAGGCAGAAGCAGGCAGATTTGAGTTTGAGGCCAGCCTGGTCTACAGAGTGAGTTCCAGGATAGCCAGGGCTACACAGAGAAACCCTGTCTTGAAAAAAAAAAAAAAAAAGTACAAGAAGCCAGTTTCCCAAACTCAGCAATAGAAAACCCAACAGCTCTATTCAAAACCAGGCAAAAACCTGGATATTTCACTAAAGAGTATAAAAATGGCCAAACAGCACCTGCAAAGAAGCTCAGTAAACTTTAGGAAAATGCAAATCAAAGCTAACGAGGCCAAACTTGGTGGCTCAAGCTTACAGAAGGATCACCAGCTCAAGGGACATAGTGTAAGCTCTGTGGAATAAATCATGTCCTGCAGGGAAGCAAGCAAAGATTCCTCTTCCCCAAGTACCCATGGGTACACAGCCCTCTCTGGCCCTTTACAGCATGTCAGCCTAAGGAGCCTTGGCCCGAGCTGAGATGCAGTCATTGCTTTACTGGGAGGTCTCAGATGCACGCGAAGGGAGTTCTGCTCCTAACAGCAGCTGCTGTAGTGGGGACAGTGCTTAGGAAAGGTGACTAAGCTCCATTGGTGCTCAGAGCACCACCTGGATCTCACTCTTCCTCCATGACAGTCGCATTTCCAGGCCATCCATGCTTTCTCTGCCTGAGGTGCCTTCCAGTCACTTGTTTTCTTGGAGCAGGAATGAATTGAGGTTTGCTGAGATTCCAGCATCTTCCTTCATTTCTAGTACATGTCCTCAAAGAGTAATATCCAATATTTAAAAACTCTTCAGTTGGTCATTTTTGAGGACTGGGTAATTCCTGGTATGCAGCTTACACAGAGGTGCACCATGGTAGTTTATGTGGTGCTCCACGTGAAGAAGCTTCTTCTAGGGATGGCTCTGACTTTGAATACTGCAGGATCTTGCAGGGAAGAGCTACATGGTCTCTAAGTCCAGAGACAAGTCTATCTGGCATGTGCCACATATCTTCCTATCCCTTCTCTTCCTCCTGCAGCCTTTATAGGCCTTTCAGACAGGCAGCTGGTGACCAGTTATGAGCCAATCAGAATCATCCGTCAGTTGGTTCCTTGGAAACAGAATCAGTTAAACTGTCAGAGCCCCCATCAGACTGCCCAGTGAATCTAGACAAGATGACCCTCCTAAGCCAGTCTGGACTCCAGACTGAGGTATCCTAGTGAGTCAGGGAAAAGTTGGTGGAGGTCAGGAAGGTGACCAGTGACCAACAGGCTCAAGCTATCCAGGCACACCATGTGAGTGTACCCAGCACCTTGGGGAATGAGACAGCTTCTAGTAGAGTGACTTCCCTGGATGGGAAGCCACCATGCCCAGTAAGAGTGACACACCACACAAGGCTGTAGCATGCCATCTCCTCCTGGTTCTGGCCATGTCACAGGGATGGATGTTTCTGAGCAGCCTGCCCTTTTTAGAGCAGTTGGAGGAAAGCTGTGATGGGGAGGAAGTGGGTAGAGGATCTCAAAGCACATGGATGGGAGGTACCAGGAGCTGCTCAGTCAGAGAGCAGAAGACCCCTGTCCCTCAGAGAATGAAGACATAAACCATCAGGGGCTTATGCTGCAGCTCAGCATCTAGTCTCCAACTTCTCATCATGGCCACAAAGGAGAGACAACTAGTGCTAAGCTCAAGTTCAATCTTAAAGGCACACACCCCCATAAAGATACAGTCAAATAGACACAGGCAGCTACAGAGACACAAGACTACAGACCCACTGTACTCTTCCCTGTGCAACAGGAAATGGCATAGGGCAGGCAAGGAAGCATTTCACGAAGGAGTGCTCTGGAATCCATTTGGGCCGTCTGCATGCCAGAGTGAGCTCTTGGGAGCTGTGTAGTTAGAAGGGGTCTATGAGAATCAGACTTGTTTAAAGAGCAGACTCTACGAGTGTACATGGGGCTAGGACAGATGTGTGGAAGTGGGGTTCACAGCCCATCTGTGTCAGAGGACTGTGGTCATTTGCATATAAGCTGGAAACACTGCCCAGGACAGAGAAGGAACTCCTGCCGTGCTGCACATCCCACAGTGGCACTGCCCCCATCTGTGGTGTCTCTGTGGTGTCAGCACTTGCAGCCAGCCAGATTCTTCCTTCCTCTGAGACCGTTGCCCTCAGCAGTCCTCTTTCAGGGACTAACAATTGTTCAGGGAACAATTGTTAAGACGCCTGCCTTGTATCTCTCAGCCTAGCAAAGATGAGGACTGAGGTCCAAATCCACTGATGCTCAGAACTTTTGGCTCAAAAGGAAAGACAGATATAGCCACCTCGTCCTCCTGGGTGGAGAGGCTCTGGGGATGGCACCCAGACTGGGGGAAACTCTGCTACCCCACAATCCATTAATGTCCCCAAATTCATCAGCCTTTTCAAATACCCAGGACAAACATGCTGAGAAAGAACTTAAGGAAACAATTCAATTCACAGGCACAACAAATCAAAACCAAAACCAAACAAACAAAAACCCACTTGGGATAAAAGAATAGCTGAGCTAGTAAAAGACTTTATAAATACTCAAGAGAAAAACAGAAGACACTAGATGGTGGAAAGACATCTCATGCCTTGGATTAGAAGAATGGACAATGTGAAAATGGCTGTCTTGCTAAAAGCAATCTACAGATGCAATCCTCTGTAAATCAAATCCCGATAGAGCTAGAAAAGAAATAATCCTAAAAATCATATGGCTCAGTGGCCAGCATGCACCTCTCTGTCTGTGCCCATGGGCCATACACTGTGAAGGTGACCAGCCAGAGGATGGTCATTCATTGCCCTGATGATAGGCTACTGCCCTGGGTCATTGTTAATATTGTTCCAGTCTTTAGCAAGAAGGGCCTTAATGCTAACTCCTAAGACTTATGTGGTCCTGGTGTTCTCTAATAAAGCCTCTTTGCCCAGCCAAAATCCCTAAAAAAAAAAAAAAAAAAAAAAAAGCTACAGGGAAGCACCAAAGACTCCAAATAAAGCAACCCTGAGCAAAGAATAATGTTTGAGGTACCTCTATTTTTGCTTTCAATCTGTACTACAAAGCCATAGTGGCACACGCAGCATGGCATTGGTCCAGACATAGGCATGGAGAGCAGAGAAAAGAATAAAGGAGCCAGGTGTAAACCTATGTAGCTCCAGCAACCTGAGTTTTGACAAAGGTACAGAAAATGTATCTTGGGGAAGACGGCCTCTTTAAGAAAGCATGCTGGGAAACAGGACATTCATGTGTAGACGAATGGAACTAGATCACAAAAGCTTGCCCTGCACAAAAATCAAATCCAACTGGAGCAAAGACTGAACTTCTGACACCATTAGAAGAAAAAGTAGAGAAAAGCCTTCAAGATAGAGACTCAAGTGAGGACTTCATCACCAGGACACCTGTCACTCAGGAAATTAGACCAACAGCTGACAAATGGGATCATATGAAATTCAAAAGCTTGTCTACAGCAAAGGAAACGAGTAAGTGAAGAGACGGTCTGCAGAATGAGATAAATTCTTTGTTAGTTACACATCTGACAGAAAATATCCAGACTAAGCAAAGAATTCAAAACACTAAGGAAATCAACTCAATAAATGAGCTACTGAAAGTTACAGCTCCTAAAGCATGAGGCCCAGATGGTCAGTAAGCGTGAAAGCTGTGTACCTCTGTAGCATCCATCGGTGAAATGTAAACCAAAGCCACACTAAGATTCTATCTTTACTCCTTCAGAATGGCTGCCATTAAAGTAATAACATTCAGGAGTGGTGGTGCATGCCTATACTCAGAAGACAGAGGCAGATGGATCTCTGAGTTTGAGGCCAGCCTGGTCTACATAGTGAGTTCTAGGACATCCAGGACTATGTAGAGAGACTCTGTCCTAAAAAAGAAAACAATCGGTAACAAATATTGGTGAGGATGTGGCCAAAGGAAAAGAATTTGCACTGCAGACAGCAAAGTAAAATAGATCAACCGCCATGGAAGTCGGTATGTGTTTCTCAAATGACTCAAAACTGATTTGCCATGTGTGACGGCCACTCTTGGTTATCAACTTGACAACATCTGTAATTAACTAAAACCCAAATGGCTGGCACATCTGTGAGGGATTTTTCCTCCTCAATTAAATCATTTGAGGTAAGAAGTATAGGTGAATCACAGAAGACCTTTGAGATTTTGGAGCAAGTCTACCATCATCTGCAGACAAGTATTCTCCCTTTGAGAGACGGTTCTTGACCTGCTATGGGGCCTTAGTGAAAACTGAATGTTTGACAGTGGAGCACCAAGTTATCATGTGACCTGAGCTGCTCATCATGAGCTATGTTTTGTCAGATTCACCGAGTCATAAAGAAGGACGCATACAGCAGAAATCCATTGTCAGATAGAGGTGGTACATCCATGATTGGCCCAAGCAGGTTCTGAAGGCACAAGCAAGTTACATGAGGAACTTGCCTAAATGCCTGTGGTTTCTACTCCCATTAAAATGCCATCCTTGGCCAGGCATGTACCTACAGCCTCATGGGGTGCCCCCTAAAATGGGTTGACTGAGGAAGAGAAGACTACGGCCTAGTTTACTGATGGTTCTACACATCATTCAGGTGCCATGCAGAAGTAGACAGCTACACTATTACAACCCTGAAAGCCAGGAAAAGGGAAATCTTCACAGTAGGCAGAACTTCGAGCAGTACATATGGCCATACATTTTGTTTGGAAGGAGAAATTAGCAGATGTATGATTGCTCACTGATTCATGAGCTGTAGCCAATGGATTGACTGGATGGTCAGAGACTCGGGAAGAATAGGACTGGAAAATTAGTGAGACATCTGTGAAAGAAGTATGTAGATAGATCTCTCCAAATGGGCAAAAGATGTAAAGGTACTTGTGTCTCTTGTAAATGCACATCAAAAGGTGACTTCAACTGAGGAGGAGTTCAGTAATCAAGTAGATTAGATGGACCATTCTATGGACAGTAAACCTCTTTCCCACCTATTCCTGTCCTCCATTCAGCCATCACAATGGGCCCATGAACAAAGTGGCCATGGTGGCAGAGATGGGGTTTATGTGTGGGATCAATAACATGGATTGCCACTCACCAAGGCTGACCTGGCTACAGCTGCTGCTGAGTTCCAGATCTGCCAACAGCAGAGACCAACACTGAGACCCAGATAGAGCACCGTTCCATCAGGGTGATCAGCCAGTGACCTGGAGGCAGGTTGGCTACATCGGAGCACTTCCTTTGTAGAAAGGACTACACATTGTTCTTACTGGAGTAGATACTTATTCTGATTATGGGTTTGCCATAATGCTTCTGCCAAAACCACCATAAATGAACTTATAGGATATCCCATGGTATTCCATACAGTATTACTTCTGACCAAGAAACTCATGTCACAGCTAGAGAAGTGTTAGTGGGCCCATGATCATGGAATCCACAGGTCTTATACTATCTTGAAGTAACTGTCATAATAGAAAGATGGAATAGCCTTTTGAAGACACAGTTACAGCGCCAATTAGGAGGCAGCGGCACAGAGAGCTGGGCAGGGTTAGAAGGAGGCATATGCTTTGAATCAGCATCCAATATATGGTACAGTTTCTCTCATAGCCAGGATCCATGGGTCCAAGAATCAAAGAGTGGAAAAAGAAATAGTTCCACTTACAATCACTTCTAGAGACCCACTGGGAATGTTTTTCCTTCCTGTTCCCACGACCTTAAGTTCTGATGGCCTAGATGTTTGGTTCTAGAGAGGTCTGTGCTCCTTCCAGGAGATACAACATTCCAGTTCTATTGAACTGGAAGCTCATACTTTCCCCTTGGACACTTTGGGCTTCTGTCCTGATACCTTTAAGCCAACGGGCTAAGAAAGGAATAACAGTGTTAGGAGGAGTGGTTGAACCACACTACCAAGGGGGCATTGAATTCCTTCTTCATAATCTAAGTAAAAAAGATTGAAGTGCAAGAGATCCTTTAGGGAAGCAGTTCTCAAACAGTGTGGGTCACAACCCCTTCTGGGGAGCCAAATGACACATTCACAGGGGTCACCTAAGACCATCAGAAGACACACATATTTACATTATGGTTCATAACAATAGCAAAATTACAGCTATGAAGTAGCAATGAAAATAATTTTATGGTTGGAGGTCCCCATAACAAAAGGAACTGTATTCAAAGGTCAAAGCATTAGGAAGGTTGAGAACTGCTGCTTTAGGGCATTTCTTGAAGGAGTTACCATGTCTTGTGATTAAAGTCAATGGGGAACTACACCAGCCTAATTCAGACGGGAAGACAAAGAGCACAGACCATTTAGACCATGGAAAAGGTATGGGTCACTTCTCCAGGAAAGAGCCAAGACCCTGAGGTGTGCTTGCTGAGGATGAAGGAAATACCAAATGGGTAGTAGAGGAAGCTAAGGCCATGTGATCAGCTGCAGAATGGATAAATAACTGACATGAGTATTTGCCACATTTTGTTAAGAATGTGTTTATATAGATATTTATATTTTCATTCTTTGATTTCTTTATCACCGTGATTATCATATTTAAGTTTGAGATATTAAAAGAATGTCTCTCAAGGAAAATTGTCGTCTAGTCTAAATTTATAATGTGTTTGTGGTTGTATGAGGGATAGTTATATCATGTTAGACTTAATTATGACATGGGTTATTGTTTTTATTTGGAAAGAAGCATGACATAGGGAGATACGATTGTGGGTCAAGTTGGCAATGAATGGACTTGTGCCCATTCTTGGTTGTCAACTTTACTACATCTGGATTAATTAAAACCCAAACAGCTGGGTACACCTGTAAAGAAATTTGTTCTTAATTAAATCAATTGAAGTGGGAAGACCCACTTCTATCTAATTTAGATCTTTGAGGTGGGACAATGAATATTTAATCCAATTCTTTTGAGGTGGTCAGATCCACCTTTAATCTAGGCCACACCTCCTAGTGGCAGCCTAAATAAAGAACGTGGAAGAAGAAAGTTTGTTTGCTCTTTGCCTGCTTGCTCTCGCTCTCATTAGCAAATCCATTCCTTTACTGGTATTACAGCCTACTTCTTTCAGGATTCCAGTGTATACTGAAGAGCAACTGAGACATCTAGCTTCGTGGACTGAACAATTACTGTATCTTCAGTTGGTAAGTAGCCATTATTGGACTAGCTAGACCACAACCTATAAGGCATTCTAATAAATCACCTTGGTAGATAGTTAGATAGATAGATAGATAGATAGATAGATAGATAGATAGATAGATAGATAGATAGATAGATAGACAGACATAGATAGACAGACAGACAGACAGACAGGTTGATTTATTCTATACGTTCTGTTCCTCTACAGAAGCCTGACTAATATACCGTGGGTCCATCCGCGCCACCCCTGGTTATTCAGCCTAAGGACCCCCAGTCAACACATCACAGAGAGAGTTGTGCATCAGCGTTACTGCAGCACTAGTCATAATAGCTAAGCTAGAAAATCAACAGAGAGATAATGTGGTGGCTGTTCTCAGTTGTCAACTTGACTGCATCTGGCATAAACTACAATCCAGAAATGGATGACACACTTGTGATACTTTATTTTTTTATTTATTTATTTTTTGCTTGTTTTGAAGTGGGTGAATTCACTTCTAGTCTGGTCCTTTGAGGTAGAAAGACTCGTCTTTAATCTGTATCTGAGGGAGGAAGACACATCTTTAACCTAGGCAACACCTTCTTAGGGAAGAGTATATAAAGACATGGAAGAAAGAAGCCTTTGCTCTTTATCTGTTTGCTCTCTCACCTTGCTAGCAAGTCCATTTCTTCACTGGCGTTAGCGCCTACTTCCTTGGGATTCCAGCTTGTACTGAAGACCAGCTGAGACATCCAGCTTTGTGGACTGAGCAACTTCTGGATTCTTGGACTTTCTGTTCATGGCCTGTCATTGTTGGACTAGCTGGATCACATGTAAGTCATTCCAATAAATTCCATGTGCATGTATGTATGTATGTATGTATGTATGTATGTATGTATGTATGTATGTGGGAGAGAGAGAGAGAGATTCAGTCTAAGTTTGGTTTCTCTAGAGAAGCCTGACTAATACAGACAAGCAAGTGTGGTATGTGTGCACAATAGAATACTTTTCAGCCATAAAGAATGAAGTCATGCCATCTGCTGGAAAATGGATGTAACTGGAGATAATAAGAACACACGAATTACGCCTATTCGGAAAGTCAGTGTATTTTTTTCTCACCTATGGTTCCTAGATCTAGAACACATAATCATGTGTGTAACATGACATGAAAGTAGATGTAAAACTGTCTAGGAAAGAGTATGATCGATGCTCAGCAGTTTAAAGAACATCCTGTTCTTACAGAGGACCCGAGTTCAATCCTCACCGGGTGGCTCACAAGCATCTATAACTTTACTTCCAGGGGACCCAGTGCCCTCTGGCCTCCATAGACACGCACCCATACATTTGGCGCATGTTAACTTATGCAGGCACACTCACACAGAGACATACATATAAATAGAAATACAATAAATATTTAAAAAGCAAAAACTGTTTAAGGGGCTAAGGGGATTAATGGGAAGGGAAGGGGTGAGAAAAAGAGGGTGATCATGGGGTATGAGAGGAAAATACACTAAACATGCAACTATGCATGCACAAAAGCTAAAACTAATCTGCCAAAGACCATGAGCCCTGGCTGCCTTTCCGTAGCTCTTTCTGCATAGAGGTAGGGAGGCCCAGCTCTCACCCCTAACCCTATACACACCCAGCAGAGCACACCTGTTCTCTTGTCTAGCTGGTGCACACACTGGCAACTTCATCTACCTCTGCCACTGACCTTGAGGAGCTTGTGTCCCAGGCTTGCCTTGCATCCTGCCCCACCTTCCTCTTTATGTAGGACATCCCAAGTTCTTACAGAAAATTCCACCAGCTCTCATTAACACGAGGAAAAGTCCTGAGCACCTCCTCAGACTCCTGAAGACTGAGTGTAAGAATCCTAAAACTCTATGGAAGGTCTGCTACTGGGATTAGAAAGCAATCAGTTTGAACTGAGCTGGGACTACTCCTAGAACTCCATTTGAACATCAACACTGAATTGCCTGAAGACTGAACCAGAAGCCCCAGGTCAACCACTGACAAGTTAAGATAGCAGGAAACAGCTTCACTTAACAACTGGGAGACAAGATTCCATATCAAAAAATGCCAGTGACCTAATTCCAGTTGCTTAGGTCTCATCAGAAACATACAAACATAAACAAATCAGTTTTAATAAAAAATTAATATTCTCATAGTAATGGCCCCCTGCTGAGAAAAGCAACTTAGATGATGTACAAGACAATGATTTCAAAATAGCAACAATAGAAGAACTCAAAGAAGATGATAGAATGAAGGTGCAAAAACACGGTTGAATGAAACAATGGGGGAAAGTATAAAATCAAAATTTTATAGAGAGAATCTCTTTAAAAATCCAAAATTTATGCTTGCCTCAGCATCACATATACTAAAATTGGAACCACACAGAGAAGACTGCATGAGGATGGTGTACTGGCTGGTGTTATATCAACCTGACACAAGCTAGAGTCATCAGAGAGGAAGGAGCATCAGTTGAGAAAATGCCTCGATAAATCTAGCTATAAGGCATTTTCTTAACTAGTGATCAGTGGGGGAGGGCCCAGCCCATTGTGCATGGTGCTATACCTGGGTTGGTGGTCTTGAGTTCTATAAGAAAGCAGGCTGAGCAAGTCATGGAGAGCAGGCCAGTAAGCAGCACCCCTCTATGGCCTTTGCAACAGCTCCTGCCTCCAGGTTCTTTCCCTGTTTGAGTTCCTATTCTGTATTCTTTCAGTGGTAGACTATAATGTGGAAGTGTAAACCCAATTAATCCTTTCCTCCTCAATTGGCTTTTTGGTCACTGTGTTTTGTCACAACAATAGAAACCCTAACCAAGACAGATGACACACAAATTCATAAAGCGTTCTATAGATGGAAGAAATAAGACAAAATGAAAACTTGAAAAATCCAGGAATTCACATACAATGTTCAGAAGAAATTCTCACCAGTAGATTGGATGGAAGAGAAGAGAGAACATCGGGTCTTGAAGACAGGTGGAAGAACTGGATCCCCTGGTCAAAATGGCAAGTCCAAAAAACCAAGAGTAGAGCATGAGGGAATTCTGGGACACTAACTATAAAAGATAAAACCTATGAAAATAAATGTCAAGATGGGGAAGCCCCAGGTCAGAGGCAGAGAAAATATTTTCAATAGAAATTATAAAAGAAAACTTTTCTAATGTAAGGAAAGAGATGCTCATTAAGATCCGAGAGGTATACAAACACCAAATAGATAGGCTCAGAAGAAAAAAAACATAATAAAAAACACTAAATGTACAGAATGAAGGATATTGAAAGCAGCAAGAAAGATCAGATCACATATAAATGCAGGACCATCAGAATCACAACAGACATTTCAGTGGAGACTATGAAAGCCAGAAAGGATTAAACCAATGTTCCATAAATTATAAATGACTACAAATGCCAGTCAGACTACTATACCCAGTAAAACTGCCAGTCATAATTGAAGGAAAAAGGAAAAATTTTCTCTGTTAAAAACAAATTTAAGAAATTCTTGACAAGCCAATTCTACAAAAGATACTGAAAAAAAATACTTGTCTGAAAAAAAGGTTAAACACACCCTGATATACACAAGTAACAAACAATTCCAGAGCACTGAATAAAAAGATGTCTAACAGGGTACCATAAAAACAACAAAAGGACAGAAATTAATGCATACTGTTTAATAATAATAACTTTTTACGTATGGGTATTTTGCCTGTACTTATGTATCACATATATGCAGTACCCATGGATACTAGAAGAAGACACCAGGTGCCCTAGAACTGGTTACGCAGACAATCGTGAACCATGTGTGGATGCTGTGACTCAGACACTCATCCTCTGGAATAACAACCAGTGCTCTTAACAACTGAACCATCTGTCCAGCCCCAATAACTCTTAGTGTCGATAGTCTCAACCACCAATAAAGAGACAGAATAACAGATTTGAAGTGGAAATTTCAGGTTAGGTCAAGTGATGCAGACTCCCATGATGTTTTGCTGAAGCAGCTCATGTGGTGTTTTGCTGAGGCGAGATCCATAAGAGGACACATGATGTTTGGAGAGAGTGTACGTAGGACTCAACAGACAGCGAGGGGGCACCTGCATAGCGGGCTGTGCAACACTTCATTGGTCTCATGTCTTCACTGAGCTTCACTTCACTGAGAGAGGCACAGCAGAGCACTCCTGGCATTCCTGCTGGTCCTGGTCATGCCCGCTGACTCATGCTGATTCCGGTGGAGGCCTGGCGGTTTCTGCTGGATCGTGCTACCACTGCTGATTTGTGTTTGGTATCCTGACACTACTGAACTGGACTGCTGGTGACAGAGATTGGAATTGCCCCCAAGGAACTACTACTAAACAGGTCTACATCCCTTGTCCTATTTATCATCTTTTCTCCCCTCCTTTTGGACCATGGGCTAGAAGTGGAGTTGAAGCATTTGAAAATCCTAATTAAAGTAGGTTTTGAAAAATCTATGCCTACACAGACTATATCAGGAAGCAGGATTTATCTTTTTGTTGCCTCCGAGAAATACATCTCAGAACCAACAATAAACACCACCTTAGGGTAAAAGGATGGGAAAGTGGTTAAGAGAGTGGTGTGCCCCGCAAAAGAAACCAGGAAAGAAGCAGATGGTGCTACTGTAATATCTGACAGAAATAGACCCCAAGCAAAACAAATGAGGGACACTTTATCCTCATTAAAGGAAAAAGCCACTGATGGGGATATTAGAATCCTAAAACCACATGCATCAAATATAGGAGCACCCAATTTCATAGAAGGAACACTATTGGACTTAAAATGATAGCTCGACACCAAAACAGTGACAGTGGGTGGCTCTCATACCCCACTCTCCCCACCGACAACATCATCTGGAAAGAAACTAAACAGAGAAACTCTGGAGTTAAATGACATTACAAATCAAGTGGACCTAACAGATCTACAAAATATTCTACCCAAATACTAAAGAAAACAAGCTCTTCTCCGCAGCCTGTGGGACTGTCTCCAAAACAGACCACATATTAGGACACAAAGCACCTCTCAACAAATACAGGGAAACTGAAACCACACCCAGCCTTCTTATCTGACCACCATGGATTAAATAAAGCAGGATATCAACAACAATAGGAAAGATAGAAAGTACAAATTCACAAAAGCTAAACAATGCACTGCTGAACCAAAATTGGATAAAGGAAGAAATCAAGAAGGATATTTAGAAACTACCAGATCTGAATGAAAATAAAAATATGACATATTCAAACCTATGGGGCACAATGAAGACAGTTGTAAGAAGAAAGTTTACAGCACTAAGTTTCTACATCAAAAAATGTGTGAAATCTTAGGCCAAGCATGGTAGCACACACCTTTAACCCAAGTACTTAGGAAGCAGAGGCAGGCAGACATAATAAAGGCAATAAACAACCCACAGCTAACTTCACCCTAAATGGAGAAAAACCCAACGCATTTCCACTAAAATCAGAAACAAGACAAGGATGAGCACTCTTCCTCCCCTTGTTCAATATAGTGCTTGAAGTTTTAGCAGAACAAGAGGGAATCAAATAGGGAAGAGAGTCACAGTGTTCCCATTTGAAGTTGTTATAATTCTATTCATTAAAGACTGTAAAGTCACTGCCAGAAAACTACAGCTGATAAATAAATTCAGCAAAGTAACAGGATACAAAATCATCACACACAAAAAAAATCAGTAGCCTTCCTACACAAGTCCACCAAGACATAACAAACACCAAGAAAGAAATTGAAGAAATAGTAACATTTATTGCCATCTCAAAAATACTTGTGAGAATGAGGGCTGGAGAGACGGCTCAGCGGTTAAGAACACTTGCTTCTCTTGCAGAGAACCCAGGTTCAGTTCCTAGAACCCACAACCATTTGTAACTCCAGTTCCAGGGACTCTGATGTCTTCTTTTGACTTCCATAGGCACCAGGTACACATATAATAGACATACATACATGCAGACAAAACACTCATATACATAAAATAAATCTTTTTGTTTGTTTTTTGAGACAGGGTTTCTTTGTGTAGCATTGGCTGTCCTGGAAATAGCTTTGTATACCAGGTAGGCCTTGAACTCAAAGAAACCTGCCTGCCTCTACCTCCTAAGTGTTGGGATTGAAGGCATGTGTGCCGCTACCAACACCCGATCAAAAAGTAAAATCTTAAATATATATAAAGTATTTTGGAATAGATCTAACCAGAGGAATTAAAGACTTATACAATAAAAACTTTAAGATAGTTTAAAAAGAACTTAAAAGATACCATAAGATAGAAAGATCTACCATACTCATAGATTGGCAGGATTAATATCATGAAAATGACCATTCTGCCAAAAGCAATCTACAGATTCAATGCAATCGCCATCAACACTCCAATTCAATTTTTTCACAGAAGTTGAAAAAAAAAAAAAACCTTAAATTTCATGTGTCTTGGTTAAGGTTTCTCTTGCTATGAAGAGACACCATGATCATAGCAACTCTTATAAACAAACGTTTAATTGGGGCTGGCTTACAGTTCAGAGGACTAGCCCATTATAATGATGGGGAGCATGGTGGCACACAGGCAGACATAGTGCTGGAGAAATTAGCTGAGAGTTCTACATCCAGATTTGCAGGCAACAGGGAGAGAGAGAGAGAGAGACAGACAGACAGACAGACAGACTGGGCCTGGCTTGAGCATCTGAAACCTAAAAGCCCATCCCCAGTGACATACTTCCTCCAACAAGGCCTCACCTCCTCCAACAAGGCCACACCTCCTAATAATGCCACTCCCTATTTGCCTATAGGGACCATTTTCTTTCAAACTACCACAATATGAAAATACAAAAGACCCAAAATAGACAAAACAATCTCAAACAAACAAAACTGAGAAAAGTATCATCATCCTAGATTTCAAGTTATACTGTTGTGATGGTTTATATGTGCTGGACCCAGGGAGTGGCACTATTAGAAGGTGTGGCCCTGTTGGAGTAGGTGTGGCCTTGTTGGAGTAGGTGTGTCACTGTGGGTATGAGAAAAGACTCTCATCCTGGCTGCCTGGAAGTCAGTATTCTGCTGGCAGCCTTCAGATGAAGATGTAGAACTTTCCACTCCTCCTGCACCGTGCCTCCCTGGATGATAATGGACTGAACCTCTGAATCTGTAAGCCAGCCCCAATTAAATCTTGTCTTTTATAAGACTTGCGTTGGTCATGGTGTCTGTTCACAGCAGTAAAACCCTAAAACAACTGCAGAAAACACCATGGTAGTGACATAAAAACAGACACATTGATCAATGTGCTAGAACGGAGGATCCAAAAATAAACCCACACTCCTACAGCCACCTGAGTGTTGACCGTAAGCTAACAGTACGCTTTGGAGAAAAGACAGCACCTTGAACAGACGATGCTAGTCAACCTGAGCAGCTACATATAGAAGAATGAATCTATACTTATCTCTGACCCTGCATGAGATTCGACCTCAGATGTATTGACAGAAGACCTGATGCCCTGACTCTGATAGAGGAGAAAGGAGAGACTGCTTGAACTCATCAGCAAAAGAACGAACTTCCTGAAAAGGACCCCAGTAGCCCAGGCATTACGACCAACAATTAATAAAAGGAACCTTATGAAACTAAAAAGCTTCTGTACAGCAGAGAACATGAGGCAGCCTCAAAATGGGGGGATTTATTTTGCCAGCTGTACATCTGACAGAGGATCAACTCATCTCTCAGCCCTAATTTAAGAGGCTTGTCTTTGCAGTGGGTGGTTTTATTAATACAGAGACAGGAAGTGGCCAAGGTGCAGAGACAATGCACTGTAGAACGCTCAGCCCTAAAGGGACCACTATCCCTCTCCAGGCTCAGGGGTCATTTTAGGATGGAAACAATGTAGCATCCAGAGGCCGTGCATGACGACAAGGGAACATCTGGATGGTGGAAGCAGGGCAGCTTCACTATGAACTCAATATATAACGATAGCACCCAAGACCTGTGCAAGCCCAAGCCAGCCCAAATCCAGTGGGGAGTGGGGAGCTAGGCACACAGTCGCATCCCTAGCTGTGAACAGATTGACAATTAGCTGGTAAAGAAAGTCAGGTTTTTCTAGAGTGTAGCCCTTGGTAAGTCAACCACTGTCCAGTGGAAGACCACAGATCCATGGGATATTTGGAGCAGCACAAATTGGTCTTGGAGGGTTTGGGGGTGAGGGACATAAATCTGGGTGATTAAGGAAGAGGGTGGAGCTAGGAAGAGTCAGGGTGAATATAATCAAAATATTCTACAAAATTCTCAAAACACTACTAAACAGAGAATATGTGTATATATATATGTGTGTGTGTGTATTATATATGTGTGTGTATGTATATATGTGTATGGGTATATGCATATATGTTTATATATTCCACCACATCTACCATTTCCTAGCCTTTAACATGTAGGCCTTTGCAGAAAACCACAGATCCAAACTAGGATAGCACGAAAATTAAGAGTAAGTGCCAGCAAAATAATGAACAGTATGCTCACATACTGGCTTGGGAGATGAAGTGCTGTCATGAGTCTCCAGGGTCTTTGTGTCCCTTCTTCACACCCAGGCAACTATTACCCTGAAGTTACTGCTGGCTAGTCATTTGCTTTTCTTTATAGCTCTACTACACACTGAGATCTGCTGAGAGAATTCACTGACTACTTCTGCGTATCCATGAACGTTCCCTGTGGGTGGTTTAGTATGTCTTTGCTCAGTGAGACACTGAAGTATCTCAAGACTCACTGGGCTGTGAAGTAAGCATTTGTTCATTTCAGTGTGAGTGAAGGCGAGTGGGGATCGGGTGCCCTTGTGCCCAGGATTCAGACTCCACTGGAGTCTGTCCCACAGCCTCTGATATCTCTGTATCCACGGATCCCAAACGTGTGGGTTTTGAGTGGCAAAGAGAGATGTAAAGAGGTGTCAGACCTAGCATGCAATCATATTTAGTGGTTCCTCCTCCTCCTCTTCCTCCTCCTTCTTTGTCATGTCCACAAATCGCATGGGCCAAAGAAAGTCACATAACCTAGCTAAGGACAAATTACATGTAAGTTTATTCATTTCCATCAACATAACGCTTTCTTTTTAAATTATGTTTATGTGTGTGGCTGTTTTGCCTTGAATGTGTCTGTGCACCCCATGCCTGCAGTGTCTGTGGAGGCCAGGAGTTAGATCCCCTGGAACTGGAGTTACAAATGGTTTTGAGCCACTGTGCGGGTGCTGGTCTGCTGGGAGAGCAGCCAATGCTTAACCACTGAGCCATCTCTCCAAACCCAAGATATGGTATTATACTGATATCACTACACTACATAATTTTCCTTTCTCTTGACAAACACATGGTTTTAGGTTTTGCTAATTAGGAGAATATTGTTTTGACATAATTGTGTGACTATGCCCTTTAGCACATATGCAAGAGTTGCCATAGACTGTATAACTACCTAGTACAATTACCCAAACTTTGGAACTAGAAAGGTGATTTGTGTGACATCTATGTATTCCAAGAGTACTTTTAGTTAAGTACACTTGAAGGGCATTTCACTGTTATATAATGAGACATAATAAGCTAGTATTTTCAGTTGATTGAGCCAACATTGCAATAGCTCTCTAATGCCAATTTTAGAATATTTTCATTATTCCAAATTAAAATCTGTAAGGTTTTTGGTAAAAATGGGATTCAAGAGAGAGACCAAGTGGATTGTCTTTCGGGGGAAAAAAGAGACTTATTTGAACATCCTTTAGATATAAAACACACCTTTAGTCCCCGCACTCGAGAAACAGGCAGGAAGATTTCTGGGAGTACAAGGCCAGTGTGGTCTACATAGTATGTTCCAGGCTAGCTGGGGCTACATGGTGAGACCCTGTAAAGAAGTCTGAGAACTGGATCAATGTGGTCTGAAGTAAAGGTTCCAGCCCTGTTGAGGTGAGTATCTCCTGTTCTTTCAGGGTCCCTTGTGAGGGAGGGGAATGGTGGTGCCATGGGAACTAGACCCGAGATCAGCCAGAATCACCTAACTAGACTGAGGGGTGCTGTGTTTCCTTATATTTATGGCTGAGGTAGGTGTTTGGAAAGTGACGAGGATATCCCGAGATAAGGGACATCTGGAAGAGCAATGGGTCTAGTTAATGCACGACATGATAGTGGCAGCTTGCCCTGCCTGTAACCTTGGTCATTTAGGACTTTGCTGGGAAGGCTTGCTCCTTTGGGGATTGGGGATGAGGACAGGTTCCATGTCTATGTGACATGACAGTGCCCGTTAACCATTACTCTCTGTTCACCACAACCCTGAGGAGTAGGCAACTAATCTACTTTGTCTATAGGTTTGCCAGTTTTAACATTACCCACAGATGGAGTCACATAGGCTTCTGTGACTGGGTTTTCACCTTAAAGGTTTTCTTACTTTGTCCTTGTTGAACTGTGTATCAGAACAGCATTCCTTTATCCATGCAAAAAATTCCACTGTCTGCACATCTGAGAACTTAGCCATCGATTAGCTGGTGGGCATGCTTTGTCATGAACAAATCTGCTCTGATATAAAGCAGATCTGTGTTGGTATAAAGGTCCTGCCGATACGTGTTTTCATTTCTCTTGAGCATCTCTGAGACTGTAATTTTGGGGTCAAAGTGTAATTCTGCATTTACTCTTTTGGAGAACTGTCCAAAGTTTTATAAAGTACCTGCTCATTACTGTAACCCTAGCACTCGGGAGGCAGAATGAGGAAGACCATGAGTTCAAAGCCATTCTGAGATTTAAAATACAGCAATTTACATCCCCATTAGCAATATATGAGTTCCACTGTCCCTCGATCGTCACCCACCCTAATGGGCACACAGCGGCATCACACAGCGGTATCCCATCATGCTTTTCCTTGCATATTATATTGTTAAGCATGGCCGGATGCTCTTTTCCATTTTTGCACACCACAACACCTAGATCTCACAGCTGAGGATCTCGGCAGACATGTCAAGAATGCAGAACTAACATTTTCACTGCCTCTTATTTATGTGTCTGTATGTGTAGGTGCAATACATATTAGTATATGTGGAGTCAAACCAACATATTATGCAACATACATCACCAAGGAGACACATGAATTAGAGACATAAAAAGATTTGACCGCACATCCAATCTGAAATGGTGAAAATAAATAGGGACTGACAAGATGGCTCAGTGGGTAAACAACTATTAAAACAAGGCAGACAGCTGGGTTTCATCTCACACAATGGTGGGAGCAGAGAACCGACTCCACAAAATTGTCCTCTGGCCTTTGTGCTTGGGCACACATACATCATACACAATAAGAATTTTTATAATAAAAATAGAAGCTACAAAAGGATCTGCAAACCCAAAGGCCTCCAGAAAACGAGCATGTTTGCATGCATGCATTTTCATCCCACACCTCTGCCTTGTCCTGACACATCAGACCAGCACAACAGGAAAACCCACAGGGAATCGCTGGGTGTGTGGGTTTGCTCTCGAGAATGCTTCAGACAAGATGCGGAGCCCCAGACACAAGCTGGTTTCAGAGACTCGCTGCTTCTGGCTGGGGTTTGACATCTGGACGGCCATTTGGACCTCAGCGTAGAGCAAGAGAAGCAGAAACTCTCCATTTAAGGCACATTCCCTTCATTCCAAGAAACAGGATTGATGATAGGCAGGTCTGTGACTTGGGGTCAAGGAGCTACTCAGATGGAGCTGTGTCGACTGAGTCAAGTCAGAGAAGCAAAGCATCTGGGGACTGAGAGATTGGAAAACCAGCTGTGCCCCTCTCACCTGGCCAGTGCCTTTTCAAGCCGTCCGTTTGATAGACTTGTTCTTGTTGCTATCACTGGGCATACCCTTACACTGTTTACTGTCGCCACCTTGAGCACATCATGGCCTTGTGCTCCAGCTGCGTTCAAGTCCAACTCATAGCCCATCTGTGAACCAGAAGATTCAGGTTTTCAGGCCAAACCTGGGATCCAGCCAGGTGCTGAAGCCCCGCCCCATCTATTCCCACCCCTGCCCTTCCCACCTCCCTCCCACTATCTCTCATCTGAGAGGTGCTTGTAAGTCCCAGTTTTGAAACAGATACTCACCATGGGCTTTCAATTACATGCACAGCCATGGCAGTCATCCCATGAAGACTCATGCAGTTTATTTTAAAAGCTAAAATATTCATCTAACAGAAGGAAATATAACTGCTTCCTTTTCATCAAGGATAGACTTGATAATAAGCAAAATAAAACAATCTTTAAAATTAAAACCCCCCTTCTCTTCTATTTAAATGGCATGTTTTATTTCTCCCAACCACAGCAGTGGCATGGGTGACCCATCCTATCCACTCACATTGGTTTCTAGTAGGTTGAGATGACAAAGCCTCTTAGCAAAGCTACCAATACAAAGGGCTTCCAGATGCCATGTTCCAATGAGCCCCCACATAGAGCTAATCAACAGTGTCCTGGGCCCTGTGCTGCAGCACAGTCAGTTTGGCCATCAACACATTTGCATCTTTTTAACTGACAGTCTAGGGTCAGGGGAGTATGAGAGAGGGATGCTGGAACTGTCTCTGACTAGCTCACCCTTTCAACGTTAAACAGAAGCCAAGAGAAACCAGGCTTCAGCACCTACCTTATCTCTTCCTACACAGTGTGAGCAGAGAATGCCAGGGAAGTGACAATTCTCAATTTTTACATGATCCAAGTAAGAAACATACCCACACGACCTTACTTCTGTTAACTTTTTAAAAATTAGATTTATTTCATGTGTGTTTGAGCTGTGTGTAGGTAATATGCACCCCACGTGTGCTGTGGAGGTCAGAATAGGGCATTGGATCCCTGGAACAGGAATTATGGATGGCATTGAGCCGGGGTTCTCTGCAAGAGCAGCAAGTACTGTTAACCACTGATCCAGCCCGGTTGCCCACTTCTATTAACTTTAAAAAGTCAATAGAGATTTTGTAGGGCTGGGCATGGTGGTACATTCCTTTAATCCCAGCACTGGAAAGCAGAGGCAGGCCTGATCTACATAATTAAATCCCAGGAATTAAATCCCAGGATAGCCAGAGCTACATAGTGAGATATCCTGTCTCAAAAAAAAAAAAAAAAAAAAAAAAAAAAAAAAAAAAAAATTGCGTGGAGCTGTAGAGATAGCTCAGTGGTTAAGAGCACAGAGTGAAGCCATAGGGTTGTGTCTGACTTGGTTTCGCTTCTCAGTGTCCAGTGTTCATGGATTAAGTTCTGAAAATGTTCAAATTGTAAGGCTTGGGTCTGTCTGGATCCCACTACAGCGATGTTCTTGGGTTGGATGCTGGAGGATGAGGCACTGTCCAGTCTTTGACATAAGATTTGTCTTTCTCTCGCTCCCGTCTGTGCCTTGACAATGAAGAACACACCTCACTACGCAGATTTTCATAGATCTGTTCGAGTCCTGACAGCTACGATCCCCAAAGCCTGTGATGCACTCCCAACGTCAAAGCAGTACCTGCCGTGTCTGGCTGATTTCGTACAAGTATCACCCTTTTAATTTCTTCTCTTCAGTGACTATGTGTTGACGGGGAGCTAGAAAACAGTGTTTGGGGCTCCATTTCCATCACTGTAGACTACAACTGGTTCTAAAAGTCTTGATCGCCTCAAATCAGACATATCAGACTGACTGCGTTTGCCCGCCCTCCTGCTGTTTCCATTTTGTTTAGTGTTGCAAGGGTGAGCTAATAGGAGGCAGGTTTAACTTCACTTCCTGCTTCCTCTGCCTCCGGACTGTCAGAGAATTCATGCAGGACTTGCCTTGTGTTTCCTTGGAGTGTGGTAAAGAACAGTGCTGCCACCTATTACACAAAGCCAACGTGCTGTCCCTGAAAGCTGGGCCACACAAGCCTCTATGGCATCTGCCACATGCAGTGATGGGCTCATTGATTTGAAAGGCTCAAAGTCCACATTGGCTCTCTTTTTGTTTCATCCTTTGCTACAGTTGTTCCACAGTAAACAACCAGGCCATTTGGAGGTGTTTTATGTGAAGTATATGTCTGCCATACAGGTGTGCCAGCTCCCACAGAAAGATAGCTTCTCATGACTTCATGTAAGATGCAGTCCGAAACTCTCCTGTGAACATCACTGCACTCACGAAATTGAGTTTTGGGGAGAAGTGATCCATGACCAACAATGGCCCCTGCTACCACCCATGGGTGGTGTCCGAGCTCTATATGAGCTTCCTGCTCTCCCAAATCTGGTCGACCAGTATCATCATCTCTGAAAGGCAGCATTGCTGCTGGTCCCCTGTGGCTGTTCATCTCCAGGGAAGCTCTGACATAGAGCGCTTGTTCCCTCTCTGCTGAAGCCCCCCCCCCCACCAGTTACGCAGCTGGCCTGAGACTAGAAGCACGTGCCAACACACTCAGTTTTGGTGGTGCTGGGGTCAAACTCAGGGCCTCATATATGCTAAGTAACACTTTACCAACTGAGCTACAAACCCAGTCTCCTATATTGATTTGATGACTGTACTTTGTATAAATAATGGGGCAGACAATGCCTCATCTAGACATCTATGCCACCAGGTGAAACATCCAGTGTCAGTAATTGGTTACATATAGTTTTGAGTTGTTGACAAAGGGGGCCTCGTAGAGCCTCCTAAACAACTCGGGATATTGTCAAGGCTATTAGTTACTCCTCACACATTCAGTGAGACGTTTTGCTGAAGACAACACATATTTATCAAACACAAAAATGTCAAGCTGGTACCTAAGTAGAGGTTTCGCCCACTACTGACTAGTGTTCATCGTACTGGCATATACTTTACACATTGCCAGAGGAGAATGCTAACCATCAACCCAACTACAAACCCTAGACCTACAACAGAAACCTACCTAAAAGATAGTCTTAGTGCAACAGTGGCACAAATAGCGTGAGACAACTACCACTCTGATTGGATTTAAAGCCTACTCAAGGAGATGAGCCCATGTTTGACACTACTCGAGTGGCCAAGAACCTGAAACTGGATAGATCACGGCTCTAGTATTTGGAAAACCAAACACTACTGTTCTCTTAAAGGAACATAGCAGTCAAAATGCCTTCTAATATCAAACTCTTACAATCACAGTTCACTCTCCTCATTCAACCATCTCCATAGTCACTGCTTCTTACAGTAGATGGGAACAAACATGGAGACCCAAAACTGGACAAGGTACTGGGAGTGAGAGACTGGAATACCCAAGCCTAAATGGGATGTCTTCATCAAACCCCTTCCTTCAAGGCTCAGGGATCTTTGTGGAAGAGAAGAAAGAAAAGAGCCAGAAAGGATGAGGGACACCAAGAAGCAATGTCTTTCAGACACAACAGGACTGCATACATATGAACTCACGGAGACTCTGGCAGCGCAAGCAGAGCCTACACAGGGTCAAGCCAGACAGGGCGCCAGTACTGAGGGGTGGAAGTGGACAAGAAACTATCTGCAATTGATTTCTACTTGCAAAGGAAAATTCGTTTTCTCCAATGGAGTATCACTGAATATGTTAAGTGCACCCCGCTGGGCGGCATGCCAAGAGTAGTTGACCAACACAACACAAACTCAATGGTGTTTTCATAGACGCTTTTTCTTTTATCTCATTTTGCTCTGTTTGGGCTTTGGGGGTGTTTTTTGTTTGTTTGTTTTATTGGTATTTTGTTTATTTTAATTTTTGGTTTTTTGTTTATTTCTTGAGCTTTTTTGTTTTTTAAAGAGAAAGAAAGGGTATGGAGGTAGGGAGGTCGAACAGTGGGGAGGATCCAGGAGTTGAGGGAGGGAAACTTAGAATGTGAAATAATATGAAAAAATGTAATCTTAGGAAATGCAGGCACAGAACATGCAAAATGGCAACAACAAAACAACTTAGCAATTGGGGCAGTGGGGGGGGGGGTCGGCCCTGCTCATGACAGCATGGGGGGGTCAGCTCTGTTCATGACAGCATGGGGGGGTTGGCCCTGCTCATGACAGCATGGGGGGGGAGCCAGCCCTGCTCATGACAGCACTGGGGGGGGTCAGCCCTGCTCATGACAACACTGGGGGGAGTCAGTCCTGTTCATGACAGAGGTGGGGGAAAGTCAACTCTGCTCAGTCTTTTGACCCATGAATAAAGACTGTCTTTTCACTTACTTGAAATTTCTTTATTTGAATGCTACTTTGTACTGTTGCAGAATATAAATTTTATATTTCTTTTAAAGATGTATTCCTACATATTTTATTCTGTGATTGCTATTTGAAAAAAATAGAACCGTTTTCTTAAATTGCTTTTTTTTGATAGTATAGAGAAATAGTTAATTTTCTATATTGAATTTACATTGACAAGTCATCATTTTTAGTGGCATTTTAATAATTTTCTAGGCATAAGATGAAGTGCCCTGCCAATAAAAGTAGTCTTATTTCTTCCTTTGCAGCCTGAATTCTTTTCTTTTTCTTGCCAAATCCCTTCCTAGAACATCCAAACCAATGTTGAATAGAAGCATCTATGGAAGGTGTTATTCTCGTCCTATTCATCCAGGGTGGTGTTAGCTGTGGACTTTTGTGGATGCCCTTCATCAGCAGGAGGTGTGTTCCCTTCTTGGTCCTCCCTTGACAACTGTTTTCCTTATGAAGAGATACTGGATTTATGTATCCCATACTTTCTCTGTGTCTATTGGGATGACCGTGTGCTTTTTAAACATTTATCTCACTAAGATGTACTGCATTAATTTTCCTCAGTTTTTTGTTTTTGAGGCGGTCTCTCCCTGAGTCTGGCTCTTCACATCTTGCTGCATTAGGCTCCTAGGATGAACCCCAAGTGTTAAGAGGATCTTAATCTCTCCTGTGCTGCTGCCAGATCCCTCTGCTATCTCTTTGTTGAAGAGTTTTGCATCTGCATCAGTAAGATGTGTGGGCCTGTGGTTTCCTGTTTGTGTCTTTACCTTTTGACACCAGATTGAGCTGCTTCCTGGACTTGAAGGTTCATTCTGCTCTCTCTGCAAGGCCCCAGTCTTCAGAGTCCGCGTTCTCTCAGTAAGTTCCTTTCACATAGTTCCAGAGAGGAAGCTCCTGTGGCCTGTCGCTTGAGGTCATGAGTGTGGGGGAGGTGCTCCATGTGGAAGTACCTTCCAAACCCTCATAGTCTGGAGCATCTCAGGGTCCTTTCAGTGGGAGCTTCTCCACAACAGCCCCTCCCTCCTGGGACTCACATTTGAAAAGGTCAGGAAGATCAGTAAATAGCACCAAGCCAGTCAAAACTGCTTCCAGCGTTCTGAAGGGAAGGAAAGGAGATTCCTTATGAAAAATGGCTTACATTACCCATGGGTAACCATTCTAAAGCACTTACTTGGAAGTAGATAACTCCCAGTCACTTCAGGGATGGGATGGAGGACATAAACTGGTGGGGTCACTTTGACCTTTACCAGTGAAGTGGAGCCTGCAATTTCATAGCCAGACAACTTGACATGTGAACCCGAGGGGATGGGTGAGTCTTCCTCAATGCAGCAAAGCAGGAGACATAAACAGCAAACTGCATTCACGGGGAAATGGACAGTAAACTGTGCATTAGCAGGAGAGATGAAATGTGGTAGAAACAGGATGAGGGACCGACCGCTTTGTAGCAGTAACGATGTGCAAACGGTGGCTCATGTTTCAGTGTGACAAAGTCCCTGAGAAGGGCTGGAGGTCCAGAAGGGCCACACCCCTTAAAAGATACACAGAATTGCCTATACCAAGGCAAAAAACTATAGGCAAAATACAAAGAAGGAACTGGATGGAGAATGAGAACATTCTAGATAGGATTGCTAGGGATGGCAGTGGCGGAAGAGAAGACTGGAAAAAATAGTCATGGGTCTGTATGAGGAGATGCGGACAGTTGCGCTGGGCTGGGCGCTGTGACCAGCTGGGCCTTGCACCGTTTGCACAATTTATATGTTCTTTTAGGTACCTTGATTTTAGGTGGTAACTCATGAGCGCCTGGGTCATAGCTCTTCCTCTCCCTTCCTCCAGATGAGCTAGCTTTGTGCTAAATACTGATTTAAGCAAAATCCCACTAAGAGCTAAGACAGCAAGAAGGAGCCCAGGGGAATTAAAGAGAGAAGCTCAGAAGGAGAAAATCTGCCAAGCAAGAAAAGCCTCCCCTGGAGAAGACAGCATGACCCAGATTTCTGGGGGCGGGGGGGGGGGAGGGGAACTACAGTCCGCCGACCATCCTGAGATCTATGTCCTCACAGAACAGAAGGGAGACAGCAGGGTGCTTTGGCAAGAAGTTGGTAGAGCAGGAGACATGGCAGGTGTGAGGGGCGTAGGAGAGATCTCTGCTTAGCTAGAGAGAGAACTTGGCCTTCTGAGAGGCTCTGGTGCAGATGGATGAGAAGAAGGTATGGCTGCTTCTCTCCCCACCCCACCCCCAGGAGCAGGAGAGATAAATTGTGAGGGTTACACATGTCTCCACCAGACCGACTTAAAGGGTTGGTTAGGTGAGAAACAGTATGTGACTCTACAGTCAGAGGTCACAAAATTTAGCTACCACTCGGCCTGGGTCATGGCCAGCTACCTACTTGTAATGGAGGCTGCAACTCAGCCCAGGGCTCCTGAGGCCACCATCTCCACTCAGCCTGCCCTTGTCTGGCCTCTGCCTTCAGGTAGCAAATATATTTGTGGGCAGCAATGTCACTGGGACACAGCCCAGAACAGGTGCTTCAGTCACAGCACCCTTGACGAGGTGGCTTCTATCTGAAATTATTTGTCCGTTCAACCCATGCAGATGTGCAAGTGTGACAAGAAATAAAAATAACCAACAGCCGGGAGCTTCTTCCCTGCCTCCATCCTCTGGAAGCTCGGGCCCTTGTGAGCACTGCCGGGCTCTGTCCCAGCACAGCCTCACAGCACATGTGACCCGAGTACAGCTGGAGCCGGTCTTCCAGGAATATACAGACCCCCTCAGCCACAGCTCCACCTTTTGTCACTAACTGAAGCTCTTTGGATCCTAGTGTCCTGTGCTCCCAATTGCTGCTGCCCTGATGTCCTGGTTCAAAGCCCCAGGCTTCAAGTGACTCACCTTCCTTTGTCAACACCACCCAAGCCGGTGGCTCTGTTCTGATCTGTCTCTGTTCAGCACAGATACCCTTTGCTCCGCTGCCCTTGGAATCTTCTCCCCTCTCTACTCCCTTCCCCCCTCCCCCTCCCCTCTCCCCTTTCCTCTCCTTGTTTACTTTACATGTATGTATGTGTGTCTGATGCCTGTGGAGGCCAGAGGAAGGCTCATGTTGACATCTCTCTCTCTGTCTATTAGCATAGCTGAAGGAAAAAAGCAGTGGCCATAGAAAGTGCTATCGAGCCTGAGTGGCAACAAATCACAATGCTGGTGGAAGAGTAAAATGGTAGCGATGTGGAAATTTTTGGCGGCCTCTTTAAAAAATAACACATGTGACTCCAGCCAGGGAAGGAGATCCTTGTCAGCCAACATCAGAGAAGCTGCCTCCAGCAGCAGATGCAAACAGAGACCCACAGCCAGACACTATGCAGAGTGAGGGACCTTGGGACACTCAGACCTCAATGTGCTGCCTCCATCAAATCTCTGACCTCGAGGCTCAGGGAATCCTGTGGAGGAGGTTGCAGAGAGAGAGTGTAAGAGCCAGAGGGGCTGGAGGACCCCAAGAAAACGAAGCCCTGTAAATCAACTGAGCAAAGCTCATATGAACTCAGAGACCAAGGCCGCATGCACAGGGCCTGCCTGGGTTTGTGCCAGGTCCTCAGCGTGTGTATTATGGCTTCCAGTTTAGTGCTTTTATACCATACCCGAGCGTGCAAACAAGTGTGTCTTTGTTTCTTGTGCCTTTTCTTGGGCTCTTCCTTCTGTTTGTTTTGTCCAATTAATGTGGTTTTGGTTTTAACTTATTATCCTTTGGAAGTCCGTTTATTTTCTAATGAGAGACAGAGAGGGAGTGGATTCCAATGGGCAAGGAGGCCGGAGGAACTGGGGGAGTAGAGGGAGGGAAAACCATAGTCAAGATATATTATGTGTGAAAAAATATTTCCAGTTAAAAAATTCATTAGAATGTGAATATAACGATAAATAAACCAAAAAAAAAAATTAACGTACAATACTGGTAGAACCCGGTAACTACAGTTTTGAGGATTTGTGCAAAGCAGATGAGAACTTACACACACCCAGCACGCATGTGTGTCTACAGTAGCTTCTTCTTACCAGGCCAACGTAGCAAGCACCCAGATGTCCCTCGGCGACTCTTCACCAGCACTTGGAGGGCAGATACATCACAGGTTCAGCAAAGCCCCTTTCCCTGTGGAAGAGATGGGAAAGTCCTAACTTAAAGTCGACGCACACTCTTGCCGTAACTCTCTGCAAGCGCACTTGGCGTTTCTGAGCTGGATGCAAGGATTTAAAAGACCAAAGGGCTGTGGGGTTTAAATTCTTTGCTTTATCAGTCAAGAGGGGGCACCTTGCACCTGAAGCCAGCTGCTAACCCTAATGCTCCCATTCATTTATGAAGCACTTAGCCTGCTGTTGGGTGGGCTTCAGTGGCTGGCATACCTCACCACACTGCTGCAGCTACCTGGCATAGCAGTACTTAACGTCATTTTAGGGATGGGGAGAGTAAGGATTAGAATTGTTCGAAGCTGTGGTGGTTTGAATTTGTTTGGCCCAGGGAGTGGCACTACTAGGAGATGTGGCCTTGTTGGAGGAAGTGTGTCACTGTGGGGTTGGGCAGTGAGACCCTCCTCCTAACCATGTGGGAGTGCCAGGCTTCTCTAGTGGCCTTCAGATGAAGATGTAGAACTCTCAGCTCCTCCTGCACCATGCCTGCCTGGTCACTGCCATGTTCCTGCCCTGAAGATAATGGATTGAACCTCCAAACCTGTAAGCCAGCTCCAAATTTTTTTTTAAGATTTATTTATTCATTTTATGTATATGACTACACTGTCGCTTTCTTCAAACACACCAGAGGGCATTAGATCCCATTACAGATGGTTATGAGCCACCATGTGGTTGCTAGGAATTGAACTCAGGACCTCTAGAAGAGCAGTCAATGCTCTTAACCGCTGAGCCATTTCTCCAACCCAAGCCAGCTTCAATTAAATTTTGTCCTCATAAGAATTTCCATGGTCATGGTGTCTATTTACAGCAGTAAAACCCTGAGACCTCTGTCTTGCTGGAAATCTGCAAAAGCTGAAGTATGCTGGTAAACAGATAGTCTTCAGTGCTGCAGAGGTGTGCTGCACCAGATGTACACAAGGTGGCGCTCACGACTAAAATTTTATCTCCCTCCCCCCCCCAATCTTTCTAAAATGAGGTAATGCCTCTTCACTGGAAATATGTTTTTGCAACTAGTACAATTATTTAGCTACCTATTGAGAATAGCCCTTAAATGGAATCAATGACAATTATGACCAGCAGTTCATCAAGAAAAAAATTCAAAGCCAGGCATGGTGGTACCCATCTGTAATCTCAACATTTAGAAGACATGACCAGAGGACTGCAGCAGCAAGGTCCAGGCCAGACCTCGACTACGTAAGAAAGCCGCCTAGAAAACAACAACAACAACAGTCCACAAAATCTGGCCACAGTGGCACGTGTCTATAGTCCCATTATTTGGGAAGCAGAGAGAAGGGACTATGAGTTCCAGGCCAGCCAGAGCAACTTAGCAAGAAGCAATTTCAAAACAACAACAGGAGGTTGACTGACTAACAACCATCCATAACTGTAACTCTAGTTCCAGTGTCACCTTCTGGCCTCTGAGGGCACCAGGCATGAATGTAGTGCATATCCATACATGCAGGCACTCAGAAGAGCGCTCATCCACACAGAATAGAACAGAGCAAAAGACGTGCTTCAGCAGGCAGGGGGGCGGCTCCTAGGGTTCTTCAGATGAGAACTGGGTTTTCATTTCAACTATAGACCCAACTACATGGAAATCCAAAATGCCACAGGTTGGCACACAGCTCCTGTAACAGCCAGCACTGGGAGCCTCACAAGTCCCCAGGGAGATCTCCTCATGTGCACAGGCCTGTGGCCTCAGTCTTGTCAATCCTCCTAAGAATTGGCTTCTGTCTTCAGACCGGTGGGAGGCAGATCCAGATCTACCGACCCCACCCCACTCCCAGCCCTTCTGCATTGCCAGGTCCTGGGCAGCCAGTTCTGCTGTGACCTGTCATGAAGCTCCCAACAAGGCAGGAGCCTCAGCAGCAGCAGTTCTCAACCTTCCTAATGCTGCGACACAGTTCATGCTGTGGTGACCCCCAACCATAAAATTACTTTTGTTGCTAACTTCTAAACTGTAATTTTGCTACTATTATGAATCATAATGTAAATATCTGATATGCAGGATATCTGTGAAAGGGCGCCCCCCACCAAAGGGGTCGGCGCCCCCCCACCAAAGGGGTCGCAACTCACAGGTGGAGAACCAATGCTCTAGAAGAAGCAGCATGTTCTCTCCCAGCCCCCACCCTGCAGTCCCTGTCCCTCTTACCCCGTGCTCCTCGGGCCTGTGTGTTTGCTCATTCTGTTTCACCTAGGGTTATGTGGGAAGGTGGCGGAATGGGAGCTGCTTTCAATGCCACAGAGAAAGGAGATGAATCACAGCCCTACACTGAGCCAGAAGGGAGAACAGAGACTGCAGCCTTCCCTCCCCTCCCAGCCTTCCACAGTCTGCCCTGACTGAGCAGCCCTTGCTTTATTGATTCTTGCTAGGAAGGTCATAAGCTTGAAACCTCTAAACTCATAGGGACAAGAGGCACAGTGTGGTGTTCCCTACCATGGCCACAGCAGCCTATGGACCTGAGCTGTTCACAAGACACGTCTCTTCCAGTTGTCCATGAGCACATGGTAGCTAGCAGTCAAGACAAATGTCCAATGAGGAGCAGGCTAGTGGCACTGAGGAGGGTGGCTTTCGGGAGAGTAGCTCTTGTTTGGTTTTCTCCAGTACTGCTGATGGATGCAGGGTCCCACACTTTCCAGGCACAAATGTTCCCCTGAAACTGCCCACGCCCTGCTTCCCTTTCACATGCCCCGCCCTCCCCTAAAAACAGAACAGAAGAGTGAAATTGTTTTTAGCATGGAAATGGATCTATTCATATTGTTTGTTTTATATTTTGGGGCAGAGTACGCTATGTAGATCAGACTGGCCTTGAATTCCCAGGGATTCACCTGCCTCTGCCTCTACAGTGCTGGAATTAAACGGTTTGTGCCAAAGATAGTTCTGAACGCCATTCTTCATGACAGTTTTGGGCATGCATGTTCAAACCAACTTGTCAGGTTCCATTCTGCAACACAGAGGGGATAGCCGATAACAGAATTACAATACGCTTTTCAAAACTATTCAAAAATGTACTGAACAGATTGTGGTCATTTTCGCTGCCCTTACCTTCCCTCGTTCACCCTCCCTCTTCCAGAACTGAAACTGCTCTTATTTCCAACAAGCCCCACCCCTACCCCATGCTTGCTTCCCCTCCCCCTCTCTATGTCCCACTGAGTTTAATTCTGGTTTCTTGCATGAGCATGGGTGGGGAGTTATTTACTGGAGCAGAGATGACAAGCTTATGAGTGACTGCAGCACTGAGGAGACACACCACTCCCCAGCAATCATTTCTTCTAACAACTCCTTGGGAGGGGGCGGGCCCTCATGAGTCCCTCCCTCGGGATGAAATGTTGATGAGCCCCATTTTGGGCAAATGATAACAGCTTGGGTGATTTCATAGGTGTATGAAGCCGTGTCTTGCCAGGGAGCCCTCCCCCTTCTCCAGCTCTGACGTCATTTCCCCCTTGCCTTCAGTGTCCCTGAGTCTTGGAGGTGGGTGATATGGATGCCCCCATTTAGGCCACAGCATACAACAGTCACTTATCCTCAGGGTTATTGGCTGTTTCCAGGTTTTTGGCCTCTTATCCACAGATCTGCACAGAAGCAAGAAGACTTATTTGGAGCAGTAATCATTCAGATACAGAAAGGTTCCCTGGCAAGCTCCACAGCAGAGTTGCCTTTATGGAGTTTGAGAGAAGGAGCGGCTGGTGACTTAGGGGTATAGTTATGGTAGTTCTCTAATTTGATTGTATGTCTCTTCCCATAATGCACCTGATCTTAATTATATGCACATCCAATTGTGTATAAGCATAAGATGGTAAAAGGAGCTTCTTCCCCAAAGGTTTCCAGAAGATATGGTTTTGCAGCATTGCTCATATACCTAAAACTAGTTCTGGCCAGATTGGCCTTTCTGTTTTTCATAGCCCGTGAGTTGGGAATATATTTGAATGGAAACTGTATGTATCTGACTGGTATCATGCCCCACTGTTCAAAGATGAGAGTCTGGGTCGCTCTGTGCTGGGATGAGGCCAAAGGCTTCCTAGAGAACCCAGATGCCTTGTCTGAAGAGGAATGTGTGTACTAGTTTATTTTCTGTTGCGTGGTAAACACTGAAACCAAAAGCAACTTGAAGAAAAAAGGGTGGGGGGTATTTCATCTAACTGCTCCCAGGTTCATCACTGAGGGAAGTCAGGACAGGAACTGCAGGAAGAAGCTATGGAGGAGTGCTGCTTATAGGTTGCTCCCCTGTCTTACTCAGTGTTCCATTGCTGTGGAGAGACACCATTACCATAGCAACTCTTATAAAAGAAAGCATTCCATTGGTGCTGGAAGAAAGCAAGCGTTTCATTGGTGCTGGCTTACAGTTTCAGAGCTTTAGTTCATAATGACAGGGAGCAGAGCAGCATGCAGGCAGAAATGGTGCTGGAGAAGTAGCCAGGCCTAATGGCTCAACTGTCTCTTCCAGCTGCCTGAAGATCCAGATGTGGAACTCGCAACTAGTAGGCCACACCTCCTTGCCCTTCTCAAGTAGTACCACTCCCTGGTGACTAAGTTTTTTAAATATGAGCCTTAATAGGGCCATTCTTAGTCAAACCAACACAATCCTCTTGGCTTTCTCACCTCTCTTATGCAAGCTGGGACTACATTCCTAAGGGTGGGACTGCCAAGTTTGGGCTGAGCCCTCTTACACCAAACATCAAAAATGCTCCACCAGGCGTGCCCGTGGGCTAGTCTGATGGAGGCAACTTCTAACTGATATTTCCTCTCTTCAGGTGTCTCTAGGTTGGACGAAATTGACAAAGACCAGCAACATGGGCCATGCCTAGCGGGACACACCTTTAATGCCAGCAGAGGCAGGAGGATCTAAATGATTTCAAGGGCCATCTGGTTACATAGTGAGTACTAGGCCAGCCAAGGCTACATAGTGAGACCCTGTTTAAAACAAAACAGAAAACCGTGCTGCGTAGTACATGACTTGATGGTAAAGGAACTCTGCTTCCAAGTACAAGAGGGGAAAGGTGCATGACCCCAAACAAAATCAGGGTCTTGGGTACTGATCAATCTTTTCTGTTACCTTGCACCACCAACAATTTAACCGGTTACGAAAGAAAGGAGAAGTTTCTCTGACCAAGGCTGACAGTGGTATAAAACCTTTTTAGAAGGCAGCTTGTGCATTTAGCAAAAGCAGTTGGCTCCTCCAGGGCCTGTTATTACTCAACTCGTGAGCTCTTGGCCACGTTTTTGGAACCAGGCATAAGTTCCTTCCTATGATACAGACCTAAAATCTAATAAGAAAATAGTTCCCTCCCCCTCCCCCACCCCTTCACCCCCTACCCAACAGTCATGCCAATATTGTGCCAGGAGGTATGCCTGCCTGGAAAAGGTCATTTTTTGTAGCATAGAGTTCACATCTGTCTACAACAGTTGTGTTTTCTCTCCCATCAGCCTGCACACCACCTTCCAACACTAGGAAAAGTAACCCACGAGGGAGAATATTCCAGATCGGTTTCAGCTTCATTTCTCCATGCCCGCAACTGAAGTGTGATGTCTTCAGTGACAGGCTCTTACCATATAGTTCTGTTGAACGAGCAAAGGCAAAGGCCTGTGCATTTTTGTGACCTTGGGGCCTCTCTGACTAACAGCTTTTATGGAGGTACCCCATTCCTGGAACGGGGATTTTTGTTTAATTACTGAGAGCTTCCCAGGGAGCGTTATACAGCATGCAGAGCATCTCCCATCCAGCCTTTAAGATTACAAAGCACCCAGCACTTGGGAGGCAGAGACAGGCGGATTTCTGAGTTCAAGGCCAGCCTGGTCTACAAAGTGAGTTCCAGGACAGCCAGGGCTACACAGAGAAACCCTGTCCTGAAAAACCAAAAAAAAAAAAAGATTACAAAGCAGTAGGTTTCCTTCCATGTCCCTGTGGTTCATACAAGTGAGGTTTTGGCTAACCCTTGCCCCTCCCCACCTCCCATCTCCATCTCCATCCTTACTTTGGTACCACATGTGTTCTATTCCTCTCCCTTAATGTCTCTTTTTCTTCCTCTTCCTCTGATGGCCCCTTTCCAGCTTCCTGGCCCCTACAAGCAGTCCAGGTTAATTTGCCGTATGATCCAGCCATATCACTTCTTAGCTACATATCTCAAAGACTCGGCTCCTTCCACAGAGGTCTCTGCACACTATGCACGCCATGAACATTGCACATAATGTTCATTATAAATTTAATTAAGTTAAATTATTAAATATTAATAATTCAAAGTTAGGATCTGCTTGGAGAACATTCTTCCTGCACCTTGGTTACCTCAGTTTAATATTTTCAGTTCCATTCTTTTTTCCTGTAATTTTCTAGCCCCTTGAGACAGGGTTTCAAGGCCCTGGCTGTCCTGGAACTCTCTCCATAGATCAGGCTGGCCTCAAACTCACAGAGATCTGTCTGCCTCTGTCTCCTAAGTGCTGGGATTAAAGGTTTGTGCCACCATGCCCTGGCTCCTGCAATTTTTCTTAATTTCATTGTTCTTTGTAGTTGAATAGTATTTCATTGTGTAAATGTACGACAGACAATTTAATTTTTCACTCATCAGTTGATGGAGTGTAGGCTGGTTCCATTACCTAGCTCTTGTCAATAAAGTGGCAATGACTGTGTTGTGTGCAAATATCTCTGCAGTGGGAGACAGAGTCTTTGGGGTACGTAACTAGAAGTGGCTGCAGCTGAGTCATTTGGCAATCCTATTTTTAACTTTTTGTGAGAAACCTCCACATCGATTTCATAGTTATGGCCAGTTTGCACCACTTTGCACTTCAGCCAACAATGAACAAATGCTCCCTCTCCCCCACAGCCTCATCCGCATTTGTTACTTCTTCCTGACAGCCATTCTGACTGGAATGAGCCAAAGTTTCAAATTATATTTAACGCGCACTTTCCTGAGGGAGTCCATTATGGTTGGTTAACTCAATGTTAATGCTACAGATTAGAATCGCCCGAGGAGAAAGCCACAGCTGAAGAACGGTCCTGATTCCGTTTTTGTATGTTTTAATTTTTAATTCTCAATTTTTTTTATGTGTGTGTGTTAAGGTCTGCATGTGTGTCTATGAAGCCTGAAGGTTCCAGAAGAGGGCACCAGATCCCTCTGAGCTGCACCATCCCAAGGTTTTTCCAGTTCACAATCTTGGGGTTCACAATGATCAAATATCCTGCAACACCTACCAGAATTGTGGGCAGCACCTTCTGGTAGCAGCCTGGGTAGAAAGGGCGTGACAGAAGGAAAAACATCTTGTCTTTTGCTTACTCTGCCCTTTTTCTCCCTGCAGAGCTGATTAGTCCTGCTGTGGCTGCTGATTCCTTCACTGATAGTAGGACCTGCCTGCCTCCTTCCCTCCCTTCCCTCCCTCCCTCCCTCCCTCCTTCCCTCCCTCCCTCCCTCCCTCCTTCCCTCCCTCCCTCCCTCCCTTCCTCTCTCCCTCCCTCCTCTTTCTCTTTCTTTCTTTCTTTCTTTCTTTCTTTCTTTCTTTCTTTCTTTCTTTCTTTCTTTCTTTCTCCTTCCTTCCTTCCTTC
>CM052701.1:42899406-42925860 GCA_028551405.1 Uromys caudimaculatus | reverse complement strand
CCCACTCTCCCAGATTCACTCCTCCCTCCAGTAAACAAATTCCCTTTAGAAAAGGCAGGCCTCCCGGGAATATCAACCAAATGTGACATATCAAGATACAATAAGATTAGGCACCTCCCTCAGATCGAGGCTGGATGAGACAACCAAGTAGGAGGAAAAGAATCCCAACAGCAGGGGAAAGAGTCAGAGAGAACCTCTGCTCCCAAGAACACCAAGCTACATAACCATAGCACGATTGCAGAGGGCCTCTGTCAAACCCATGCAGGGTCTGTGATTGTGGAGAATCACTTCTATGAACTGACATTTCCAAGCTTTTATCATTGACCAGAGACCAGTGGCTCTCTCAGAACCTTTTGGCACCAAATTGGGTGACTGAGGCCTTGTGGATTAACTACTATTCCCAATGAAAAACATGAGAGACAGCTGTTGTGGGGTTGCCTGAGATTCCCAGCTTAAAGGACCAAGTACCAGCACCTCAAGTGTGCTATAACTGCTGCTGTTATTTCAAAGCCAACATTTCTGTTTTCTTTCTTTTAGACAGGGTCTGTTATGTTGCTCTAGCTGTCCGGGAACTCCATATATAGACCAGGCTGGCCCTGAAGTACCAGAGATCCTCCTGCCTCTGCTTCCTAAGTGCTGGGATCAAATGTGTGAACCGCCACCATACCCAGCTTTAATTTCTTAGTCATTCATCTTTCTTCTTTGAGAATGCTTTGTTTAATTCCATAGCACAGTTTTAATTAGGCCATTTTTTTTCTTGATATATAGTTCTCGAGTTCTTTGTTTATTCTCAGTAGTAACCCAATGTTAGATGTCTAGATGGAAAAGATTGTTCCCTCATTCTGAAGGTCACTTTTCACTCAATTTTCCTTTGCTGTACAGAGCTTGTGAGTCTTCCGAGGCCCATTTGCCATTCCTGTGTGATCAGGGCCCTATTCAGGAAGTCCTTACCGAAAGTTTAAAGGTCATAGAGAAAAAAGGGGGGTGTTTTGGTTTGCTTTCTATTGCTGCAATAAAACACCATAACCAATAGCAACTTGGGAAGGAAAGAGTCTGTTTGGCTTGTGAATCCTAGGCCAAAGTCCTTTAAGGGAAGTATTATGGAGTTTGCGATCCCTGAGAAAAGACCATAAACTCAATCCAATTATTATAAGAGTTATTGGTGATCTCCTAGAAGGGCAAGCAACCTCTGAGCCAAGATTGAGATTACAGCAAAGGAGGGGTTTGGGAAAGGACTCTTAAAGGGGAAAACCACACGATGACCTTCAAAATGTATGCAAGCAAGTAAAAACTGTTCTTTTCTGCCAAGTTAAGTGATTAAGGCAACTCAAAACAATCTTTGGGTATCTTCGAAGCAAGTTACAGAAGCCAAAATGAAAAAAAAAAAAAACAATTAGTCATATCATAAGTAGAAAGTGACAGCTGTACATTTTGAGTGGGGATCACTGAATTAGGGTTCCTTATCTTCCAGGGACAAGAGTCAGAGACAAGTGACTGGTGGGTACCACGGTGATACCTAGCAGAAAACGGAGTTTCTTTAGTGGAACTGAAGCCTAGGCAGGAACTTGGAGGCAGGAACTGAAGCAGAAGCCACAGAGGAATGATGCTTACTGGCTTGCTCTCCAAGGCTTTCTAACTCACTGCTCGGGGGCAGCATGACCCAGAGGAAGCTGGGCCCTCCCAGAACAATAATCCAGAAAATGTTCTAAAGACTTTGCCTCACTCTGATAAAGGAATCTTCTCAACCCAGGTCCTCTTTCCAAGATACATTTAGCTGTGTCAAGTCCATAAAAATCCAACCAGGACAAGGGATCAGAAAGATTGAAGCCAGAGGTAGTGTAGCAGGTGCCCAGTGTTTTCTGGGCATCACAGGACAGTTGCACACATGAATGCATAGGACTTTGACAGCATGCACAAGACACACGAAAGATCAAGTCAGCCCAAATACCAGCATGGATGGGGGGGGGTCATGGAGCCCCATTCCTAGCTGAGGAACTTGGTGATGAATGGTTTTTAGGACAGAGAATCCATTTTCTTCAGGAGTATGGCCTCTGAGAGGTTGCCCATACTCATGCATATACTGCCAGCATTAAGTACATTCAGTGGGGTTTTTATTGTTTTTAAAAACACATAGGGCTGGAGACATGGCTTAGCTAGCATTTGAGAGTACTTTCTGTTCTAGAGGATCTAGGTTCAGTCCCCAGTGTCTGCATGGTGGCTCACAACTGTCTGGAACTCCAGTTTCAGGAGATTTAACACCACCTGGCTTTTGTCAGTACCAGGTATACACATAGTATACATGCATACATGTAGGTAAAACAGTCAAAACACACAGAATTATAAGTAAATACATAAGAGCACTCAAAACTGAGAGGGGATGTTGGTGGAGGGGTGAGAAGGGATATGGGGTAGATTTAATGAAAATGCTTTATATACATATATGAAAATCTCAATAAAAACCAATTTTAATAAAAATATGTTTACTAAAACTAAGTATATAAATTATCTTACCATGAGAATAAAATACAAGCTGCTAAAATGAAAAGCTACACCAAATTATGTTTCAACATTTTACAGGCTTGTATTTCATTCACAGATATGTTCAAAGGCTCCGAACAGCTTTTCCTAACACTAGAAGAAGGTGGTGTGTTAGCAGAAAGCGAGAAATCTCACAGAGTGAACAGAATGGCCAAAGACACAGGTCAGGAGGCTTGAGAGTCAGGCTTCAGGGGCGTCTTGGATGGAGCCCTGCACACTTGTTCAAGTTCTGTCGCTCTGAATAAGATGGGGTGATCCAAGAGTCTGCCTGGCCAGGCTCTGCTTCCACGCCCTTCTCTGCCTTCGGGTGGGGGTAGGGAGAGAAGAACACTTTGTCACAGACAGCCCAAAGACTGCATCCACTTGAATAGTGGGAGTTCCCCAACAGCTAACACTGCAACCCAAGGGTAGACATTGGGACCCACAGAAACAGGGATCTCTCCAACATAAACCATTCTTTACTCTGGTCCCCTGCCCCTTCTGGCCATTAGGTGTAAATCATGTACTCGATTTCACACTGAGGTCTGGAGCTCCCAAGGGATGAAATCATACACACACACTCATCACACACACACACACACACACACACACACAAGCAGAGCAGGAGTTCATGAACGAACACCTTGGAATACCTTAGAATCAAATAGGTAGAGTTCATTATGGTTGAGACAGGTCAAGCTGAAAATCACAAGTGCTTGGCCGACTGAGGCAGAAAAACAAACAAAAACAAAAACAAAACCCAAAAACACATGAATTTGAGGCCATTCTGGGCTCCTTAGTGAATTTTAGGCTGCCCTGAACCAAAAGCAAAACTCTGTCTCAAAATGAATAAAAACAAAAACTGATTTGAGAGTATCTGTAGGCAAATGGAAGACATACTTCCATTTAAAAACAAAGTTTGAGTCTAAAAATGGAAAAGTAAAAATCAGGTGTATATGAATGAGAATCAGCTGGAAAATTTGGGAAGGAAAATATGGTTAATATTTTATGAAAATATTTTATATTAGTATAAGGGTTAATATAATAAACATATCGACCTGCATGTGGTAAACGTCAATAAGGAAACTGGAAGACGCTGCACAGATTTCCCCGAATGCAGTGCATCCCTCACTGATTTCAACATGTCCTGAACTCAGGTGGCAAAAGCCTTTACCAGATTTAAGCAGGGGTGGGGCGGGGCGGGGAGATGGGGAGAAAAGCGGGGGATGGATGTGAGAAACTAGGGCTGTCTGAACAGGCTTACTCTGTAAAAAAAAAAAAAAAAAAAAACAAGCCCAGTGTGGTGGTGGTGAGGACCCAGGAGACAGAGGCGGGTGGAGTTTGAGACCAACCTGGTCTACAAAAAGAATTCCAGGACAGCCAAAGCTACACAGAGAAGCCATGTCTCAAAAACAAAAACAAGCCAGGCTGTGGTGGCGCACGCCTTTAATCCCAGCACTTGGGAGGCAGAGGCAGGCGGATTTCTGAGTTCAAGGTCAGCCTGGTCTACGGAGTGAGTTCCAGGACAGCCAGGGCTACACAGAGAAACCCTGTCTCAAACCAAAACAAACAAACAAACAAAAAACCCCAAAACAAACCAACCAACCAACCAAATAAAATAGTGAACTCTTGAACAGTGGTAACCTGTGTAGGTGAACTCACAGAAGCCATGGGCTGGAGACTGCAGCATCAGGGGTGGGTTATCCTTCCCAAGTGCTGGGGTTAAACTTGGCCCTGTAAAATATCCATATTTTGAAAAGCCTAAGTCAGTTTCATCTCTAAGTTTGGATGACAGGTCTGAACAAAGTCTTACAGGTCAAAGGTGTGACATGCGTGTGTAGGCTGGATGACAGGTCTGAACAGAGCCTTACAGGTCAAGGGTGTGACATGCGTGTGCAGGCTGCCTACAGGTGATAGGTCTGAACAGAGCCTTACAGGTCAAGGGTGTGACATGCGTGTGCAGGCTGCCTACAGGTGACAGGTCTGAACAGAGCCTTACAGGTCAAGGGTGTGACATGTGTGTGCAGGCTGCCTACATTCACCTGTAGTCAATGTCACAACACGAATGAACATCGCTTATTCACCTCATTAAAATTAAGATGAAGGAAAAAAAATGACGATTTTTCTAAATCTTCAAATGCCCACCAAATAAGTTCAATACCTCTTATTGAGGGCTGATTCTCCCAGAAAAGATTTTTTTTTAATGTTGGCAGCCATCTGTTATAAGAGTTCAGTGAGCATCAAAGTAACATCTCCACTGACAATCAGAACAAAACTCCCGACTGCCTGTGACTGCAGTAGCTAATAAAATGTACAGGATAGTTCTTAAACTAGAAGGAAACCCCACTTTAGTTATGACCAGTCACTTAGAAAATCCCCAAGGCTAACTAAGAGCCCTTCTCACCCACGTGTCAGAAGACACAAGGCCACTAGGATTATGATCGACAGTTGATGGGCAATGGGAATTGTTTTTGTTTTTTGGGTTTTTTTTTTTCCGAGACAGGGTTTCTCTGTGTAGCCCTGGCTGTCCTGGAACTCACTCTGTAGACCAGGCTGGCCTCCAACTCAGAAATCCACCTGCCTCTGCCTCCCAAGTGCTGGGACTGAAGGCGTGTGCCACCACTGCCCAGCTGCAATGGGAATTTTTTAAAAGCCCGTTTATGGGCCAGTGAGATGACTCAGAGGACACCTGTCACCCTGATGGCCTGAGTGTAGTCCAAGGAACCCACATGAGCACTATGGCGTGTAAACCATGCCCAAATGCACGCCCACATGCAAACACAAAGTAAAACGTAATAAAATTTTAGAGAAAGCAGAGTGGTTTGAGACGAGGGTGGAGAGGAATAGCCTGAGTGGGTAGCCTTCCCTGTCACCTGAAGCCATGGTGAAGTCCTGGTTTATGCTGTTGCATGTCTAGGCCCTTGGTCATGCAGCAGTAGAGGTCTGTGTCAGTGTCTGTGGCCTATATTACCACCAAAGGCCATGAATACATCCCTGCCACCAAGGAGCATGCTGCTGTCTGAGGGCTGCAGAGCTGGCCCCAACCCTCACCAGTTGCAGCATTTGGGAGTGGGCCCAGCTCCTTGCTTGGGCAGCATAAAGCTGGCTTTGCCCCTTGCCAGCTGCAGCACTGGATAAGCTAGGTGGGACAGTGCTGGATAGCTTGCCCTGGTGGTGTGGGTGCAGAGCTGGCAGGCTGACCAACTCAGCTACCACCCAGGCCCAGATTCAGGGCTTTGAGTTGGTCCACCCCAACATCTACCCCATCTATGAACTGCTGGAGCACACAAAGGGGCTGGTTCTACAGATCCAAAGCTGCAGGATCTTCATGACACAGGCCAACAACAGGATAGCTGAGAGGAGTCCCAGGGAGGATCTAGGACTGACAGTGTAGCAGAAGCCAGAGGCCTTGAACCAGACCAATGACTCGTTGCAGTGAGCATGTGTAAATAAAGATGTATGGACAAAAGGATAGACCGTGTGACACACTGCAGCGTCCATGAGATATTTTTTTATTTTTTATTTTTTTGGAGGGGAATAAGTGGGATTGGGCTACATAATGTGAAATTAACAAAAAAAAAAAAAAAAAAAAAAAAAAAAAAAAAAAAAAAACGCAGTTTATAAAAAAAAAACCCTCAGAGTAGCTGTTAGGACTTAGGAATGGGGAATACACTCATAGAGGCAGGGGGAGGGGCGGATGGGATAGGGGGTTTCCAAAAGGGAGACCAGGAAAGGGGAAAACATTTGAAATGTAAATAAAGCATCAAAAAAAAAAAAAGAAAAAAAGAAAAAAGGGAGAAAGGAAGAGATGGTCTATGAATTAAAAAAACCAAAAACCTAGGAATGAACTTTTAAGTGCCTAAACGTAAGAGCAACACATTCTATTGGAAACATTTTGAATAAAACTATAGTGAATGGCTCTACTTTTAAAACAGTTGTGCATACCTCACCTCAATATTTGTAATATAGCAAGTCAACACAGTATTTCAAATACTGAGTAGACTCATCTGCATATGGTGACTCTCGAGTTATTAAGGAATATATGGGAGAGATTTGACTAAAAACAACAGAGCAGCTGCCTGACCACACGGATTCAGCAAGAGAAAAGCCATGGCGGGTGTAGGGTTAAAAGCTAGCTCGTGAATGAAGAGAAACCTGTTGAGCCACCATTAAGTGCAAGGTGCCCTTCACATAGCTAAGCAGAGCCAGGATGGGCCGGGCATACATATCTGGAACTCTGGGAAAGTCCGGGCTGCAGGGATAACTTGAAGCCATGCATGGGATGCCACTGGGCTTCTGCTAAGCATTTTCACTTTCTGCAATTAGCTCCTGTCTCACCCCACCTTCTATCTGACACAACAGGTAGAGGATGGTTTTTTAAATCTCGTAACATATTGTATAGATTAACCCAGAAATTTTCTATTCCTAAATATTACTTCAGTAGTTCTTGTTGGGGGCAGAGGTTGAGGATGGGCCTCACTCTGTAGTTCTAGTTGGCCTAAAACTATATGGACAAGGGTGGATTTGAACTCAAGAAATTCCCCTGGCCTGACTCGTCAGTGCTGCAACTAAACCAATACTTTTGTACTTGCCACTACACCTAATACTTTTTTAAAAACTCCTATAGGTGTTTTGCCTACATAAATGTCTGCACCAGATGCATTTTGTGGTCACAATGGCCAGAAGATGGCAGATCTCCCCAAAACTGTAGTTAATAAAGGATGTGAGTCACCATGTAGGTGTCTGAAATTGAACCCGGGTCCTTTGGAGGGGTAGCGAGTGTTACCCCTGGACCATTTCTTCATCCCTCCTGCTTTGAAATCAATACTAGGACTCTTACACTGTCTTCCTTCAAGACAGTTCTCACTCACCCCCACCCAAACACAACAGAAACGACTACTTTGGCCCGAGTTTAAACAGGTTGTGACTGCTGCTCCATTTTTCTGGCTGCCACTCCATTAAGGACTTGAGAAGTCATAACTATTTCATTTTGTTTTTTGTTGTTTTTGAGACTAGGTATTATGTATCCCAGGATGGCCTAAAGCTTGCTATAGCAAGTTAACCTTAAACTTCTGGGATTACAGGATGCATATATGCCATGACGCCTGGCTCATGCAGTGCTGGGGACTGAATCCAGAGCTTCATGCTGCCCTATACCATAGTCCTAATCATATGCTTTCTTACAATTTAAATATCCTAAACCTCCTTCTCAATCTCTAGATGCTCAGTGAGGTTAAATGAATCCCTGGTCATGAGTGAGAATGGTACTGTACTTCTGATATCAATACTTTACTTTCAACCAGAAAAATCACTCAAGGTTGAGAATGAGCTTGTTCTCTCAAGGAAGGAAGGGTGCTCTCTCATCAAGCCAGCGTAACTAAATCCATTACACTGTAGATAACATATGCAGCGACAGCTACAGAGAAAAAGGCAGAAGAGGAAATGAGTTGCCCTACTCACACAAGTCCAGTAAGCTCAATCTTCACAGACAAGAGGTCAGAATAACCCTCAACACCACTTGCAGTGTGCCCTGCCTCCATAGTCAGCAATGCTAGTACAGGGAGCAAATGCCAGAGAATCATAGAACTTTCTAGAAAGTGTAAAATAACTTAACATTAAACTCCTTCATGTAAAAATTGACATCAATGAGCTATCCCAGTGGTCATAATATAAGCCACTTCAAAATGTGCATTCATAATAAATACATTTCATTTACTGTGGAAATAAAGTAGGTAAGCTGAATGCCAACTGTATCTCTGGAATGTCCCAAGGCTCTGTAAGATCACTGGCAAATACAATATAAGGAGTAGTTTCAAAAGTGTTGGCAGTGGATAGTTAGATGACACAGAACATGACAAGGGTCCAAGTAGAGGGCACAGATGGAGTGGTTCAGGGCTAGTCATAGCATGGCTGAGTAGAGTGGAAAGGTGACAGCTAGTGATACAGAGGCATTGGGTTAGCTCATATAGTCTACAGTCAACTAGTAATGAAGAAGACAGTGGCCAGGCTCTATGGTACAACAGCCTAGCTCTTCTCAGCAAACTAAACTGCTTGGAAACTCACACTCCCTACCAACACTTCTTTAAGCTCGCTGCTGCACCCTTTCGCTTCCCTTCTGTCCTGTACACAGTCATGGGGCTAGGAGGTGAAATACATGGGACAGAACACAACTGGAGAGGCAGAAGGGAGCGCACCACATGGTAGACAGGCCTATAGAGGAAAAACAATTACATTTTCTGAAGGAACCTGATGATGTGAAAAGTTAAAGATTCATTCGACATGGGGAAGGATATAGAAGTACCTTTGTAGAAAACCATTTTCTAAACTATGTTATGTTCCACGCTCATGTTACAAATACAGTACCATAGGTTTTAAGACCCATCCCCCACAGTGAAGAGCTGACCCAACCCCCCTTCATTGCACTGTTAAGAACAAATCAGGAAGCCAAAGGTGGTGGCGCATGACTTTAATACCACTTAGGAGGCAGAGGCAGATGAATCTGAGAGTTCAAAGCCAGCTGGTTTACACAGTGAGTTCCAGGACAGCCAAAGCTACACAGGTTGTCTCAAAAAAAAAAAAAAAAAAAAAAAAAAAAAAAAAAAAGGTACAACTTGTCATTTCAAGTCTTAGGTTTTAGCCTCTCAAAATATGTGACATGAACAAACTGCCTCAGCAGGAACACTGAGAAAGCATAGTGAGCCAGCCCATACAAGCAGAATAAAATTTCTATTTGTCAGACAGAATACCATTATAAAACATTCTACAAAATACCTTCTTGAAATTTCATTTTAAGATGAGGAAAAAATAAATCTGTCATTTTATTTAACATTCATTCTGAAGTTACAGTTTTATCAATACAATCTGCTTCTAATGAAATCTTAGTATAACCCTAAAATTGGGCATTTATATACAGTAAGATCTACATTCCTAAATAAATTACATACATGATATATATTAAACAATAAAGAATACCAGTTGAGAATTCAGGGCATTTATTTTTCTGCATGGGAATTTAACTACTGTGTAGCACACACAGCAATTGTGTTTACTAGGTAGTGAGACACTAAATAAGCACACTCAAAGTGTCTAAAACAGACTTTTTTAGGCGACAAAATATTTTCAGTCCTTAACATCTCACTCACCTAGCACCAGATGCGAGGACTTAACAGTAAACATGTACAATCTCATGCTTAAAACCTGAAGCATGCATTGAGCCAAATTTATACATTCTGATCTACACTACTATATATGCAATATATACTTCTTACAAATACTTTATACATTAGGTTACCCTGCAGCATCCTGGAACTTTAACATCTTGGAACGGTTTATGAGACAAGTTTTGAGGTTCGTCTGCAGGCCGGTTTGGGTCAGGTGGGAAATGGCAGCAATCTGAGGTTTACACCGAAGGAAAACGGTGCATGTTCCTACCAATCCATGTAAAGATACCTATGTACATGGATGACACAGAGTTGTGCAGCTGGAGCCACCAGTGCAAATGCATGCATTGAGGTACTTAGTTTTTCCATGGTCAGGTATAATTATGCAGTCATTTTCTCAAGCACTTAAGATTTAAGACTTAATCAAATGAAAAGCCTGAATTTTAAATATGAGATATTTATATAGCTAATTTCCAAGTATTATACTTTTAATAAAGATTCACCATCACAGGCTTAGATGGCTCATTGAAAATGTGTTGCAGTGTATTTTCCCATTGTACAGAGACTGATTGGTAATTGTACCTGGACAAGTGATAAATAGCATACTTGATATTCTCGCGGGAACTGTCATGAAATAGTAAAATACTTCATTGTGGCTTCATTGGACTGAGGGACCTAAGAGGCAACAGCAGTGCTCAGTGGTGACAATGAACATCAGAGCAGTGGCGTGCCCCTAACTGTCCTTGTCCTCTGTGTGCCCCCAACTAAGCGCTCTCCACATTGTCAATGCCGTTGGCATCCACGTGGATCTCAGGCTCCACACAGAAAGGAGACGGGATAAAGTGGCTGACAGTGGGACACAAACAGTTCTTAAGTTCTGGCAATTCTCGCTTCAGGCGCTCCAGTTGCTCCACTTGGAATATATTTGGCTGTTCGGGCATCCAATCGTATATCCTATGGTGAAACAGACACAAAAAATATAATGTAATTTCATGTTTATTAAATACTGTCTGACTTAACTTTTTAAGAAAATTCATTTAAAAATACCTATTACAGATAATGTATTCTGCTTTATGATAGGATCAAAGCATTAGTTGGTTTAATTTTCTTCTCATTTTTCAAATAATTCAGAATAGAACTATTTTTTTGTAATCCTGGTAGTTCTCTAGTGATTCTTGAAGTATATACCCTCCAGGTCAATTAACTGGTGGTGCCTTATTTTACAGGAGGAAAACCTCCTGAGAGCTGGAACTTGTCCCCAGTGACTTTTGTCACAAATGATCAGAGAGGCCAGAAAGAGCCTCTGGTAGGTGAGGCAGGCCCACAAGCAAAGACCAGCTTCATATGCTGCTCTTTGAAAGCCAAGCATCGACACAGGGTCATGAGAGAATTTTCATGATGTCACAGGAGGGAAGATAGTCTTAGAATATATACATATTCTAATTCTATTAAATGTATGTGCACAGTAACACAAAGATTTTCTGTTAAAGAAATGCGGTTTACCTGAGGTATAGTACTTCTGTAACATGAATGAGAGGTTTGGTCCCCAGCACTGAAAACCAACCATCTATCCATCCATCCAACCAAGCCAAGAGAATGAAAGGCAACAGCTAACTTCATGCCTTCCTTGTCTCATTGACATTAAAGGGAATTTGCAAAGTACAGAAGTATGCCAAATATCAGACAGAGCAGTGACACTGAGGAAGCTGGGGAAAGCTGCAGTATTAAGTTTCTGTTTTTCATTTCAATGAAAACTGGTCAAATCAAATAAGTTCCCCTTGATGTGGAAATCAAAGGGATTTATAAAAAGGATGGGCAGGGTCTCTGAGCAGCAGTCAGATATGTTGCTCTCTGGACAGAGGTGGCCCTTCCTGACACTGGCTTTTGAAATAAAAAAGGATGTCTCTGAGAATGGATGAAGTCCAGGTAAGGGTTTGGGTATTTTATAAGACCACACTGCTGCTACCAGCAGCAAAAGGACATGGAAACTAAACAAACACAGAGCACTCCTTCCAGCCGCAATTTCAGCTGACCACACTGGCAGCCAGTCAAGGTCGCCCAGGTACCATGCAGACATCCTCTTATGAGGAGTCTGATCAGCCAAGAAGTGAAGCATACAACCTCAGAGGTCTGAGCAGCAGGCCACCAAGACTACCCTATATCAAAGCCCAAGATGACAATCCCACTGGTTTACCCAGAGCTTCTAATAGGCTTCCTAGATTTCAACCAAGAAAACTTTTAAACATAAAAGAAAACAAAATAACAACCCAACTTGGGAGAAACAATACATTTATCAAATGAGAAGAGGACATTTCATGTTCCCTAAATAGCAACAAGACTCAAAAGTTCTTAGGAATTAAAAACACATATATGGAAAACTCAATATGAACAGATGAAAAGGTTCCTGAGTGGAATGAAAATAGAAAAACAGGGAAAGGATTACAAGTGCGGTCCAAAAGTTACATAACACAGAGGACTTTATATAAAGAAAATAAATCTAGAAACAAAATCCAGGACTCTCAGAAATGCTGTACAACACTCCCTATCTTTTATCCAGCACCAGGGATAAGCCCAAGGCACTGGGCACACACTACACTGAGCAGCACTTACATCCCAAAGTTCTGTATCTCTTCATCCCCCCAAAATAGGGTCTCATGCCTGGCCTCCTTTGACTGCTGGGACTGTAGCCATGCATCACCACACCAAGTCTATGCTGTGCTGGAAACAAACTCTGGGTTTTGGGCACACTAGGCAAACACTGCACCAACCTTGCTAAATCCCAGCCCAGTCTTTAATGACATATATCACCAGGATGGGGGAGGGGGGGTAACCAAGTGCTCAGAAAGGGGTAAAACAGACTTAGAAGGTCCATCTCTGTGATTCCAGAGTGCTGGTAACAGAGTAGATTCTCCCAAGTGTCCAATAACTAGAGGAAACAGCCACCAATGTGACAGTTCCCAATGCTAACAATGGAGCAGAGGGGTGGAATGTCAGAAAACCCTGGTAGGAAATGACTTCTGATGGAGAACCTGAGCCGTAACCCTCTGATCCTGCTATCTCCACCTGAGTGCTGAGCCTATAAACGTGGTGCTGGGGATGGGGCCAGCCCCTTGTGAATGCTAAGTAGACACTGGAGCAACTCCCTTAAGTATGCAGCTTTAATGATGAAAAACTACTTCAATACAAAATGGTTAAAGCACAGATTGTACAGAGAGCCCCTACTGGTGGTTTAAGGCTGCTGCACCTTATTTTCTAACATTTCACTGGGAGTGGCTAATTTAGGATGGCTTTGTGGTTCTGTCATATTAGCATCTGGCTTTGGCACGGCAGATAGCAAAGTCTATTATAGCCAAGCAGGCCTCGAAGTCCTACTCCTCTTGCTTCTATGCAAGACTGAGGTTGCAGGCATGCCCCTCAAGCCCAGCATGTTTCATTCTAGGGGCTCAGGAACACAGACCAGTGACAGAGAACTTGAGTGGCATTGGGAATGGCCCTAAGTTAGTCTCAAACATCACCACCAATTCCAAAAGAGTAGGAGCAAGAGAGAAGGGGGAAAAGAACAGACACTTGCAGTGAGTGTAAAGGCGAGTGATCTAAGTCCTTGTGCTTCTGTATAATCTCAGTTCTTCCCTCCCTTGCCTTCCATTTAGAAACACACAGGTAAACATAATATAAAAAGAAAAACAAAATACGAGATGTCAGGACCGTGGCCAGAGACAATTAAAGGAATAAAAAACTGGTGTTTTTATTATAAGTCTTAGAGAACTATTAGAATTTTTATATTATATGCACATATTTTTACACCAATATAACCTCCCTTGTCTCTTGGACCCTAAGTAGAGCCCATGCCAGGTTGGCCCTCCAAATGCCCCTACAGTTCTACTCTGCTTCATGCTGGGCCTGGGCCTGAAATGCAAGTCCCATCAAAGCAAATCTGACCATCTCTAATCTAACTTCCACCTCTGTTCCTTATTTCTCTTCAAAAAAGCTGAGCCAGGAAGAATCTAATCTTCCTCGGCACTTGTTATAATATCATCCTACTATTACATGTCAGCATTCGGACTCAATCATGAAAGCCCTTGAGAGATCTGTTTAAGTTTGTGTATTCCCTAGCAGAGTCATCCATGGAATCACCTTACACCATCTTTTTCTTGTCCTCAAATGTCTGCAGTCATTTCTTCTTCTGTATACTCATAAAAATTTCCAACATTTAATGAAGCCAATAGTTTTATCAAATTGTTATATAAAGTTTTTATTTTGTTAGTTGGAAGCACCTATTTTTAAAAAACTGGCTAGTCACTCTGTCTTAGACAAAATTAACCAATTGGTTTAAAAGGCAGGCAGATAGGTAAATAAGACAGCAGACCAGCTTAGCATTCAACTGTAATGTCTTTGGGAAGCTGAGACAGGAAGATTGCAAGACTAAGTAAAACCCTCCCAATCTTCAAAATCAAAAGAAATAAGTGAACAAACTAGACCAGTTCAGACAAAATAGTGGGAGTAAAATCTTTATTAAAGAATGATATAACTTAGTAGGACAAATAGTAGTATGAATTAAATCCAAGGAGAAAGTATGGTTTTGTTTTTTCTTAATGCAGGTCTGGTCAAAACTTCCTCCATCAAGTCAATGTTTTTACGACCTAAAACCTCTTTATACTAAAGCAACTTTCTGAGTATTAGCAGCTATTAACTTAAAGCTGATTTTTATAAAGTCAACAAATATCTGATCCCAGTCTATATCTTACTGTTCCAGCCTCTGAAGATAGTAAACAAAAAACCCCAAAATGTCCTGTCCTTGTGCCGCCCACACTCTGTGTGTATGCATTAGGAAACAGGGAGGTACTAGTTCAAAAAGAGGCCAAGAAGGAAAAGACACACAGTATAATATGTTACATACATATATGTTTGTCAGCGACAAATCATCTTGAGCAAAGTTAAGAAGCATCCTGTGAACAGAAGCTATGATTTAAAATAGTGTAGTCCTTGTGCAAGTGACATTTCAGTGTACAGGAAATAGCCCTTCAAGGGATGGTTGTGAGAGGAAAGATTCCAGAGGAAGGAAAATAGGAGTGGGATAAAGAACACTGCCATGTTAGACTTCAAGGATTTAGTCTGAGAAAGCAGAATAAGCCATTTATTCTGAAATCAAGATGATAAGGGACACAAAAGTTTTAAAAAGTCAGGGAAATGTCCTGAGTTGGATACACTGGTAATGTGTGAAGATATAAAAAGCCACTGAATCCAACGAGATCACTGTAGTGGCTTGAGTGACTATTTGGGAAGGGTTAGGAGGTACGTATGACCTTGTAGGTCACTGAGGCAGTAAATGAGGTTACAAAAGTCCATACCAGGGCCAATCTGTTTCTGTCTGTCTCTCTTTGCCTCCTGTTTGTGGATCAGAAATAAGCTGTCAGCTCCTACTCCAGTGCCATGCCTGCCTGCTGCCACACTCCCCCCGCCCCCCACCATGATAGGCATTGGTTCACTCTCTGGAACTGCAAACAAGTCACCTTGGTCATGGTGCCTTTTCACAGCAATAGAAAGTAACTAAGGCAACTGCAGAAAAGGTTTTGACAGACAGCAGGTGTGGGACAGGCAAGTATCCTCACTCCAAGGCAAATTACACATTTGGGTTAGGGCTTCTTAAGTGACTTTTGACATATCTCAACATCTGGGAAAAGGTCACAATTGTCAAAAGAAACTGTAAGCTAAACTACATTAATTTTAACTTAGCTAAATTTAATAGTTTAAAAGATAAAAACTACACATTTTGAACAATTCCATGGAGATTTTTTACGAAAAACAAATACCTATCATATATTAGACCATTTACTCCAAATTCCTTCAGTTTCCTTCTGTTTTCAGGATCATTGGTATCATCACCCCAGCAGAATATAACCAATCCCTTAGCTTTTGCCTCTTCGACATAGGATGGGTTTCTAAGGAGGTCTTCAGTATGAGCATTTATCCCCTAGAAGAAGAAAAATTCATTAAAGAAATGTCATTACAAATACTAAATGATCAGACTCTGGGTTAGTGCTCTCTAGAGGAGATGCAAAAGGAAAAAATGGACAGTTTTTTCCTTATAATTTCCCTTATTTAATGGATTCCATATGTATATATAGTATATATAAAACATCAATATATAAATAATTTATAAGCACATATTGAATGTGCAATCATTGTCATTTCTCTACTTGACATTAAACCTTTAGCCAGTTGTTATAAGGAAACCTTATTTAATAACAAAATGAGAACTTACATACAAAGCAACACTTAATGTACTCAGCCAGCTATGTTTATCTATATGTGCATGCAACAATAATAATTAAAGACACAAAGATGGCACATTTGCGAGGGAGTGGGAAATTGAGAATACTTGAAGGAAATACAGGGCATTCATATGAAAGAAAATTGAAACACACTTACCAAAATATTTTCAAACTGTGCAAAGCTCATTGCAATGGGTGTTGTCCGAGATCTGAGGTCCATGAGTTCAGGGTAAATATCAGACTTTCCTTGGGTCAAAAATAATATGGGATATTTGTTTTGCTTCTGACGAACCCTAAACAGACAAGATAAAGGGGGGAAGATTGGTAGGAAGATAACAAAATTACTTTGAATCTTTAAAAACTACTAAAAAGAAAACAAAACAGAGAGAAAGGGCTAGGAATCATGGCTCCTGAAGGCTGAGACTGAGGGATCACTGTAAGCTCAGGCCAACTAAACTACACTGTGAAATCATGATCTACAGATTGAGAAACTCTCAAAAGCAGAACAAACAAGAACGACCAATCCATTACTGAGATACAACCAAGTCAAACATAAAGATTTAAAATTTTTATATTCAGAAACTGGTAATGGGAAATCCCTGGGGTTTACCCTGGGGTTTACATCTGATATGGAGGACAAATGACAGATGTAGGGTTTTGGGCTCCAGTACAGGACAGACATAAAGGAGTGGTGGTGTGCACGTGACAAATGCTCCTCCCTTTTCAGGAAGAAAAGAAACCATGGGCAACTGACTGGGAGGATGCCATCTGGATAGTCTCCCAAAACTGCCTCCCAAATCTTACCTACAATCAAAGAATACAGAATAAAAAAACCTGAATATTACTCACATTGTACAAATATCTGCATCAAACGAAGAAAATACTATTCTCCTCTTCCCAGAATTTTCTAAAACAGTTTTTAAAATTATATCCAAAAACACATTCATATCAAAATATGTTGATAAGTTGCCGTCCCATACTCCATCCTGTATGAAAGGAAGGAAATTGAGAGGCTGTGATACATGCTGGAGCTGCAATGTTAGATAAAGCCTCAACAACAATCAGCCCAACATCGAAAAATGTAATTATATGTTTCCCAAAAGCACAGAATTACAGATACCGACAGTACACAGATTATTAAATTAAAGCAAAGAAGCATATCCATCTTTTACATAGTTGCCCCTTTGGTGCAGGAGCAGATAAAAAGTCTCAGCTTATGTACCGTTCATCTTCTGTACGCAAATAACCTACAGCCTATATACCAATCTTTCTATTTACCTCACCACACTTTGTCACTTTGTATTCTCCACCTCTGATTCCTTTATTCCCTTCCTACCACCCAGTTACTAGTTTTGTTCTCTATCTTTTAAATAAAAAATTGATTCTCTATATAAATAAAATCATGCAGTATTTTTCTGTGGCTGGCTTATTTCTACTTAGCAAATAATTTCCCAAGGCCCACTGAATGTGGCAAAGGACAAGATCTCATTCTTTTATAAAATATTTATTATGTATGACTATCTTTGCCTGCTTGACTAGTAATGGGCACTTAGGCTGCCTCTTTTTTTGCCTGTGAACAAGGGGGAAATAATTACCTTTACAAGATAGTGATTTCATTTCTTTTTGGTAGATACCCAAGAAGAGGGACAGCTGAGTCATATGGTTCATTTCTATTTTCAATTTCTTTAGAAACCTGTTTTTTCATAATGGTGGTAAGAATCTATATTCCTGCCCAATCAGGCTCAGGATTTGTATTTTAACCACATGATGGCCATTTTTGATAACAACCATATTAAAGACGTGTGGTATGAAACTCGCTAATGGAGCTGGCTAACACTTATTACACAAATGAGAATGCCAAAGGCTAGAAACAACTTACTGCCAAAGACTACGTGGTTATCTAGTGATAGCACAGCAATAATAACTCAGGTGCTGAGACAACAAGAATCAATTAAACTACCAATAGGCTTTGGCTTAAAATAAACTTAAAAACTGTATCTCTGGAAACCTGCAACATACTAAGACTTAACAATTTTGACATCTTCAGAAACCATAAGATAGCCAGTCTTTATCAAGTATTAATTTTTAATACAAAATATTAAATGTCTCAATAATAATTAAATGTCTCTAGAAGCCTCAGCAGACAGACAAAAACTATGTATTAGGAAAATCTTGGTTGAGAATCTGCTATCTGCCACCAGGACTACCTTAGCCTGTTCCAAACAGCATGATTTGAAGGCTGTTGGTCCAAGTGGTCAATTATGACAACTTAATACTTGAGGACTCCACACCCCAGGCAACCTTTTATCATTCATACCTTCCACTAGAAATAAATACATTCAAGAGTTAGTTCTATCTTGACACTGGGTTTCTCCTGGACTTGAAGTTATGAGCAGTTGTGAGTACCTGGTGCTTAAAACTGTACTTGTATCCTCTGCAAGAGCAGTAAGTATCTCCAGTCCCAATAGTTAATTAAACACTGGGACTGGAGATATTCCTTAATTAGCATAAAACTCCAGAAAAACAGGACCTTATTTTGTCCTTATTCTATATATGTTCTCAGCATTCAGAAAATGCCTGGCCTTTATTATCTTCTCAGTAAATATTTCTAGATAATGAATGACTAAACCTGGGATTGATTTAAAACATATTCACAGGAATTTCTTCTCCTAAATTAGTATTACAGTCTAAAAAAAAAAGTGTTTAGGAAATTATTACTTAACATATTCTTTGATGTAGAAAATAAAAACAAAAAATTAGTGAGATTTTGATTATCTACTCTTTAAATATACCCAGAAACTGTTTTATTAATGTATACTCAGGCCACTTTTATAATATATATTCAGCAATTAAAAGGTATTCATGGTAGATTTATTTTGTAAAATAACAAAGTAAAAAAAGTTTTTAAAACAGCAGCAAGTTCAAGCAGTATCTTTGACAACTCAATTATCACTACAAAAGACCCTGATGAGATAGTTTGGCAAGTAAAAGTATTTGCTACCCAAGTCTGACAACCTGAGTTTGATCCCAAGTCCATGGTGGAGGAGAGAATAGACTCCTGAATAAAAATTGCCTTCTCTCCTTCCCATGCATATCACAGCATCCATGCCCACATTCACAAATACACAGAATAGTTTTCCTTCTTTTTTCAATTCTAAAAGGTCCAGCAAGCAATGCACTTCAATGAAACAAGACTCCAGTTTTACTTAATCTCATTAAAAAAAATAGAGTAACAAAAAAAGTACTTACCCTGTGTTGGCAAATCCATTTTATTTCTATATTAAATCCTACATTTTCTGGCAATGATTCTAAAACCTACAGTGTTGTTTGTTGATGAATTGTGTTGGTTTTGGTAACATGGATTGCAAAATAAGAAAGAAAACACAGAATTATTACAAAATATGTCTTCTAGTCATTATAAGCTACTAACTTTTCTAATATCAAACTGAAAACATGGTAGATTTATTTTGTTAAATAAAACTTAAAAAAAAACACTTAAAAAAAAACCCAGCAGGCTCAAGTAATATCTTTGACAACTCAATTATCACAAAAGACCCCTAATCTAGAACATTTCCCATCATTCCTTTATAAAATCTGAAGTGAGCTCTGGGCAGCAAGAACTGAAGACGGCCCTGTCCTCTCCATCTAACTCTCTTAACCTCAGTCCTAATCTAAGTCAATAAATTAAGGTAAGATCACAGGAAAACCATCACTTAAGCTTTTTTTAAAGGTACTGTTGTCCAACAAATACCATGCTGATTGATACCACACACACACCCCAGAGAAAATTCACTATATTATTCTGAGGTCCATAAATCAAAAGGGCTAATACACACACACAACACACACACACACACACACACACACACACACACACACACACACACACGCGCGCGCGTGCGCGCGCGCGGGGTGATATACAAGTTGCTCATCTTTTCTGAAAAAAATTATCCCTGAGACTGTCCAAATTACCTCCAAATTGTCTCCAGCTTTTAAATTATCATCATTTTAAAGACAGGGTTGCACTATGTAGCCCTAGCTGTTCTGGAATTAACTATGAAGATCAGGTTGGCCTCATAGAGAATCTGTCTGTCTCCCAGGGTACTGGAAAGGTGTGTGCCACCACAACCAGCCAATTTTTAAAATCTTTTGCTTTAGATCTTTTCACAGTGAATTTCTAAACTGTCCTATTTTGAGTAACGAAGCTTCTTATGTTCTCTCCAAACTGTAAGTTTTAAATACTACAGAGAGACCTCTTCCACCATCACATCTTCCTTCCACCTCTTCCCCTTTGTGCCCTTTTCTTCCCTGTATACAGAGATATACAAACTTACTATTGCCATCAAAATTAGCCCAATGAGAGGAAGGCTCATTGGTGATGGGCAGCACCTGCAATCCCGGTATCTGGGAGGAGGCAGGAAAACGAGGAGTTCGAGGACCTAGGCAGTCTGAGCTATGTGACAAAATGCCTCACTCACCCCCACCCGCCTAAGAGCACCTATGAGAAGCGTACATTGATGCTGACATTGACAGAGCCTTTTTAGTGCCCATTTAATAGAGTAAAAAGAAATCATTCATGCAATCAGATATCAATGAGAAAGCCCTATCCGGGTGTCCTTCCAGGAACTTACCATCTTAAGAGAAGGAAATGGCTGGTTTTCAGAAAAGAAATTTTCCTCCTCAGACAGAGATTCTGAAATTTTAAATTATAGAAGCCTGGTAAGTAAAATGACCCTAGAGCAGATCTTTTCCTGTGCACCGAATTACCAGATCTTTTAGGTTTAGTATTTCTGAAGACTTGCATTTGCTATCTTTAACCATTAAGAACCGCATTTTCTGAATCTAGCAAAAAAAACTAGCTCGTAATACTTCATGGCCACACCAAACTTTGTGGCCCCAAAAGTGATTATTTTCATATAAAAACTGTTAAGATGACTCTCTGAATAGTAGCCAGTAGTAACTCATCTATTGGTGGCATTTGGAGCTATATCAAAACCAGCTCAAGAAATTACGGATTTAAAAAAAAAAAATCTAAGAGTTGGGGCTGTAGCTCAGTTGGTAACCTGGTATGAATATAACCCTGGGTGCCAGCTTCAGGAATGAATAAAACTGGTCATGGCATACACCTGTAATCCCAGCACTTAGAAGGTAGAGGCAAGAGGATAAAAAGTTCCTAACTAAAGTCAGATAAAAACTTGAATTGAATAATTAAAGGTAAGCCTATGAAATCACATACTGAGATGGCCTTGGTGTCTAAAGCACCTCATAACCCTTCACAAAGGCAGCCACCACGTGGTTTTCACAAAGCACATTAAGTACCTGTTCTCTGTAGAACACTGTGAAAGTCAGTCTCTGGGACTATGAAACCACTGTCCTGCCTTTTAGAGATAACATATTCCAGCTAAAGGGGAGTGCAAAAGCACTGGGTTTCAAGAGGTGCATACATAAACCACTGAGCTCTGTTGAGAGAGGAATCTAGAGTGATGTGGGAAGCAGAGCGTTCTGGGAGGACCTGAGGCACTACGTTGTTAAGCAAAGTGACAGCTAGAGAGGACAGAGCTGACTCAAGCCCCGCACTGGAATCTGAGCCTGAGAGGCACTCTACTTTGTGATGGTTAAGAATTTTTGGAAAGAACTGACATAAAACTAAGGAAAGTAGTAAAATGCTTATTTGTATGTAACATCCTAGTTGAAAATCAGTTCATATCTACGAAATTACAATTAGATGATGGACCGATACTACAGTCATTAAAATGTCCAAAGATACAAATGTATCTATGCCAATCATGAAACAAAAACAATGCTTTCAAACCAGCACGTACGTTTCCGGTCTTTGGTTTTTAATGCAGTCACATGAGAAAGCTAGAAAACAAACACATAAAATGCAATTAGAAAAAAAATCCATAGTTTATGCAAGCAATCATGTAAAGGCAACTTGAAAAGCTAGTAAGCTAGAACATACAAAATGTGGAATTACCAGTTTAATAATAATAAACACTAAACTAAGCATTGTATACACTTTCTATTTGTATACATGCACATGAAATCATGACCAAATCCTTAAGAAAAAGAAAAAGATACAAAACTTCGTAAGTTAGAAAACTATTTGTATTTAGCTGTTTAAGTATCTAATAGGGATGAGATAAAGAATCATGAAAAATAACACAGTAAAACAAATTATACCGAGATCCTAATATGTATAAAAACTATCCCAACGCATAGTCGTTCTTATGTGCAGATTATTACTAAATTAGAAAAACGTAAACCATACTAAAGCTGAAGGGAAATCTGCATTTTGTGTCGCTGTTAATACCTTCAATAACTGGAGTTGGTCAAATGTTAATTCTTTTACTGGGATTTCAAACAATTCAACTGGATCAGCTTCAAATTTCTATTAGAAAAAGAGGAAAATGGTTTACTATTTTTGAATGTTTCCTGAAGATGAGATGCTCGTAGGTATCATGACCCCATGCAGAAAGTGCTTCTAACGTAACACTGCAGGAGCACGTTCTTGTTCTAGCTTTTTTTTTTTAATTTTTACTTTTTCCTTATAGTCCCAGAAAAGCCCACAGCCTTTCACATGCCGGGAAAGGCTCTCTCAACTCTGACATTCTGTTTTGACAGCAGGCAGCCAAAGCCTGGAAGAAGGAGGCCTCTGGAAGGGAGGAAGCACCCATGACAGAGCACGACGTCAGGCATCACTTCACTGCCTCCTTCATGCGGTATCCACTTCATTGGGCACGTACTCATGCTACATGCCTCGGAACTCAACATGCATTATAAGCGATTAATGCTGCAAATCAATTTCTAATTTTTCTAAGCCTTTTAATATTTAAACTATACTAAAATTGGCAGGTGCACACACACAAAAATCTATGAAAATGAGTCTGATTTATCTATATAAGCAATATTTAAGAACAATGATCTAGCATGTATCCTTCACAGGCAAATCTGCATCTTAAAGCCATATCAAATGTTATACTGTAGGAAGTACCACTCAGGAAATGAGTTAAGGTACCACCAATAAGTCAACTCAACATTAATAGTCATTGTGCAAATATATTCACTCATAGACGCTGGTACAAACCTGTGTATGCACAAATTTTTTCTGGAAGGACACACAAGAAACTATTAAGAATAAGGGAATGAGATCAAGGGAAGGGGAAGGAAGATTTGTCATTCATTTCATCCTATGAAATGCTTGCATTTTTAATGGACACGGGTGAATTGTTTTTACATGAAAGTGCTAACTTAAAAAAACAAAATTCAATATAAAAATATATACAATTCATTACTTTCATTCCCCCATTAACTCATTTGGATTCAACTTCACAGCAAGACAGTCTGCTGAAAACAAGGGATCAATAATACTCTTCAATAAGCTATGTCAGAAATGTAGCAAAAGTGGCCTTCACTATTGCTCCTTAGTTATTTTTTGAATAGATGAATCCTCTCCTTTTCCCTCCTGATACTATTCTACAGACACAGAAGGGTCCTTATCTAGGTCTCTACTTAGGGCCTCCTATTGCTAAGTAGGTAGAGCAGCTAGCCTATCAGATTCTATTGTCCAACAGCAGCAAAGTGGCTAAATTTAAACCACATCACTGAAAACGATACTCAATTAAAAAAAAAAAAAATCCAAGAAGAACCTTCCTAATTTAAGTCTCTTAGAAAATACTTGGTTCATGTATATGCTCCAGGTCAGAGTATCTAACAGTGACAAGGACACTTTCAAAACAGTAATGATAAATCTTAAGGATTCCACGTGCAGTTTCAAATTTCACTATGAACTCTTCACTGTATCACATGTCCCTCTTCTTACTGCTTCTGCTGCACCTATGTCTCACTGCTCTGTAGCCCTCAAATTCCTGCATCTCCATCTAACCTGCCTTGACTGAGAGACCTTCTGAATACTGATGCCACACCACTCCACTGTGGTCCCTTGTAGCTTTGGCTAAACTGTGCCACCTGATCAATTAAAATATGAAGCAGAAATAGATGGAGTCATGGGGAAATAATCGTCCTCTTCTGCCTCAATATTGTACCTAAGGGACCAATACAGAAAATACTTGGCATGCCCCTTCATCAGTAACATCAAAAAGTAAATTCAGCAACACTGATGCCTGACTCTAGGAAATCATTATTGCCATCAAGCCTATCTCCTAATGCTATAAAGGCTTAAGAAGAACTGGTAGTAATTCACTTAGTAAATGAATTTACCAACTGTAACAAGTAACTAAAAGTTTAACAAATGTATTACAGTAAGTGTAAAATACAAGCATGTCAACATACCCTTTTCATAGTCAAACAGCAGGTGAGATCATGATACACCACAGGTACAAAGTCCTTTGAAAGGTGGACATCAAATTCTACAAATGCTGCACCCTGACAGGAGAAAATGTACCAAGAGTTTCAAACAAGCAGACAACACATTTCTCATCACACATCAATTGTTTTTTGTTTAGGGTAAAATTATAATTTTGAACATAAAGCCATTATAATTTTGTACAACTATATACAAGATTATAATTTTGTACAATAAAACCACTTCATAAATATCTCACTTCAAACTTCTCTAACTTGGTTAACTGGTCTCCTACAATTTTCTGTTTTGCAAAAGCATAACTTTTTCCTGGCCAAAAAAAGGTGTGTGTTGGGGTATCCTGTTCCATTTGCAAACACTGCACTAAGAAGCAGTGAGACAGCATTTAGGGCAAGCACAAGACTCCCTCTATATATTCCAGCTAAACAACAGAGCCTCAGGGAGAAATAAGAATATGCTACACAGCACCCCCTGACTCCGCTCCTGGAGTCACCTGACCACATCAGACCATTTGCTGGAGGTAGTCTGAGAGTTAGGAGACCATTTGCTGGAGGTAGTCTGAGAGTTAGGAGTGCTTGGTGCTCTTGTGGAGGATCCAGGTTCAGTTCCCAGCTCACAAGTCAGGTCACGTATAGCACAGTCTACAACTCTAATCCCCAGAGGATTTGATGCTCTTCTCTGGACAGACAGACAGACAGACACACACACACACACACACCTTCCCATGCAAATTAAAATTCTTTTGAAAATACCACAGTTTCTAAAGGGAACAACAGCATTTCCTCGTAGTTCCACCTACACATGAAGTCACACTTTCCTAGTTAAAATGTTTTATTTTACATAATCACACATCTGAAAAAAAACTTTACCAAGAGATAAAATGTCGCTTAGTTAGCAACAAACTAAAACTAGTTCCAAATTATGAACTATGGTCCAGTATATTCCTGGATTAGTATATCCTTCCAAATAAAAGACAAAACTATGTACTACATTTTTTGATACAGAATCTCACTGTGCAGCCTTATCTGGCCATGAATTTAGAGATCCAATCTGCCCTGACTCACAAATGCTGGGATTAAAGATAAGTGCCACTTACTTTGGGAAGTAAAAACCACTGTGAAAACCTGTGCGAAGAAATAAGATTCCCTCTCATCCCCCACCCCAGTTTAAGTGTAGAGCCTGAGTCTCTCTGGTGCAGGACGAAAAATGAACTTTAATACTTAATGATAGGATAAAAGAAAAAATTTAACCTAAGTTTGTTTTCTTTTACAGGATAGAATGATGTATTCCAATGTGGTACTTCACACGTGTATTGATACATTTATTTTATGTATATGAGTACACTGTAGCTGTCTTCAGACACACCAGAGGGTATCCAATCCCATTACAGATGGTTATGAGCCACCATGTGGTTGCTGGGAATTGAACTCAGGACCTCTGGAAGAGCAGTCGGTGCTCTTAATCACTGAGCCATCTCTACAGCCCCCAGATACATTTTTAAAAGTGTCATATAAAGACCTCTGTCTGGGCCACCTGGAGTCCATAGCCAAAGAGCACCGGAGAAAGCTACCCTCCCAGGAGCTTGGAAAAGCCGTGAGTGGGGTTAAGGGGAGCAACACCCAGACCCGCCCGGATCCGCCGGGATCCAGGGCCTGAGAACCCGGGGCCAGGAAACCTCTGGACCTTCCAGTTTCATCTGTGGGTGGAGACCTTTGCCTGGGCCACCAGGGGCCTGTGCCTGGGGACCTCAGCCTGGGCCACATGGCTCCAGGAGAGAGCGGGTATCCCAGGAGTGCTGACACACCTTCGAGCACAGGCAAAACCACCACTTCTGTTCAAACTCACTGGATCAAGAGGGACCCTTGCAGAGCCATCAGGGCATAGGAACCAAGGGACGGCTGGGGACAAGATCCTTCTGATTTCTTTCTGCACCCCGGAGCAGACCCTGTACCACAGCTCTCCAAACCCAAGCACCTCTCAGAGAGAGCTGGTCTTCAAGGAGTACTGACACAGAGGCCTGCAAGAGGGGCAAGCCACAACCTGACAGAGTAAGATCAGCTAACATCAAAGTTAACAAGATGGCAAAAGGCAAGGGTAAGAACATAAAGAACAGAAACCAAGAGTACTCGGCACCATCAGAACCCAGCTCTCCCACCACAGCAAGCCCTGGATACCCCAACAC
>CM052701.1:42864785-42898906 GCA_028551405.1 Uromys caudimaculatus | reverse complement strand
GAATTCCCTCATAGAGGCGGGGATGGGGAGGGGATAGGGGGTTTCCAAAGAGGAGACCCAGAAAAGGGGAAACATTGGAAATGTAAATAAAGTATCAAAAAAAAAAAAAAAAAGTGTCATATAGAACTCTCCTCCAGACAAGCAAGATGCCCAAAGGAAAGAGGACCAAGAGGAAGAAGGTAGCCCTGGCCCCCACCATCAAGAAACAGGAGGCCAAAAAGGTGGTCAATCCTTTGTTTGAGAAAAGGCCCGAGAACTTTGGCATTGGGCAGGCCGGACATCCAGCCCAAAAGAAATCTAACATGCTTCGTCAAATGGCCCCGCTACATCAGGCTGCTGCGGCAAAGAGCCATCCTCTATAATCGGTTCACCTCTATAAGTGGTTCAAAGTACCTCCTGCCATTAACCAGTTCACCCGGGCCCTGGACAGGCAAACCTACTCAGCTGCTTAAGCTTGCCCACAAGGACAGGCCAGAGACAAAGCAAGGGAAGAAGCAAAGGCTCCTGGCCCCTTGCTGAGAAGAAAGCTGCTGGCAAAGGGGACGTCCCAACTAAGAGACCGCCTGTCCTCTGAGCAGGGGCCAATACAGTCACCACCTTGGTGGAGAACAAGAAGACTCAGCTGGTGGTGACAGCGCATGATGTAGACCCCATTGAGCTGGTGGTTTTCCTGCCTGCCCTGTCTTGAAAGATGAGGGCTGCACTGCTGCATCATCAAGGGGAAGGCCAGGCTGGGGCGCCTGGTCCACAGGAAGACGTGCACCACTGTTGCCTGCACACAGGGTAACTCGGAAGACAAGGGTTAAGCTGGTGGAAGCCATTAGGACCAATTATAATGACAGGTATGACAAGATCCGCTGCCACTGGTGAGGCAACATCCTGGGTCCTAAGTCTGTGGATCTCATCGCCAAGCTGGAAAAGGCAAAAGCTAAAGAACTTGCCACTAAACTGGGTTAAATGTACACCAAGTTTTCTGTACATAAATATAATTACAAAATTAATGGGTAGGTGTACTTGGCACCAAGGGCGATGACCTGAGTTGAACCTCCAAGACTCACATGATGGGAGGGGGTACTGATTCGCACAAGTTGTCCTCTGACCTCCACACATAGCAGCCCAAGCCCCCACCCCACAAAAATAAAAAAATGCAATGAAGTGTTAAATAAAATCACTACCTTTTATTAGCATTATTTCTAAAGTAAAACCAAGCATTAAGAACTTTTACCTCAAAAAAGGAAGGAAGGGACGTGGTGGCTCATACTTGTAATAATCATAGCACTTGGGAAACAGAAGCAGGGGACCACCTAAATTCAAGGCCAGCCTGGGTGAGCTAGATTGAGTTTTAAGCCACGTTCTGCTATTTAGACAGCAAGATCCAGTCTCAAAACAAGAGAGAGAGGGAGAGAGGGAGAAAGGCAGAGAGAGAGAGAGAGAGAGAGAGAAAGAAAGAGGGAGTGTTTTAAAGTTCTTGTTCATTTTTTGCTCTTTCAAAATATCTGGGTTTAGTTCTCAGCACCCACATGATGGCTCTCGAATGGTTGTAACTCTAGTTGTACAGGACCTGACACCTTCCGGCCTCTAAGGAAACCAGACACAAACACTTACACAGCACTTACACAGGCAAAAACACTCATACAAATAAAATATGTTTAAAGGTTTCATATTACTCTGTTATTTACATATAAATCTTCATCACAAATCTAAACACAAACACCAAAAGATATTTATTCTTCACTTAGAAACATTTTCAGATAGTTCTCTTTTATCTGTTAGTAAAAACTGGAGGAGATCCCCGTCTCCATCTCAACAATCCAAAGTTGTTTAAAGAAAGGATACTTACATGACTGGCAGCATTTCTTAAAGAAGCAATAGTATTTTCCTGTACTTTAGCCAGCCTGAAATAAAGAAATACAGTCATTAAGGACTAAAGAAAAGAAACATTGTGGTAAGCCAACTACATCACATCTTCAATGGTGAAAACAGGACTTACCTTCTATGCTGAGGCTAATTTTACTTTACTCAAAATATGATAGTGAACACTTTTGGCTGGTATGTGCACTTCATAAACACAAGCTCTGTCACTTACCATGACAGATGTATTCCAAGTCACAATACATAGCTTCCCTGAACTCGAATCTTTTCTTGGAAACAAGTAAGGTGTCTGATTAAGGAAAACAATCCTTTTCAAGGGAACAAAGAAACTGAAAAGAAATGTACTATACTTATAAAGCCTCCAAATGACTTCATACTGGCAAAACATGGGGAACTGGGAACGACTGACACACCAACAGGGTAGATCTCATTAAGGAGGAGAGTAGCTGGAGGGATAGCTCAGTAGAAAGAATGTTTGCTTCTCAAGCCTAAGAACTTGAGCCCAGACTGCAGTGAAAAAGGCCAGGCATGGTGCTGTGGTAGGCTGCACAGGAGGACTGCAGGGGCTTGCGAGCTGCCATGCCAACTACACATTCAATGAGTCACCTGGTGTCAAAGGTGGAGAGTTCTTCATCTTACATCTTACTGTAGCCTCATACCTGTGCAGTAGCACATGGGCATACATACATAACACACACACACACACACACACGCACGCACGCACGCACGCACATGGCTAAGGAGAGAAGTTATTAACATGGAACTTGAAAGTGCTTCTTACTTGGTTTGGAGACCTAAGAGATCCTAATGATAACCAGAATCATTTTTTTATTTGTTTGTTTTTTAGAAACTGAGTTTCTCTTGTTCCACATCTCGTATAAGTATGTAAGTGTAAGTAGTAAGTGGCTGTCCTGGAACTTGCTCTGTAGATCGGGCTGGCCTTGAACTCACAAAGTTCCACTTGCTTCTTCATCCCAAGTACTGTGATTAAAGGTGTGTGCCACCACTGCCATGCCAGAATGATGTGGGGGCTGGAGATGGGATTCATTGGATAAGAGCACTTGCTATCCTAAAGAAAATGAGTTTGCCACCCAGCATCCACACTGGATGGCTCACGACAACCTGTAACCCCAGTTCTAGCTGATCTGACAGTCTTCATATTCAGTGAGCACTGCCCACACATGAATACATATGCACACACAAAAAAAACCTATTTTTTTTTTTAAAAATAGGATTAAATTTTATAGTAGAAAGCCTAGAGCAATGAAATACAACTGGGAGGGAAAAACAACTGCATTAGGCTGGCATTTGTGTCTGATGAAGTCTACGCTTAACTCTATTCCTTGGACTAACACTTCCATAGAACCATGGCTATGCAGAGAAGAACCACTAAGGATAATCTTGACCAACTCTTCCATGCGTGAGGAAACTGAGACCCAGACAGAGCAGCAATCAAAAGGGCAACAATCAAAGAGTGATAACAAAGAGGCCAAAAAGCTTTCTGCATTAAAAACCTCCCTCCTGGCTTTCAATTTTTAATGTCTTTTTCATTATGCAGCCAGTATATCAAAGAGATTGAACATTATCTCAGGAAAGACCTTGTTTCTATTGAAATAATAATTCCTTTCATCACCACTTTCTGACATTTAGCAGTTAAAATCCTATTGACTTTACCAAGCTTGGACCACTGAATAGTAATCGTATCCAAATATGCAACTTACTTGGCAGTTGTCGTTGAGTTCCCTGCACCACGATGTCCAACATCCAATGGTATTCTTGGTTTCCAATACTTGGAAAACGAAGACTGCATAGAACAATTATATCCTGGTAATGGCTTGATGATGATAAAATCAACTTCCATAGGAAAAAGGGGGGGAAGGGCGTGATTAGAAAAACCACTATAGGCTTAAAGGCATCTGAACCAGTTTTGTTAAATTCTATCAAACAGAAAAAGATAAAATTGATTCAGAGTAAGTGCAGAAAATTTAGTGACTACGCTCCTAAAAGTGTTATTGTACTATTAAATAATGAAAGTAAATAATAGTTTGCCTTTATCATTCACAATATTTAAACTAATAAAAATGTTGGCACAACCTCAGTTTAGCTCTAAGGGCCTATCGGCTTCTCCCCAGCTTACCTCTGACTTTGCCTATAGTTTTCCTGGAATTTCTGCTCATGATGGGAAGAATGAGGATCCCGGCGCTTCTCCCGGTCTCAGCGATGGTGGATGACAGGAGGCACGCTGTGCCCACGTGTCCAGGAAGAACATCACCCTGAACTACATGCTCGCTGAGATCTTCCTAAAAAATGACGTTCAGAATAGCCTGAATTTTTATTTACATTTTAAAAACTTCTTTTGGGTGTCAGAGAATGAGGAAGTTTGGCAGCAAATGCCATCACATGTGTGTAGAGGTCAGAGGACAACTTGTCAGAGATGAGTCTCTCCTATCATGTCATGTCATCAGGCTTAGCAGCACTGTGCTATGCATCAAACTATGCAAAACCTCTATTAAAATGTTTAAATATATTTAGTTATTAAATGAATGTGGGGGAGGGTATATGCATATGAGTACAGTGCCTGTGGAGGCCAGAAGAGGTCGTCAGATTCCCCGGAGCTGGAGTTCCGGGAGGTAATGAGCGGCACCACCCATACACTACAAACTGAGCTCAGGCCACTCAAAGAACAGAAAGGGCTCTTTTAGCCATCTTTCTGGGCTGGCCTGAATGTTTAAATACTGTAAATTTTCAGCCCCCAAAAAACTTTGAAGTGAACATGGAATCTATGGAAGACAACTGATAAGACAGAAATCTAGGACTAGAGCTTAGGTGGTAGGGTACTTGCCTAAGTATTCATGGAGCCCTGGGTTTGATCCCCAACACTGGACAAAACCAGATATGGGTGTGCAGTCTTCAAAACCCAACATTAAGTTTTACTTTTTAACTTTTTAGAAGCAAGATGGCTTAGCAGGTAAAAAGTCTGCTATGAAAGCCTAGTATCTTAGTTACTTTTCTATTGCTGTGATAATATACCATGATACCCTAAAGTAAAGTAACTTGGGGATGGAAAGGGTTATTTCATCTTATAACTTAACTTGTAGTTCATCATCCAGAGTAGTCAGGGTAGACAGAAATCAAGACTAGAACCTGGAGGCAAAAACTCAAGCAGAGGCCATACACAAGCACTGCCTACAAGCTTGCTCCTCACAGCTTTCTCAGTCTCCTTTCTTATACCATCCAGGTCTACCTGCCCAGGGGTGGCACAATGAACTAGACTCCCCACACCTATCAATAAGAAAATACCCACAGACTAATCTTACAGAGGCATTTTCTCTATTAGGATGCCCTCTTCCCAGGTTTGTCTAGGTTTGTGCCAAGTTGACAAAAAACAAACAAACAAAAAAAACCCCAAAATATCAACACATCTGGAACCTGGGTTAAACAGTAGACCTATATACAGAAGGGACCAAATCGCTAAGTGTCCTCTGACCTCCACAGGAGCATGTGGCATACAAATCTCACCAATATGCATTCCCCTACCCCTCCACACACCATGTAAACATATACATACAATAAAAAAATTTATTAACTTCTTGTTAAACATTCATACTAAGTAAAAAAAAAATAATAAAGTTACCATCATGGGGAATTGAGTAATAAAAGACATTTGAAGCTGAGGCTATAGCTCAGGTGAGATGCTTGTCAAGCATGCATGAAGCCCTGTTTCCATTTGCAGCACAACAGAAACTGGGCAGAGAGGTCATACCTATAACTAAGGCAATCTTTAACAACAGAGTTCAAGGCCAACATGGAAGAACTACAAAGTCCTCATTAGGAGAAAAAAAGACTTCCACCATGAGATTCAGTTTGGTTATCCATCAGTGGGTATACAGCTGCCTGACCCTCTTTAATCAATCCATGGAAAGGTCTTTGGAAGATTTATATTTATATTACTTAATAGGTATGGGAAGCTTGTCCTGATTTAAAATATAATTCTACTGAAACTGTCTTACTCTGTTCTTCCAAAAATTTTCTAAGGAGCAAAATGTAATCATATACAAAAATAAGTTCAGGCCTGAATTCTTTGTCTGGTCCCTAACTGAAATAACTACTTACCTCAAAAAAGTCAAAGATTAGTTCCAGGTTATCTGGTTCCATTGTCTGTATGCTGTACTCTGTCCACCGATCAGGCTGCAAGCCATACCCACATTCTGGCTGTGAGTGCCTGCACTTGAACTCATTGTCACTTATTAAGGATATCTCCAGGCTGTTGGTCATTTTGTGAAGAACAGTGGGAGATACCTTATCATCATCATCTTCTTCTTCCTCCAGACCCTCTAACGTAAGCTTTACCCTGTATTGACAAAGGAAAGTAATGAAGCCTAGAAAGAATAATTCACAGAATGCACATAAATACAAATTCAAAGTATTCTTAAATAACAAAAATCAGACAAAGAATATCCACACTGCAAGTTTCTTTACTACACTACCAACTATAGCTAGCTCTAAATTTCTTAGCCTTCAAACAGGAAGATCTCATTTTAGATAGATGATTTGATAGATGAATTTACCTCACAGGCACAAACTAAGCTAAAGTCTATCAGTGCATTTTTAACTGTACATTAGAACTGGAGGTTTAAACTGAACACTTTCCACTCTTCTCTCTACCACAGTAGTAGTCCAGGTACCTTCAAAAAGTAACTACTAAAGAAAAAATACTACATCAAACATCATTTTGTATTTCTATGAACCACTTCTTCATTTTTTGTTTTGCTCATATGTGTGAAATAGGGTCTCATACTATGGTGGCCTGGTACTAGCTATGGAACCCAGGCTAGACTCAAATGCAGACATAGTAATCCCATTGTCTCAGCCTCCCTAGTGCTAGGCATGAGCCAGGACTTGAGTCTCTGTGCATGGATAGTACTATCTAATAAAATAAACCAACCTAGTCTCATAGCAATAAAAACAAAGACTGGTTTCCCAATCCACAGGGCCACAAAGCCTTGTCTACTCCTAGAGAGAGGCAGATACTTTTATTAGTATTAGTTGCAGATACTTTTATTGCCAAAAAGTACACTGAGGTCTGAAATATTTCTTCCATCAATTAATAGAGATTAACCAAATGAAGTACTACCAATGTAGAGAACAAGTTATTGTAGAAGGTAACATACTACAAAAAAAAAAATTCCATATTTGCTTTTATTGATGAGAATTGAACCTAGGGCCTCATCCATGCTACTAGCATTCTAGATTTAAATGGAATCTGACTTACAACTAGAACTTTATTAGTGTAGACTGCTCTCTCTGTATAAGTCCCTGCCCAATTACTTTTGCAAGCCATATAATTGAGGTCTCCTTGAGAGGCTAAAGATGCAGATTACTCTATTAATAATATTGTTCTAATATTACATAATAGAATTTGTCAATAACTCAAAACAAAAACCAACATCTCCTCTCAGAAAGTAAATTCTTAGAACTTGTTCTAGACAAGTATTAACCAGCCAGAGGTATAAACCAGGCAAGACCAGAAATGTACAGAAACAAGCAGACAAGAGAAATGGTTGAAAGATTAAAAAAGGGGGCAAGTCTAAAGGAAGGGGATCTGTGATGGGAAAGATAAAGAGTGTCTTCAAACAGCTATATAAGGCTGGAGTCCACTAAAGAGAACACTGCTGCTTTAAAACGATGAATGAGTCAATCAGGAAGGAAGGAAGGAAGGAAGGAAGGAAGGAAGGAAGGAAGGAAGGAAGGAAGGAAGGAAGGAAGGAAGGAAGGAAGGAAGGGAGAGAAGGAAGGAGGGAGGGAGGGAAGGAGGGAGGGAGGGAGGGAAGAAAAGAAAAATGAAAGGTATATTATAAATTGTTACTATTGAGGTGCATGTCCACTGCTATATTTAAAATGCAAAAGCTAACCAACTTTTAAAATTACCAAGGCCCTTACAGATGCATTTGTTTTCTAATCCATGGGGGCTAAATCTATCACTAATATAAATTTGGGTGAAAATGATGGCCAGAACAGTCAACTATGTCTAGATACGCACATTTATTTCAACAGGAATCAAATCATTTAACTTGTAGAGTCCAACTACATAGAGTTCTAAGAAAGTAAGTATTTCAGTGAAAGTCATCAGACTGACTTCATTCAAAACCCTCAAAGTGATTTCTATATAAACCAGAATGGCATAAGATTCAGTTTTTCTATTTTGGTTTTGTTGTTTGTTTTTTGAGACAGGGTTTCTTGGTTTAGTCCTGCCTGTCCCAAAAATTCTGTAGACCAGGCTAGCCTCAAACTCACAGAAATCCACCTGCCTCTGCCTCCTGAGTTCTGGGTTGTGTGCCACCATCCATAGGCAAGATTCAGTACTAATTTTGCACTCAAAGTGCAGCACAAGGAAAAAAAGTAAGTAAGCCAACTAATGTCTTACTCTGAGAAATGTCCAATGAGCAATGAGACAATTCACTAAACAGTGGAGAGTACTGCATGCCTATAATCTCAGCACTCAGAGTGGGCCGAAGCAGAAGTTCAAGTCCACTATGGATATACAATAGATCAACAACAACAACAACAACAACAAAAAAACCCAAACAGTTTGAGTCCAAATAGTCAAAGCACCCATACTAAATTCTATCACAATAGCTAATATAAAGGGCTTAAAATGCCACCCACTTTTCTTACCTGTGATTGGGATACATATTATAACATACTTGGGTAATTATAAAGATTTATAGAGTATAATATGATTATAAATTCATATTAAATAAACTTAAGGTCTCTGGTTACTAAAAAATAAACTTTTCTACTCAGCTTTGATAATGTGCCAGTTACAGTATCAAAAGCTTGCTAGTTACATATCAAAACTTGAAATTATTGATTCCAAAACCACATGATTAATGTCAAGAGGAAAGTCAGGCTACATCTTAAGGAAACCACCTTACTCAGATTTATGTTCAATGATATTACAGAAAAACTAACTACTGTTGTAAAGCTTTTCCAACTGTCCCTCAAATGGGGGAAGAGAAGGGAGCAAAAGAGGGAAGGAACAAGAAGAGGAAGAGGAGGACAGGGTGGAAAGCCCCAGAGTCTGGAGCTTCCAGGATAACTTCTACTTTCATTGTCAAAAACTTTAAGTCATAACAAAGTTTTGACTCTAAAGGCCAATTCTAGCAATTGTTTTCTATTTACGCCATTTTCCACTCGCCACAAATCGCTTCTGTTTTATCAATTTGAAAGTAATCCCTACAGTATGAAAGATTAAATGAAATTACAAAAATACATGAGCCTAGAAACCACTTGTTTTTACAAAAATGAGTTTTTCTGGTTGCAAATTTAGAGGTAAGACAAATGTATAACAGTAGCAATTTGAGTAGCAACTGTTCATTATCCTAGAACCCTATAATTTTAAAGGTTAAAACCACATTAAGTCAGAAATCTACAGTAACAGCAAAAATTAATGGCCTAAGTAAAACAATCACATGGTCATACCTAAATCTAGATTTTTTGAACTTTTTCTTGGTAATTGAGACAGGAGGTTTCTCAGAAAAATGCAGGCGCAATCTTATTTCAGTCTGACATGTAAGCCATCCAGAATCCAGTGTTTCAACACCATCTGGCGGGATAAATAGGAAGGATAATATCATTACATATTTTTAAGCAGTCTGGTTATTCATGTTAAGATGTACACATTAAGAATTCTAGTTTACATTCATATTTCAGTACTGATATTATGTAATACTGGTCCTTTCCCAACATTAAAAATAATTAATGTGTTACACTAATTAAAGGTAATCTTAAATGTATCACTGAAAAAGAACTTTCATTTGAAGTTAGAGAAACAAAGATAAATGACTACTAACAACTGCCACTGGGGTTGGAGAGATGTCTCTGTGGCTGCTCTTCTAGAGGAGATGGGTTCAATTCCCAGCACCCACAGGGTAGCTCACAAGTGTCTGTAACTCTAGTTCCAGAGGATCTGACACCTTCACACAGACATACATCCAAACAAAACCAATTAATGCACAATAAATTATAAAAAGGATGGTTGGGCACACACATTTAATCCCAGCACTCAGGTGGCACAGTCAAGCAGATCTCTGAGTTTGAGGCCAGCCTGGTCTACAGAGCAAGTTCCAAGTCAACCAGGGCTGCATAAAAGAAACCCTGTCTTGAAAAGAAAAACCATTACAGGCTAGGCATGCCAGCACACAACTTAGACACCAGGACTCAGGAGACAGAAGCAGGCAGATCTCTTATTAGTTCCAGGTCAGCCAAAGCAACAAACTAAGAGACCTTGTCTCAAACAAATGAATAATAAAAATGTTATCTTTTGTAAAAACAAGATTCTAAAAATTAAGCATTAAAGCCTTTCAAGCACTTTATACTATATTGTTTTATAATACTTTCTAATGAAATAATGGAGAAAGGTTCAATTCCTTTTTAAATACTGCCATAGCATATACACTGCCATAGCATATACACTGTGTTTAATCCATATAGTAAATGCTCGCCAAAACATTTTTGCCAAGAAAACACACTAGTCACCAGCAACTCATGTCTGGTTCAGAGTCAGACCAAAGGCACTTCTACCCCTGTCCCACTTCTGACTCTCAGGTACAGCAACCTAGAGGAGACAAGGCAGCACTCAGTCTGATGGACTGGGAGACATCCGACCACTGCAGGAAGTTTGAATTCTGAGAATAAAGTACTTACCAGAACAGAAAATTATAAAAACAATTCACATTTTAAACATATTTTGAAGATAAAGAATTTTCAACTTAACTAAAAAAAATTTTTTTTAAGAGTCAGCCAGAATTACTAGAACATTATGGCTGTCTGGATTTATTGTAAACACATTATTTAAACATACAAAATACACAAATTTAGCCTACAAGCAACATTTAGCTCTTTAAATATTTAGAACCATTATATTTCAATATAATAGTGTTAAAAAGAAATGGTATGCTAGCATTTTCATACTAATAATATATATAATTTTAATTTTTAAAAAATATTTGTACCTAATTATTGGTACAGTACCATTAATATACATATACACCATGTGTATTCAAATCAGAGTGACTAGCATATCCACCTCTTTTACAAGGTCTTTATAATTATGCAAACTCAATAATCTGAAATGACCAAACACTAAATACGAAAGTTTGAAACTATGATTTAACAAAATATACTTGTCTCTGTTTTCAATGTTGCACTGTGTTGTCTCAGTGTGTTACATTTTTTCAATAAGATGTTAACAGGTTAAGCATATTAAATGTTTTCAAAATTCAGTCTCACTTACTGTGGATTCCAAATTGTCCATCGTCAATAATGATTTCACTTTCTAGAATTCAAGGAAAATAAAAAGCCTAGTTAAAAACCTGGATGATGTGTACAGAACGAATGAACAATTGAGAACTTAAGTACTGCTTAAAATGTACGTCTACAACATAAAGCAGCCTAAAGTGAATAAGCATGTTTCTTGTAGCTCTACATGAAGTAGTTCCTTTCAGAAGACTAGCAAGCAGTGTTGCCTACAGACCTGAGTGACTGTTCACACACAGAAGGTCCTGAGAAGAAGGTGCCCTATACAGGACTGGGAGGAAGCTCAGCACCCACCATCCATGAGCCTAACGAGCTGCTGGACAAGAGATCCTTGCTTATGTCTCAAGCCAACAGTCTTGGCACAATTAAAATGCTTATTTTTAGGAGGTGCACTTCCGGAACTTGGCTAAAGGTTGAATTTCCTCAAACCCCAACAATCTTACAGACAGCCAAACGCTTTATAAACAGCATAACTGTGCACAGAGAGCTGTGGAGAACTACCAAATAAGTACTAGCACAGTACCTCGCCATCTCAAGATCTTGAAAAAAGATACAAAGCTGTATCTAGTAAAACATGAAATGTTCTCTCAGCGTTCACCCCAGCTTACTTTAAGCAAGCCTGAGGTAGCTGTCAGAACATTAGGTGTTTCCTAAAGACTGCCCAGCAGGCCACACACTGTCTTTACATTTACATCGCCTTCCCCCAAAGCAGAACATTAATTTCTACAAGAACAGAAATAAAATTATTCCACTTCTCACAAGGCCAAAATATATTTAATTTCAAGATGCATCCAAATGCATACGGTTTTAAAATACCTAATTTTCATTAAGCTCTGACTTCAATGAGACTACTGTAATTCTAAAGATGCTGCCATAAAAACTATCAAGAATATATTAAAACATATAAAAAGAAAACCCAAAGGAAGATGGAATGAGACATCTATAAACAAAATGTGTTCTTTAAAGAGGGCAAAGCAGAAACCCCCACCACTTCCTAAACTAAAAAACCCATAATCTCAATTTTGATTTTCTGTAGGAACTAAAACGTGCACTTCTCAGACTAATTCAATTCACAAATACAAGTGAGTAGTTTCATGTATATAAAATGGGTTAAGATCCTTAACACTTGTATGAAGAGAAATGCCATTTTTGTCACAGAAAATTGAATAAAAAGCAAAAACAAGACAAAACAAAAAAAGACTTCTAACATAAATAACAGCACAGCCAGGAGGGAACGTAAATGAAGTCGAGGAATATATGTCAACTATAACAAAGAAATGTAAATTCGTTTAAGTATTTACTAGTATTTAAAAAACAAATATGATAACTTTATTAGCATTCAAGGCTGAACTTCTAAGAGATTTTGTTTTGGATCAATTATTTCTTAAAATGTTCTCTAAACTTGAACAAGAAATCTAATGAAGCCATGACTCCTTAGTCAAGAATGTTATTACTTTCCAACTCCAGATTGAAATAAGTCTTATAATAATCTAAAACCCCCAAACAAAAATAAGTAAACAAGCATCTCTAATAATTCACAGAGAAAGGCTATAAAAACTGTTCAGTCTTGAACTTAGGACCCATGAAATGCTAGTGAAATCTAGAGCCCTGACAATGCATACGTCCCAAGCTCCCGTGTAGCACATTAGTAACTTTACGCATATGCCTCAAACAGACGCAGTTATGCCCATACCTAAAGGGGTTATTGCTCGTGGTTGTAGATGAGTCTCCCACTTGTGAACTATGACTTGACATGGACCACCGATAGTCTGCAATTTAAAAGTTAAACGTCTGCAATAATTTCTTATATCTTATTTTCTACCCATGATTCCATTAGATGTTTGTGGCCTATGTCTTACACTAAATATGAGACCAAGAAACAAGAAATTCATCTTGCTAGTTATTCAATACTATATGTCCCAAAAAGAGTTAAGACAATAAAATTAGATAAACTGGCACACAAAACTCTTAAAGCCATTTGCAAATTTATTCATAATACTTTGTGGGGTTTTTTGTTTTTGTTTTTTTTTAAGAAAATTTAACTTTGCACCAATACTAATTCTACTGTAAATTAAAATTAACACCAATTATACTTTCTTTTGTATGTCAGAAGAGTGTTTCTAAGTATTCCCCGGCTCTACTAGAAAAGAAAACAGTCTGAATAGGCCTATGAGAGAGAACAGGGAAGGCAAGAGCAAGTACCTCAGGATCACAGCACAATTACAGCAGGAAGCCTGAGGTATAACAAGTCCTCTACTTTACTTAGGAATACTAAGTTTATTACATTTTCTCATATTACAATAACCCATGTTTGCAAAGAACACAAGAAATCCTAGAAGAATAAATACATACATGTATAGCTAAGTTTAAGAAATGAATGTGATAAAAGGGAAACTAAATTAACATCAAATTTGAGTTTTATGCATTCAAGTTGAAAAAAATCATAGTATAAATCCCTAATGTTCTCATGCTTCCTTACTAGTGAAGAAAATGATGTGCAGCTGCTGACACAACTGTACAACAAGAATGAAGCAACAGCAAAGGCCCTCTGAAGCAAACTCAAGGCAGAGTAAAGCAGCTGACACTTAAAATTATGTGCCAAAATGAAACTGCAACCTTATAGACTTTTACAAATTCTCTGATAATTTTAACAAAATACAGAGAAGCAAACTATTTCAGGATTATTACTACCAATATAAATCTTTGAACCTGTAGAATATAAACTTCTCTGTGTTTATTATACTCCTTTAGATGGCTCTTCCATTGCTGATTTCATTTGATAAATGTTCCAAATGGTAAGCATCCAACAAAACGGGCATATTATTAAACATAGTAAACACATAGTTCCAGCACTTAAACAAATTAAATTATTTTCTCAAATTTATAAACAGTTTAAAAACTACAATAGCATTGGGGGTTTATTCAAAGCACTAACAGTGGACAGGAAAAGAAATGTTCTTTCTCAATTCCTCCTTGTCATTACATCAGTCATCTTAGAATATGCTGAATGATATCATTTCTAATACACTAAAAACACATTTAATTTTGCATCATCTGCTATATGCTTAAAACTGGTTTTTAAAAAACTTTTTAAAACATTTTTTGGGATTGTGGGTATGTGCGGGTATGTGTGTGGGTTTAGTAGATTCCATCTGTCATTTAAGCTTCAAAGAAGTAAACGTATACATTAACACAGGCATGCTTCTTAGCAATGGAAGCACAAGACACTCACAGCCACTATCACTCCACCTTTCCCTCAGTCTTCTTCTATTTTTTAGCTGCCAAATATTGTCTTTTCTTCAAAGACTGTTTGGACTTACATTCTTAACAAAAGTCAATAACTAAGTGTGAAATAAAGCATGCCATGAACATGGATAAAAATTAGAAGGAGAAAAGGAGTGTTTATTTTGCTTTAGAGAATAACTTTACAGTAATGACTACAGTATCTACATCACCTAAGAACAGCTTTGTGAATTATATATTTCATAGGAAATCTATCTTAGTAATAATTTTAATACCTTGACTTTCACCAATTTTAGCAACAAACCTACTACTTACACAATAAAACTGCAAAGTCTTGAATAGTGAGGAATAGTCCAAAGGGCCAGTTTAGTAAGATGGTTTCTGTCTACAAGCATCCTCACTATAGTAGATACATGTCGGCTGATACACAAAGCGTTAAGAGAGAGTAAGGCTAACAGCACACCTTCAGTCCCAGCACTCAGCAGCCAGAGGCAGGTGGATCTGAGCCGGGGCCAGCCTGGTGTACACAGGAAGCAAGTTCCAAACCAGTCAAGACTACAAGTTAAGAACCCTGTCTCAAAAACAAACAAAAACAAAAACCCTAATTTATAAATACATTGATTTTTCTAAGCTGTTGACTATGGCTTTTACATTAGAAAAGGTAATTAAATTTAAATTTCACTAATGTGTTTAAAAAAATAAGACTGGAATATTTTAAAATTTAAACTCTCAGTGATGATTCAAAAACCTATAATCCTTTATGCTAATATGCTAATCTAATCTGCTAAATATAATCATTCATTCTTTAAAATTTTGAGAAAGAACATTCCATTCTGCAAATGATGTGATAAGTTTAAGCTTTGGGAAAGGTTATCTTTGGAGAAAAGGTAACAAGCGTTTTATTAACAGTAAATACCTACAGTTCATAATTTCATATGTAAAATTATGACTATGAAAATATCTCTAGACATGTATTAGTAACAAAAATATTTACAATATTTTCCGAAAAGATTTACTTATTACTTTTGAAAAGGTTTTAGTTATGTGCAGGCGTATCTGCACGTGGGCATGTCCTGCAGATGTCCTTGGAGGCCAGAGGTGTCAGACCCCTCGAAGTTGTACCCATAGTTGTGAGCCACCCAATGTGGGTTCTGGGACTCAAACTTGGGGTCCTTAACCACTGAGCCATCTCTCCAACCCCCTTGTTGCTTTTTTTCTTTTCAAGATTTATTTTATTTATTTATGAGTACACTGTCACTGTCTTCAGACACCCCAGAAGAGGGCATCAGATCCCATTACAGATGGTGTGAGCCACCATGTGATAGCTGGGAATTGAACTCAGGACCTCTGGAAGAGCAGTCAGTGCTCTTAACCATCTCTCCAGCCCTGTTGCGTTCTTAAATACTTGGTTGGATACCACTCAATTACACCAAGTGCCAGGAGAAACAAAAGAACAACATGTAGATGTGTTTAGTTTGTGTCTTTAATACATCAGCAAGCAAAATTGTGAGTCAGGTAAAGGCAGACAAACTTTAAAATTTAATTTTTACTGATTCCTTTCTTCCCACAATTTAAAAAACAACCTGCATGTGCGAGAACAGGATTTTTTTTTTTAACTTTACGATACCAAACTCAATTATTCTAAACATTTCTAATAAGTTCACTATGGAAATGGTCACCCTGAGATGATTCAAATAAAGGGAGATGGGTCTTAAGCAAAGCATTTGGCACCCAGAATATTATTGTATGAAGAAGCTACTCTACAAAGTGACAACCTACACTATTATGAAAATGAACAATTACCTCATACCTGACTCACTTGGTAAAGCATTTAAAAAAAGAAATAATGAAATAAATTATGACTACTAGCATTATAAAGTGTGATACTTTTAATACATAATGGTGTTTTCATAAAAATGAAATTTTCAAAAATTATATTCAAAAATTGGATAATATTTCAGTCTGAAAAAAGATATTAATTACTTAAATTTAAATTTTAATTCCTCAACAAAGTAGTTTAGGGCTGGACAGATAGGTCAAGAGTTAAGACACTGTCTGCTTTCCCAGAGAACTCAGGATTCAGTTTCTAGCACCCACATATCAGCTCATAGCCAACCATAACATGACTCCAGCCCCAACTGTGATGCCCTCTTGTCTGTCCTCTGTGGGTACCAGGCACACACACAAGTTGCAGACATACAGGCAAAATATTCTGTATGAAAAATAAATATTTTATTTAAAGCATATTTAGCGAAGTTGTGAAATCAATGGACTCTGTGTGGACAACTGTTCTATTCTAGGAATGTTCAATTTTTGTTTACTATATTTAAATAAAGGGAACAGCTGCTACCTGTTAAATTATAAAATGTAGCACACTAACATTCTATTCGAACTTTACAACTTCTAAAACAAACATGTGGCTTTGAGAACCCAAGAAGAGGAGAGGAGGGGCTCACAATATGCTCCCTTCCTTCCCTGTGTTCCACAGATTTACAATGTTGCTGCTAGGGATAGACTTTTTCCTTAGTGGTCTAGACATTGTCAAGTTGTTCACTCTCCTGTTAATAACCCTTCACTCCTGCTCCTATAAGTAACTCCAATTAAACTCAGTGGTGCATACACAAACACAAGCACACGTGCACACGAGAGAGAGAGAGAGAGAGAGAGAGAGAGAGAGAGAGAGAGAGAGAGAGAGAACAGAAAATAGAAAAACTGAGAAAAAGGACTTTATAACTCTACCAAACTAAAAAAAGAACATGTCAAGGAGAAGCAAAGTATGGAAAAAACATATGAATTGTGACCCTGTATTTGCTTACAATAAAATTTAGTGATTAATGGAACCCAGGAAGCCTGTACTCCAAGCCCTTCACTTCATTGATAGAGCTGGCATCCATCTAAGGGTGAAGAGCCAACACAAGCTCAGCTGCTAAATTCTGTAGCTGCCTAGCTAGACCTCCCCCAGTCCCTGCCCAGTGACCCTCTTTTATGGCCCGTTTCAGCTTTCCTATCAACCCTAATATTCATAATGTATGGATTCCACTCATTTTATACTTTCATGATTCAAGATGTCTTGTGTATGTCTACATTTTTTGGCAATACACTCTTAGGACAAAATTTCATCATAATTATAATAAAAAATGTTTCATTTTAAAAGCGCCACCAACTTTTAGAAGTGTCACTTTAAGCTAGCAGAAGGGGAAAAAATGTAGCCATATGTGTGGGGTTTTATGTAGCTATTTACTCTAGTCCATGAAAAACATACTTACCAGGGCAGCCCCTGCATCACACGGTACATGTGTACACGATACAGAGCAAGCACCTACTTGAAGAAACACACTCACCAACATATACTGTAAACTTTTGCAAGTATTACAAGGGAAAATTCTGTTACTGTTTGGCAGATGTCCTGCCAATTTTCCAAGAGGAATCAGTGGACTGATTTGTTGCTTTTGGTTACATATTCTATGAAAATAACAACACTACAGGTTGGTTTACTGTGGCCTGTGTTGACAATAGTTTTATGTAACTATGCCCAAAGGACTTACTGACTTTTACTGTCCAGATTCCCTTTTCCAAATAAAATTTAACTTCCCATTACACAAAGTTTTTTTTATACACCAGGACTCAGACTTCTAACGCATGAGTGATTTGTTTATCCACATTGTTCAATTTGAACTGGAAGATCTGACCATGAGGTACAACCCCTAGACCAAATAAACAGATGTTCTTTGCTGCTAGACTATTGTCAAGATAAGCCAACACAATGATCACCCATAATGTAATTTAAGTTCAATTACTGAATATTTACATAATGTTCTTGTAATAAAAAAAAAAAAAAAAGTAATAGGTGCAAAAGACAGCTGGAGTGGATTTGTCAGTTTTTATGATAGCTAAGATAGTGAGGTAGCAGTAGTTGCTACTATTCTTCATATGTAACAAAAGTATCCTATAATTCTCAAAGAAAATAGTTTCCCAAAGGTCTAGTCCATATTTTGTTTCCCACACATGCACAAGTGAGGCAAAGGTAAAAATCCAAAGGGAGAGAATCTTTTCATTAAATAAATTAAAACAAGTTAACTTTTCCTTCACTGAAAATGAAAACTAAAATAATAAGCCATGGACAGGCAGACTAAGGACTAATAGATGCTCAAAGTTTTCAAAGACCCTGCCTGATCAGCAGCATCTATGGGAAGCTTCAAGAGGAATCACTCTTTTTTGGTAAGCATTAAATAATGCAGCCACTAAGGGATAGATGACTGCCATGAAGAAAAAATTTAAACTAATATACTTCTCTAAATGTATTTGTACCACATAATAAAAACAAATTTTAAAACCCTATAATTAGTAACTAGTTTACAAAGTTACAGAAAATGTACACATTAGATAACACTGGTTAAGACACTGCAGCACATACTTACTATTTATTAGTCTTTCAAAAATCCCATGACAATGTCTGTGACCTAGGTACTTACCTGGTTCTCTTTTTTTCTTCTTTTTTTGTACTAAAATGTCATTAATAATTCTATTCCTTATTTGACCAAAACATATTCATGTTACTTCTAATGTTTTCAAACAAATTTGTTACTATGAAAAGTTCTACAGAAATAAATATATATATAAAAAAAACATACCTTTGGTTCTAAAAAGCAGCCTCTGAAGTAGCGGTACTTCACTGACACTCCTCTATTGAGAGCAATCACTGCTTTCCACAACACACTGAGGGGTGGGGACAAAAAACATATATCAGTAACAAAGTAAAATGTATGAAGAACTCGTAATTCACAAAACTTCCCAAATAAGGATTCTACCTATGGCTTAATTCCAGGCTTGCCCAGCAGGCAGTGGGAATGCAGCAATTAGCCTACCCTCAAAGAGTTTGCTTTCCTGTGTGGGTGGACAAATATATAAACAAGCCACATACACTAAACTAACAAGGCTAAGTGGAGTGGAGCAGGTCTGTAATCCTAGCACTTGGAGGCAGAGGCAGAAAAATTCTGAGCTCAAGGTCTAAGCAGAAAAGGTTCAAGACAAGCATGGGCTATATGGTAAGATCCTGTATTTTTTAAATAAAAAACAAAAAAAAAAATCAGAAAAAAAAAAACACTACAAATTTCAAATTTGAGTAAAATCCCCTGTAAAAATCTGAGCTGAGACTTAAAGGATGAAAAGGAACCATATACACACATCACCACATGAACTCTAAAAAATTCAAAGCCAATACAAGAGTGAATACTTCATGTTACTACAAGTTTTGGAGTCACCCTTCAAGGTACACCATAAGTGAGCCATGAACACTGTCAAATTATAGTCTCAAGCCTAGCTGTTCTTTGTTCTTTAATTAACTTTAAAGTGCCACCCTTATTGACATCCTTTTTTTTTTTTTAATGTATTAATTTTATGGGTGCACTGTAGTTGTGTTCAGACACCAGAAGAGGGCACCAGATCCCATTACAGACACCTGTGAGCTACCATCTGGTTGCTGGGAACTGAACTCAGGACCTCTAGAAGAGCAGTTGGTGCTCTTAACCGCTGAGCCATCTCTCCAGCCACCTATTGACATATTTTCATTCTATCCTAACCACTCTGCTGTGAAGACTAGAAAATTAAGGCCTGGATCCATGACCTTTGCCCAAGATTACAGCTAACTGCATACACCTCTATCTGTCCTTTCGTTGTCCACTGCACTAGCAACAGACTTATTAATATTACATACAAGATGGTTTCAGCTAAGCATGGCAGTGAACACTTATGATACTGCTTAAGAGGTTGACATCAGAAATTTGTAAGCTCAAGAACAAAGTGGGCCTGGACTATATATAGTGTGAGTTCAAGTACATTTTGAGTAAGTTAGTTAAGATCCAGTCTCAAAATACCGTCTACTGGGTGCTGGGGTTTGAACTTAGGTCTTCTGTGAGAGCAGATATGCTAAGCTGGGGAAATGACAGGGCACACCTTTAATCCTAGCACTCAAGAGGTAGGGGCAGGCAGATTTCTGAGTTTAAGGCCAGCCTGGCCTATAGAGCAAGTTCCAAGCCAGCCAGAGTTACATGATGAGATCCTGTCTAGTAAATAAACAAACAGACAAACAAATAGAATTTTAGAAGAAGCTAGCAAAATGGCTAATAAAAACACTTAGCCAGGTAGTGGTGGTAGTTCACACCTTTAATCCCAAATTAAATGTAGGATGCAGAGGCAGGTGACCTATCTCTAAGTTTGAAGCCAGCCTGGTCTATAAGGTGAATTCTAGGACAGTCAGGGCTATACAGAGAAATCCCATCTCCAACAAACAAACAAACAAAAGAGTAAAGACACCAAGCCAGATAGCCTAAGTTCAATCTCCAAGACTCACATGTTAGAGAACGTCTACATACGCCATGCCATGGGTAAGCTCATACACATATATACACATGTAAAAACAGTACGTACATAAACAAATACAACTTAGAAAACTATAGAGTAAAAAGAAGGAAAGGTAGAGAAAAGAGCTCAGTAGAACATTCCTCTAGCAAGAACAAAAGCTATAAATTCAATTCCCAGTACTTTCCCCCAAAAGAAAAATAACTACTTATGCACATGTGCATGTATATGCCTGAAATCCTAGTACTCAGAAGACTGAAGCAAGAGGGTCTCAAGTTCAAGACCAGCCTCAAAGTAATAGTAATAGTTAAATGGAAGTATGTATGTTCAACATGTGTATGAGGGCCTGGATTTGGATATCTCTCAGAGAGAGAGAGAGAGAGAGAGAGAGAGAGAGAGAGAGAGAGAGAGAGAGAGAATAACAATGGACTGAGAAGTCTAGAGATAATACCTAGATTTTATTTTAAATGAGACAAGCCTGCTATTTGAAACACGGTGGTAAAGCTAATGTGGTGGCAACTGAGGAAGCTGAGACGGGTCTTAAGTTCAGGGCTCAAGACCAGCCTTGGGTAACCCAGCAAGATAGAATCTCAAAATAAAAAGCAAAAAGAAATGGTTATGTATGTAGCTCAGTGGTTTAATTCTTGCTTAGCATTTGCAACATGGTAGGTTCAATTCTCAGTTCATCTAAAACAAGGGTGGGGACCCTTCAGGAGAGATGAGTTCTTTGGCACAGCTCAGTGAGTAAAGGAGTTTGCTGCCAAACCGCTTATCTGAATTCTATTTCCAAGACTCAGATGGTAGGAGAGAACTGACTCCTTCAACTTGTTCTTTTATACACACACACATACATACACACGTAGGCATACAAACAAATACATACATATGTATATATAATACACACACATACCATAAAAATGTAATAAAAGGGAGATGAAGGTGGCAAGAGTCACAAGATGTCAAGTTTTTGAATGGAAGTTGTAAGGAAAGGAACCTACCCCCCCCCAAACTTTATAAAGTGATTTTACTTTTTAAAATTGTATACTTCACAATTTTCATAAAAATTAAGCAAAAAGAGAAACTATATACACACTACATCAGCAGTCCCTAGGTTTATAATGTGAATGTCACAATTACTCTGTCACCTGGCATTTCTGCACTAAGACTCACCTTTCTCCTGCCTCATTTTCATTAAGAAGAGCCACAGCATTTTGAGGATTCCAGTTTCCCAAGGCATCACAGCTTCCACATATTGCAAACACCTCTCCTAAAGAAATCGGAGTTGTTAGGCTTTACCAAACAAGAAACTCTCCAATTTTAAGAAGCAAGAAGAACAGTTGCAGTTGTCTTAGAGTCTCCTTGAGTCAAGAAAGAGGAGCCTCAGGCAAGACTTTTGACTCACGACCATTCTTATCTGCTTATAAGTTAATTGGACTTACCTCTCCATACCACAGGCAGCAAAAATGGTACAGAAATAGCTTTTCTTTATCTGTTCAACTATTTATTAAGCAAGTAAAAAGCATTCAAGAAACAAAGTGATCAGATAAGATCTCTTCACAGAAGCTTCTGACTTCAAGAAATAAACACCAAAGAGGGGATTTTTGGTTGATTTTATTTTTGTCTTTTATTTTTTGTAGGCAGGATCTTACTACGTAGCTCTGGCTAACCTGGCACTATGCAAACCAGGCTTACCTTGACTTATAGAGATATATCTGTTTCTACCTCCTGAGTGCTAACACCGAACTACTGAAGACATTTTAGAGAAATATTAATTAATAGCTTGTTGTTCCTCTGCTTTCTATCTCCCTTCTCATCTAGCCACGGGTATCAATCATTTCCCCTTTACTCCCTAAAACTGAGTTCCTTCCTGTCTGCAAAGATAGCTAACTCTTAGCTAACTCTGTGGTGAGTTCATCTGCCTGATGTCATCAGCTGGTAACTTAAACTGCCTGCTTACAGTTCTCTCAAAGAGTAGAGCATAGGGGCAGTGGAAGCATAAGAACTGTCTGTAGCATGTACAAAGCCTTGGTTCTATTCTCTACTACCTGTACCTAAACCCAGCACTTGAGTATAGAATTATCATATAGAAATAACAGAGTAAGAGGGTAGATTATTGAATCTACTCAACTTAGAGCTATTGCTATTCTCAAGTAACATTATTTTTGTTTACATTGCATTGATATGGATTACTGTATATTAACACAGGTTTAAGATTTTCATTGGTATAAATGTTTGTATAAAATTTAAGATTAATTTTGTTTTGACATAATGTATGCATGTTTCAACTCCTATATAGGTATTATCCATATACAACTCATTTAAAACCACATGGTTTAGTCCCAGTCCTTTTAATAGCTGCTTTTGCAAACTATTACACATGGTTAAGAAATGCAAATTAGGGCTGAAGAGATGTCTCAGTGGTTAAGTGCACTGATTGCTCTTCCAGAGGTGCTAAGTTCAATTCCCAGAAACCACATGGTGGCTCACAACCATCTGTAATAGGATCCAATGCCCTCTTCTGGTGTTTCTGAAGACAGCTACAGTATACTCATAAAAATAAAATAGTCGGGCAGTGGTGGCGCACGCCTTTTATCCCAGCACTTGGGAGGGAGAGGCAGGTGGATTTCTGAGTTGGAGGACAGCCTGGTCTACAGAGTGAGTTCCAGGGCAGCCAGGGCTACACAGAGAAACCCTGTCTCGAAAAGCAAAACAAAACAAAAACAAACAAACAAATAAATAATTCTTTAAAAAAAGAAAAAAATGGTCAGTCAAATTCATGCTCATGTCAGATACTAGTCTGAATTATCACAAAAATATATATCCTGGGCTGAACAGATAATAAGTAACTGGAGGCAGACAACATCTGTTTCTTTAGATATGCTGTGAATAGATAGTCTTCAAAAACCTCAGAGAGTCACAAAATACAGTATTTAAAGAAATTTTTATTAATTTAAGGCTTTTTAGACATTGAGACATGTCAGCCCCCGGCAGCACCCCCTTCAACTTAGAAGAAGATCTTGAATATCAAATGACCTGCAATTGGAGATGGTGTCATTTGTGGTAAGCTAGCTACTAGACAAAGAAAATGCCCAAATTTCATCTGCAGACAGAATGCTGAGTAGAAAGGAAAAACGCAGGGAAGTTGACTGCCAAGCTCTGCCAAGACAGGATAGACAAGTCCTTCATAATTCCCGCTTCACAAACTGTCAGATATTCTGGGCCAGAAGGCTGAAGATGATGCTCTAATGTTTTAGAGAATATTGGGGACTATCCTGACAGTCAATTGTCTCTGTTATTTCTATAATTTTTGGAAGCTGTGTATCTGCATTTCCTGCTTACTCAGATAATATTTACTCGATCTCAGGTTCTGATGGGATTGAAGACTAGATAGCCAGCCTTACTAGAAGCTTAAGTTGTTTAGGATTTAAGATGTTTTAAGTCCAAGGAGATGTTTTTAGGATGCTAATACAAATTAGGATAAAAAATTAGATATAAAACTTTGAACTCACCAGAATAGGATAATACTTTCTCCTGAGTTGCTAAATAAAAGCAGACTAAACTTTTGAATGCAACTTTTACCTAATAATTTCCATAATTATTTCATAATTGTTCCTATTGTATGTTGCTTATTGTTTTAAGAGAAAGAGCCTTTTTATTTAGACAAAAAAGGGGGGATTTTTGAGGTTTGGAGTTGCTTCATATTGTAATGCTAAATTAAATTCTGTACCCTAAGGTCTAATTGCCTATGAGTGAATTCTCATGTTTACCAGCTTTTGTTGTGCTCCTTAACTTAAAACTATTGGTTAATATCTATAGCCTAGCCGGGCAGTGGTGGCGCACGCCTTTAATCCCAGCACTTGGGGGGCAGAGGCAGGTGGATTTCTGAGTTCGAGGCCAGCCTGGTCTACAGAGTGAGTTCCAGGACAGCCAGGGCTATACAGAGAAACCCCGTCTCGAGAAAAAAAAAAAAGAGAGAGAAAAAAAAAACCCAAAAAAAAAAAAATCTTTTTACTATAGCCTACAGAAGAGAGGTAGACAGAGTTTCAGAGCTTCAGTTCCCAGGCTTGGGGTCTAATGAGAGAACACTGGAGGGAGAAGAGAGGAGGAAGAAGGAAGACAACATGGGGTAAGTGGAACGTGGTCATGAAGGCAGCCAGTTGGAATAGGAGGAGCGGCCCAGGTGGAACATGGCAAATTATATCTAAGGGTTATTGACAGAGAAACAGACAAAATAGTATAGCAGGCTATCTGCCTAGTGCTATTAAGGCTAATTATAAATATAAAGGGGTTTTTTTGGTGTCTTTTATTTGGGAATGGAATGATCAAAGATGGTGTAGAAACCCCAATTAAGTTTTACTACAATACTTGGAATATATGAGACCTTGTCCCAAAAAGAGTACAATATAGTCTGTAGTCTCTCCGGAAGGCTACGTATAGAACTGAAGTAAGCAGTGAGAAGCTACACATCAGCTAATTAATGGGCAATCATCATCTGAAGACTTCTACCTAGAATAAAGCTTTACTAGGTTTTCTGGCTAAACATAAAGCATGTGCACACACACGCACACCAACACACACAGTCAATTGCTGCGGTGTTTTCTACAACATGCTAGCTAGACAGAATGAGTCAATCACTTATTCTCTGAACACATTTACTCTATTCCTCATCTGTACCGAGCTCTATGCTAGGTTCAAGAATTCATAATCAAGACATGATCATGTTTTCATAAAGCTTAGCATTTGTCACAGGACAAATTACTCAAGTAATTTAAAAAATCTCTGTAAGACCTACAAAACAGTGTCAGAACCTGAGGAAATTTCTCAGAAGCCCTCGCACTGTCCTCACCTTGATAACAGTGAGAGTTAAAGGGCACAGATCCAGGCAAAGGAAAACAGTATTTGGAAAAAAAGAAAATTCTCAAAAAAGGAAGAGGAGCAGCAGATCTGAGGAACTGAAAGGCAACCAATATGAGCACAGCAGAGCAAACAGCAAGACTCACATCCAGGTGTGGTAGTGTTTGGTATAATACCTTACACCAATTATCTCACAGTACTTTAACAGGCAACAGAAAAATGAAGCTAAAAGAAAATTTAAGTAGCAAATAAGTCAATTTTAGCCAAATATTTCTTTTCAACTTCTTACAGTAGCACAATTTCCCTATGTCATGCAAATACAATACCCATCTCTGTGCAAAAAGTTCAGTTTTCTTAACAGCAATAAAATACCATGAAGGGTGGGTGCACTCTTGAATTTGCTATGTTCTAAGTATGTGTCTGACAGGCAAGACTGACAAGGTAATTCATCTAAAATTTTTATTTGAAAATTGGGCCCAAGTGGGAGTGTGGCTGAACCAACACATGTATACAAGTGTGGACCAGCACATCCTTGAACCAGAAAATAAGTTGGTATAGCTGGTAGTATTGGCATCAGAATTTAAAATGAGTGAAGGATTTCTGTGGTTGACAGAGTCTCCAGCTAGCCAGGAATACAAAGTAAGACCTGTCTTTAAAAAGAGGTAGACAAGATAAGATTTATTTATTTTATGTATATGAGAACGCTGTCTTCAGACACACCAGAAGAGGGCATCAGATCCCATTACAGATGTCTGTGAGCTACCATGTGGTTGCTGGGAATTGAACTCAGGACCTCTGGAAGAGCAGTCAGTGCTCTTAACCTGAGCCATCTCTCCAGCCCCAAGATAATGTTTAAAAAGGCAAGGTCTTTGCGGCATTTTGGAAAGAGAAGGCAAACACAGGACTGCACCAAATTGGCATGATCTGTGTGGCAGAAAACAATTCAGGCTGCTGGATGTCAGTATGTGGATGCCAATAAGAATAATTACCTGAGCTGGGCAGTGGTGGCACACACCTTTAATCCCAGCACTTGGGAGGCAGAGGCAGGTGGATTTCTGAGTTTGAGGCCAGCCTGGTCTACAGAGTGAGTTCCAGGACAGCCAGGGCTACACAGAGAAACCCTGTCTTGAAAATAATAATAATTACCTGAAAAGAAAGTACACTGATGGACAATGCATAGAATCCCAAAAAGGACATTCCTGGGGCAGATATGATTTTTGCCGTGAAAAGGGAGAAGGTTCTGGAGAGATAGCTCAAGTTAAGAGCACTAGATGCTTTTCAGGTCCCACCTAACTCCAGGCATCCACACATTAGCTCACAACAGTCCTAAGGAGATCCAGATCATCTGGGGGGAGGGTGAACTTTTCAAATGATTAATTTTTAAAACATCTGGCAAAGAAAATGTCTACTTAACTTTAAAGAGTATTTTAAAGTAAAGCTTTACCTGGTAAAAGAGTTCCTCTTATTTCAAAAGTGACCTGAGAAGGTGTCATTCTGATGGAATTATTTTAGGATCTCTGCTAGAAAAGAAAAGAAAAATTTTTACTAACTGTATAAAAAAATAAGTTATTTTAGCATCAGTACACTATAGAGTTAGTTAGGAGTGTAGTTCACTGATAGTGCTTGTCTAGCACACACAATACCCTGGGTTCAACCCCTAGCACCATGCAAACCTAACATGAGGGCACTGACAGAAGTTCAAAGTTATCCATACTACACGGTGAGTTGGAAAGCAACTTGCAATGCATGAGTCGCTGTCTTAACAGAGAAAGCAATGAATGCAATGACACAGAGGGTAACTCAGAGAGTAAATGCACTTGCCACCAAGCCTGATGATGACCCAAGTTCAATCCCCAGGTCTACAATTAAAAGTGGAAAAAAGCCAATTCCTGGAAGTTTTCCTCTGACCTGTGTTCTCCACATACATACACTTAAATAAATTTTTTTAAAAATATTTCATTGGTTGGGTGGCAGTGGCTCATGCCTTTTAAGGGCAGCACTTAGGAGGCTGAGACAGCCTGGTCTAGAGTTCAAGGCCAGCCTGGTCTACAGAGCAAGACATCCAGGGCTACAAAGAGAAATCTTGTCTCAAAACAAACAATTAATTTAATTGGTGCATACCTATAATCCCAGTTCTCAGAAAGCAGAGGTAGGAGGATCTCTGTGAGTTCCAGGACAGCAGAGACTACATAGAGACCTTGTCTCAAACAAACAAAAGGTATTTAATGACCGTAAGTCTGCTATAAATTTTTTTTTAACTTCTAAAATAATTTTTCTTTGAAAATATCAAATGTTTATACAATTTGATGTTTACAGCACTACCTCACTCCAACTCCTAGTGCCTTTTCTCCCAACTTTATGCCTTCCTTCATCTTTAAAAAAAAAAAAAAAGGAAACTGAAACATTCAGGTAGTCATTTCGAACTCCTTATATACAATTGATTGCATTAAGTATCTAGTAAGACTCATGGTTTTGTTACACACTTCCCAAAAATCCAAGAATGAATGGACTAGAAATATTGCAAAGCAAATGTGTCCAAACTTTTTATTTTTAGGGAGTCAAGATTCTCTTGGCACATGCTTTCTTTTCTGATAAGCAGCTGTGCTAAGTCAACATATCTTTCTTAGCCAGGCCCAGGTTAGGGTGAAAAGAAAAGAAAACCCCAGACAGAAAAAGCTCAAGTAGAGCCTTCTACTTGAGTAACAGAAAAGCAACAGGAACCCTTCAGCTCACTACAGAAACTAGCTTTTTTGGCAATAAGGTTCCAAATCTTATTTTTAATATACAGTGTAACTGGCTACCCACACAAATCCTCTCTCAAAATTAAGTCTTTTTAGATTTTTTTTTTTTTTTGGTTTTTCGAGACAGGGTTTCTCTGTGTAGCCCTGGCTGTCCTGGAACTCACTCTGTAGACCAGGCTGGCCTCGAACTCAGAAATCCACCTGCCTCTGCCTCCCAAGTGCTGGGATTAAAGGCGTGCGCCACCACTGCCCGGCTTTTTCAGATTTTTTAAATAGGGCCAGCATATTAAAATTCTTTAAATTTAGTCTCAACTACAAACTATTACAAAAAACTTGATCTGATGTTCTTATGGCGACAGCATTCTTTCTAGTTATTAAAATCATTCAAAATCACACAGCTGTTCTTCCTCACTTTACAGATTTTATTTTCAGAAATCCACACTTCTAACACTAAGGTCCTTTGCCTTTTTATTCATATTTTCTAATTTTTCTTCCCGAACTCCAGACTTAGCCAAATATGTTTACCATAGCCTATCTTAAATAACTAAGGGACGGCAGGAAATTACTTTTAAAATGCATACATATGCACAGACATACATCAAGATAGTTACTAAGTTTGAACTAAGAACACATTCTTTATACGATGATACATTTTACGTACCTACTCAAATGATTACCCAAAAAATACTTTTGTGCAGGAATGTCCAGGTCTCTAAAAGAATATCAATCACACTTTTATTCAGCATCATGCCTCTTAATTTACCAGCTACATTTCATTTTATTTATGAATAGGGATGTTTATAGAATCTAGTGGGCAGCTGGGCAGGGGTGGCGCACGCCTTTAATCCCAGCACTTGGGAGGCAGAGGCAGGTGGATTTCTGAGTTCGAGGCCAGCCTGGTCTACAGAGTGAGTTCCAGGACAGCCAGGGATACACAGAGAAACCCTGCCTCGAAAAACAAAAAACAAAACACAAAACAAAACAACAACAAAAAAAAAAACACTAGTGGGCAGAGGCCAATAGTATTGCTAACCTAACATGGTGACTGAGCAGTCCTCCATAAATAATAGGTCTGAGGTTTCAAAAACCTGATCTATAACACATAGAGAGGGCTGGTTATGAAAGACTCTATGCTTAATATCTATAAACTATGGATCCATTGTCACATTTACATCAATTAGAAGATATAATGCTGAAATGTTATTTTATACATGTGTGAAATGCTGAGTTATTTTATAAATGTACAGTATATCTATTTATATATATATGTAAAACAAGATTAATAATATCATATAATATTGTACTTGGACAGACAATATATTTGACAACTCTACTGTTTTTGGTAAAAGACTGTACAGGAAAAAAACTCGTTCATGAGCAAAATAATTTATAAGATACCTTATTTGGTTTTCTATGTCTAAGAGTAAACAAGATCTATTCATGTGCATATATCCTGGGCTTGTGCTAGAACTGTTAAAAAAAAATCTCTTACATAATAAACACAGGTGTGGATAGGTGACAAAACCTTGAGTATAACCCTGAGCACACAAGCACTTTCTAAGTACAATGGTTCATTGAGATACTGCAATCTTCCATTTAACAGATCCAAAGAAAGTCCTAAATCTAACAAAAAGGCTTTAAAGTTACTGGATGAATTTAATTTGTTTTGTTTTTTGAGACAGGGTTTCTCTTTGTAGCCCTGGCTCAATCTATAGTCCAGGCTAGTCTCAAACTCACAGAAATCTGCTTGCCTGGGCTCTGGGATTAGAGGTGCCCACCACCACTATCCAGCATACTGAATTTTAAGAGACAGACTAAATCCATAACGCAGCAACACAACTGAATAACCAACTTCAATTTCTCTTTGTGTTTAAGAGAGAAAAGAGGAAAGGAGAAAAGGAGGGATGGAGGGAGGGAGGTAGGACCAAGGTATACACGTGAAGGTCAGAGGGCAACTTGCAGGAGTTGGTTCTCTCCTACCATGAATGGTCCTGGGGGGTCAGCAGTGAGGCCCTCCCTCAGCAGTGAGGCCCTCAGGCTTTTCAGCAAGCTTCTTTTTCTGCTGAGTCTAACCAGCCTGTCAATCTTACACTGTAATCTGAACTTTCACCCACTGTTTACAATTCTAAACTATGGGCAATTTCATCTACAAGACTTCAGAGTTGGTATTCAGCTAACTACTCATCAATTGACTATAACCAATTCAATCAATGTAAGCAAAGTCACAGGTAATTATTCCCATGTATTCAAACCAACAGTGAGTACAAATTTAGCTCTAGACATCTACTGCATTAGGCAACCAAGAACAGTCTGAATATTTAATAAAAGGGAAAACAGCCAAGTTTTCTGTTCCTACAGTTGTGAGATAGCTGTGACAACTTGGCAGTGAACAACTGCAGCGGTGAACTACACAGAGACACACACGTGAAAACACAGAACAGCCCAGGAGACAAGTGCCATTGTCCACCTGAACTGTCAAAAGTCAGCAATCTAGTTCAATTCCCACCCCTCAAAAATGTAATGCCATAACAAGCAAAAGCCTGGGAAGCCGATGTACTGGCAGCTCACTTGACCATGGACAGAGGCCAAAATTTTGGTGCAGGACTGAAGAGTACAGCTTTGGCACCCAACTGCCTCCAAAGCAGCAGCAACGGTGTTTTAGAATCTCAAAAAGTATACATACCTATCTTTATTTCTTCTGCTAAACAAACAAAAATATCCCAACTTGGAGGAAGGTCTTTCAGATACACATAAAAGATAAAAGTAAAGCCTGGCAGTGGTGGCGCACCCCTTTAGTACCAGCACTTGGGAGGCAGAGGCAGGCGGATTTCTGAGTTCGAGGCCAGCCTGGTCTACAGAGTGAGTTCCAGGACAGCCAGGGCTACACAGAGAAACCCTGTTTCGAAGAGTAAAAAATGCTAGTCACTGCATACCCAGCTGAGACAGATAACCAGCTCACATATCACCTTACTACACACTACAAGTTTGTTGTTTTGGTTTTTGTAATTTTTTTTTCCCAGTGCAACCTCCAATTTGTACTGTCTAAAGACACATACTACACAGCACTTTCAGATGAATTTGAGCAGTTAATTTAATCTGCTTACTTATTTTTGAGGCTGGATCTCACTTCAATGCACTGGCTAGCTTTGAGTTCACAGATCTGTCTCCACCTCTTAAGTGCCCGGGGGATGGGGGTGGGGGAGAAGGGTGTGCTATGTTGCCTGTGTCTGGCCCATTTGAACTGAGTTTTTAAATGCCACTGTAACTTATTGACATAAAAAACTTTCACAGTTCCTCCTGGTAAAATAAAGTTTATTCTTTTTTGCTGAACGTTTTCAACATTGGACCTAGCTGGTTTCAGACCTAGTTAGTTTATCAGCTTGGGAAACATACTTGACATTTAAGCTAGGTAAAGGTACAGGAACATTTAGTTTACAGCTGAACTGAAGGTGGGTATTTTTAGCTAAAGCGTGTATTTCTGGCCAAAAAGAACATCTGTGTTTTCCTTTAAAACTTTTCAAAGAAAAAAAGGTGTTTCCAATTTTCCTCACTCTTTCCTAGATTCTAGCAGCTTTGATCCTCACTCAGAATGTCCTATAATCAAAAAAACAGGTTAAGTGGCCACATTGATGTCTGCCCATGTTGGTGGGGGGGGGGGATCATTATGGCCCCATTTCTCAGACCTCCATATGCTTTCAGCCAATATTTTAATCAAACATAAGCAGACAAGAATGGGTTTTTCATTAAGCAAGGGCTAATGGAGAGTTCTTTAAGCCAAATTAACCTTTTCATCAGGTTTAGACATGCAGCGGACTTTTTCCAAATGTTTTGCATTGTTTATTATATACAAAGTTGACTCACCACCAACTTTTTGTACACACCAAATCTTACTCAGTTTTTTTTCTGTGTTTACCAATTCTCTGGGTGCAAATTTCTTACATCTTTCTTTGCAGATTTAAATTTTCTTTAGAACACTGATTTCCCCTAGTATTCAAGCCATTGCATGAGGCTTACCAGTTTTATTTTGTGCTGTTTGGTTCTAGGACATTGAGCAATTGGGGGGAAGGGGGCTGACAGCTTGTATTTATTTTTTCCTTATTGTGTTAGAAATGTAACAGGCAGCAGCTTGAAGGGCAGAGCTAAGTGGGCAAGAGTCCCAGGGCAGCAGGGCACAGGAGTAGATGGGGGGGGGGGGGGGAGGGACACTAGACCCAACCAAGCTCCCTGCATAGTCAGAGAACCCCTAGAAACCCGCAAACTCCCTCCCGGCTTCCCCCACCCCCTCGCGCTTCTGGCCGGACCCGGCAGATGAAGCAGCGCGGGGCAGCCACTGTCTCCAGGCCGGCAACGCCAAGAGGACCGCAGCCCTAAAACGTCACCGAGGGCACCGACGAGGAGCTACATAGCAGCCCTGGGTTCTCCCACACGACTGTAGTCACCCGGAGTTTCTTTTGTGGGCACTCATTTTTAGGCAATTTAGGGAAATAAGCAGCTGTCAAAACGGCGCGAGTCACCAGTGCGGGCGCGAGGTGGCTGAGGGGCGCCGGGGAAGGGAGGCACGGAGGGCTTCGGCTCTAGCTCCGCCGTTTTCTTTGTTCCCCTATTCTCCGACCGATGTTTCCGTGGCTGTCCTGGGTCACGCCGCTCAGTGGGACCAAGGCCGCGCGTGGCAGCCGGGACTCCAGCCGCACCGCGGCTCCGGAACACCAGGCCGCCCGCCCGCCCGCTCGCTCCTCCGCGTGAGCGCCCGCCCGCACCGCCGGCCCCCCTCACCTGCCGCTCCACGCCGCGCCGAGAGCCTGGGCCGCGGCCGAAGAAGCCGAGCGTCAGCGCCTCGCCAGCGCTCCCTTAGGCGGCCCGTGGCAGCACGCAGCCCAGCTACAGCCGCCTCTCAAACCGGTTTCAGCTGCCCTAAACTGCCAGCCCGCCCCGCGGGGCGGGGTCGAAGGGCGGCGGGGCGGGGCCTGACGTCACGCCCGGTCCAGTTCTGGCCAATCGGTGGCCGCGCGCCGGGAGGAGGGCTGCACGTTCCTGGAAGGCTTGCCCAGAGACCTGAGGTGGCCTAAGAGCCTTATCCCACCTGGTGGGTGTCAACTGAGGTACCACTGGTCAAGGGGGTGCGCCTGTAATCCCAGTGTTGGGGAGGTTGCACCTGGCATGTAGATCTCGAGTTCGAGGCCAGCCTGGGCTATAAGGCGAGCTCCTGTCTCAAAAAGAAAGATGAGGGAGCCTGAGCTTTCAGGAAACTTGCTTTCCTTACGAAGCAATCACAGACTAAATTCTTAAAGATAAAACAAGGGCCTTGGAGCGGGGCAGTGGTGGCGCACGCCTTTAATCCCAGCATTTGGGAGGCAGAGGCAGTTGGATTTCTGAGTTCGAGGCCAGCCTGGTCTACAGAGTGAGTTCCAGGACAGCCAAACCCTGTCTCGAAAAAACAAAACACAAGAAAACAAAAAAACAAGGGCCTTGAGATAGCTCAGTGGATAAAGGCATTGACCAAGTTTGAACGTCTGAGTTCAATCCCTTGGACTCACATGGTGAGAGAGACCAGACTCCCTTTGACTTCTAGAAGCCTGCTGTCACAAACCCCAAATAAATAAATAAATAAGTAAATAAATCCAAAGAGAACCTCCCTCTCTAGAGTTGTTCTTTGTTTTCTAAAACTACCCTTCTCTCCCTCCTCCTCTTCCTCTCCCTCCCCCTCCCCTCCCTCTCCCCTCCCCCCTCTCGCATATA
>CM052701.1:42847414-42864685 GCA_028551405.1 Uromys caudimaculatus | reverse complement strand
ACTTCATCTCTCTGCTGTTGGTCATACTTCAGTGATGAAGGAGGTTTTCAAGAGTCTACTTCCTTTGAATGTTTATAGTAGATCTCTATTCTTCTATAATCACCATTTAGTCAAACTACCATTCGTGAGATATTTATGGTTCAGGATGGTAGACCTAACTCATGCCCCTCCCTCAATCCTCTTGAAATAACAAAAGATCTGTGCCTGATACAGGCTGTAATCCCAGAATTTCAGGTTAAGTCAAGGTTTCTATTATGGAGCCTTGGCTGCATAATGGGTACTAGACCCAGCTAGAGCTACAGTACAAGACTGTCTCAAAACAGCAATAAAAGTATCCTGGAGTTCCACATTGGCAGATTCAAGCAATCACAGATGAGAAATAGCGGGGAAAATGCATTTGTACTAAACGTAGCCTTAGCCCCCCCCCGGGGGGGGGGTAAACAAGAGGGAGAATTTAAAACTAAAGGCATATGCTGGGTGGGAAAGGTAGGTCAATAGTTAAGAGTGCTTGTTCTTGCAGAGGACCTGAGATTGGTGTCCCAGCACCCACATGGCAGCTTCCAACCTTCTATAACTTCCAGTGCAGAGCCTCCAATGTCCTCTTCCATCCCCCAAGGGCACCAGACCAACATATGGGGCACACATACATACATACAAAACACACACACTAAACTTAAGATAACCCCTAAAATAAGGGGGTATGCATTGGTTATATGAAGATAGTATATTAAACATATAAGAAACCTGAACATTTTGGAATCCTAGTTGAGTCCTGTAACCAACCCCCCACAGATTTTGAGGGATAACTTGAATCCACATTTGAAGGATGGCCTATGGCCAGAAACAGAGAGATTTCTGCAAGATAACTAGCCGGTAACAAGAGATGATTTACGAGGAAACCTGAATCCATGAAGGTCGAGAAGGGAGTGTTTTATATGCATGCCTAGAAGCTCTGTGAGAGCACCCCCCATATCAGGCATGGGGCTAGTTCTGCCGTCATAGAGCCTACAGCGGGGCTTAGCAGTGTCTTCCTGTCTCTGGCTCCTGCTGTGTGGGGGATGCTATGATTCCTCAAACACATCTTTAATGAGATTAATCTGAGAATTAACTTTATTATTACCAGAAGGGCACTGAGTACTTTAAATTTCACAGAAACACTTAACATGTGCCATCTTACTGGATTCTGAGATGTATTCTCAGTTGTCTGGGATAAGCACACAATCTCATTTTGTAAGTCTTTAAATGTGTTCATGCGAAAGGTTCTCAGCTTAAGAGCTTGACCTGGATAGGTGTTCTGCCCGTTACCATCTGTGACATTATGAATATATAAATCTTCAGCAAAAGAGTCATCGCTAAGCCGGGCAGTGGTGGCGCACGCCTTTAATCCCAGCACTTGGGAGGCAGAGGCAGGTGGATTTCTGAGTTCGAGGCCAGCCTGGTCTACAGAGTGAGTTCCAGGACAGCCAGGGCTACACAGAGAAACCCTGTCTCAGAAAACCAAAAAAAAAAAAGAAAAGAAAAGAAAAGAAAAACCAAAAAACAAACAAACAAAAACAAAAAAACAAAAAAAAACATTTATCAAAGTAACACTTTGGTATTCATATAGCTTTACTATTTATTAAACACAAATGAAAATTTATTTTTCAGAAAGATTTAATCTTGAGTTGAGCATACATATTTAATTTTTATCTCAGCACTCCAGAGGCAGGAGGATCTTGTGAGTTTGAGGCCAGCCTGGCCTACATAGAAAATTCCAGGATAGCCAGAACTATATTTTAAAAACAAACAAAAAAACACTGTCTCAGAACAAAACAAGAAAAAACAAACAAACCCAAAGAATTCAGTCTTGGCCAGGTCTGATAGCACAATCCTAGCTACTTGAGAGGTTGTGGCAGGCGGATGAGTTTAAGGCCTGCCAGGGCTGTAAAATAAGTTCAGGAACAGCTTGAGCAACCTTGAGTCCTTGTCTCTAGACTTCAAGAGACACAGCTCAGTGGTGGAGTGCTTTCCTGGCACATGCAAAGCCTTTGGTTCAATTCCCAGCACCACAAATAAAGAACCAAATGGAAGCCTGGCCGATTTTGAAACTACAGGATATAGAGTACCTTAGAGTTTATTGATACTTTAATTTTATAATTGCCAATCTGAGAACACTTTTCTTAGCATGTATATGTGTGTGATGTGTGAGATATGGGGGTGTGTGCATACATCATATATTAAGCATATGTGTTAAGGTCCCTCTGCTACTAAGCTGTGTACCCAGGCCAGCCGACCAGAAGTTTCTCTGCCATTTTTCTTTCCTCTCCTGTCTCTCCTTAGGAGTACTAGTATTACAGATGCCGACCACCCATCTGGCTTTCTTTAACTGAACAAAAACGTGAGTACTGGAGATCAAACCAGGGTTACCAGGCTTGTGCAAGACCATGGTTCTACACCTCCCCCCACCCCCAGTTATGGTTAGCTATGGTGGTACACTCCTGTAATCCCAGCACCTGCGGTCGTGACCAAGGATCAGAAAATCAAGGTAATTACTGGCTACAAAGATACTCAAGGCCAATACAGGTTATGGGAGATCTTGTGTCAGAAAAAAAAATTGTTACAATTCAGCAGTAGTGTTTGCTTCATATGCATAAGGCCCTGGCTTCAGTCCCCAGCTCTTTGGGGGAACACTTCTTGAATGAGTCAGCAGTTGACTAGCTATCATTTTATTTTATGGAAAATACTGATAACTTCCCACAAAATGAGTTACTGTTTTCGGGATATATTCTGCCTGTGAACAAAAGAGTGCTGTCACCATGTACTGGGCTTAAATACTCAGTTGCCAACTGCAGCCTGGCAGCTAGCCAAAGTGCTGGACCTGGACTCAGGGAGGCAGGGCTTCTTGGCAAACAGGGTGCATTAATTATGTGCATGTTTTTGATGAGAAGATTAGAGGCTGAGTTTCTGCACTCTGTCTGCTCCTGACTCACAGATTCACACCCGTCCTTTATTATTTTACCTATAAAACATAAGTAGGAGTGAGAGATGACAGGGCATGGTGTTTATCTGCGCTGGGCCCTCCTAGAAACAGGCTGCCAGAGCAGGAAGCAGGGCATGGATCATCACTCCCCAGAACCTTGTCTGGTACACGGCAGCTAGAAGCACACATAGAGAGAACAGTAAAAAGCTCAGGAGAAGTGTTGTGTCAATTCTAACTGTCATTACCTTATTATTAATGTTAAAATAGTGGTGATGATCTACTGTCTTCCTTCCTTCCCGTCTTTCTTTCGTTCGCTTTATCTTTCTTTCTTGAGGCAGGGTCTCACTATGAACCCTGACTAACCCAGAACTTACTATGTAGAGCAGACCGGACTAGAACTCATGGTGAGTCACCTGCCTCGACCCCATCAGTGCTGAGATTAAAGGCTTGAGCTGGGTCATCCCCAGATTCAGTCAGAAATAGTGACACATACCTGTAATCCTAGCCCTTGAGAGGTGGTGGCCAAGAATCAAAACTTAAAGGTCATTCTTGGTTATGAAGGTGTTTGAGGCCAATGCAGGTTATAGGAGATCTTGTCTCAGGAAAAAATAAAAAAATGTGCATGCGCACATGTATGTATGTACGTGCACATGCACGTGTGTGCATATGTGCATGTGTGCATGTGTGTAATATGTCTATAAATGCAAGGCTCCACTTAACAGAGACCTCCCCTATGCTGTGTGAACTTGCCAACTGTCCTAATCACGTATTATACTTCCTGCTTGACCACCAGTCTAAGCTTGGATTCTCAGCTAAGGAAACAAATTCCTGTTTGTCCTTGTACTGATGAATTAAAGGGAACGCACCTTCAGACTGTGTGAGCACCTCTGCTCTGTTCCTTATTGCATTTCCTGCTACAGACCACAGAGAATGGGGATTATCCAAAACTCTAAGATTTATCAATGTTACCAATCAATTCATGTGACTATATATAAAAATGACATTAAAAAAAAAAAAGAACCCAGATCCTCTCTTAAAGGAAAAGAGTCAGGCCTAGTAGTGTAGTGATTGGAGGCTGAGGTAGAAAGATTGGAAGTTCAAGGCCTGACTGTGCTTACAGTGAATTTTAAGCCAACCTAGTTCATTTGACAAAACTGTGTCAAAATACAAAGTAGGAGAGCTGGTGGGAGAGTTTGCTGTAAAGCAGAGGCCCAGTGTTTGGGGTGGCGGGGAGCAGGAGTCCCAGAGCCAGTGATAGTAATGATGGAATTCTAAGGCCCTCTTTGTTGCTCCAGATGTAGCTACTAGACTTTTTAAAACTCAAAAAAAGGATGGTGTGGTGGAGCACGCCTTTAATCTCTGCACTTGGGGGGCTGAGGCAGGTAGATCTCTGTGAGTTTGAGTCCAGTCCAGTCTATAGACTGGGTTCCAGGAGAGCCAGGGTCACATAGAAAACCCCTTTGTGTCAAAAACAAAAATCAGAATGCGTAGTACATTCCTTTAATACAAACATTATACTTTCTATACTTTGATTTGTGTTTAGAAGATTAAATTATAGTGTATAGAGAATCAGTGAAGTCAAAATCAGAAATGGAAACTGAGCAAGGCTTGGTGACTCATGTCTGTAATCTCAGCACTCAAGAGGTGGAGGCAGAATTACCATAAATTTAAGGCCAGCCGGGGCTACAAAATTTCACATTCTATCTAAAAAAAAGAAAGGAAGAAAGAAAGATTAAATTAAAAAAAAAAACTGGGCATGATGGCACACATCTTTAATCCTAGCATTCCTTAAGCAGAGGCAGGTTGATCTGTGAGTTCAAGGGTTCAAGGCCAGCTGCTTTACTTAACAAGTTCCTGGCCAGTTAAAGCTACTCAGTGAGAAGGTTTTTAAAAAGACAAGCAACTCAGAATCCCAAGACACTAAGGCTCAGCCAAGTCCAACCTCCTCCAGGGCTGTGCCTTCCACCTCTCTTTTAAAATCTGACTGAGCCTTTCCTCTGTGCTTTATATGCAAAGGGCTTGTCTACTCTAAACTGTGGCTTTGTGGTTCCAGGAGGCTGCCCAACGCTTGCTTCCAGTAATTTCCTTTTTTACATCCCTGATGTAATTTGAGGCTGAGGAGGAGGAGGGAGAGGAGGAAATGAGGTGAATATTTATCCCTTATTTTGACTGCACACCCTGCAAGAAAACCCCCACAGTCAGAAAGCTTTCTGCAGTGCTCCAGGGAGCACCCTACAACAGAGACTTAGAAGTACATCTGTACTTCCCTTTTAGTTATGAATTTAACTCATTTCTCTCCCCTGTCCCCTACTTCCCCCCCCCAAAAATAGTTAAATACCACTGTGTCCCTGTGTGTTCCAACGCGGTTATTAAAAGTCCAGAACCTTGGCTGCATTACTTTCCCTTGTGACTCTCCAGCAAGCAGATGAGATGACGTGGCCAGTAAAGCCAGGCTTGTCACCATCAGACCCACCTGGAGGAGGAAGAGAACTGACTCCCAGAAGCTGTCCTCTACCTTCCACGTGCCCTCATGTCTATGAGCATACACATGCTCATATGCAAAATAATTTATGAAGAATTTTTTTTTATTTTATGCGTATGGGTGTTTTGCCTGCATGTATGTCTGTGTACTACATGTGTGCCTGGTGCCTGTAGAAGCCAGAAAAAAAGAATCAGTTCCCCCAAAACTGGAGTTATGGACTGCTGTGAGCCGTCGCATGGGTGCTGGGAATTGACCTGGGTCCTCTTGAAGAGCACCTAACTATGGAGACCTCTCTTCGGCCCCATAAATAAAATGTCTTAAAGTTGGAAAGCAAATGTGTTTCATTGACTGAGACAGTCCTTCATAAGTCATAATATGCAACAAAAGAATTCTGTACTAAGATCTTAGTGGTTTAGAACCACTTATAGCCGAGCAATGGTGGCGCACGCCTTTAATCCCAGCACTTGGGAGGCAGAGGCAGGTGGATTTCTGAGTTCGAGGCCAGCCTGGTCTACAGAGTGAGTTCCAGGACAGCCAGGGCTATACAGAGAAACCCTGTCTCGAAAAACCAAAAAAAAAAAAAAGATTTTAAGAAAAAAAAAAAAGAACCACTCATAGTTTTTCCTGATAGATTAGTATTTTCTTCAAAGGGCATTTATATTGCTTTATATTTTTTTAACTTTCAAATTTTGGCTTTTTGAAATTGGATCTCTCTGTCAGCCTGAACTTGCTGTGTAACCACCCTGGCTTCAGACTCCTGGTAATCTTCCTGCCTCAGCTCCCAAGAGTTCCAAGGGTTAGGCTTTCCTGTGTGGTTCTTCTGTGTTTCAGATAGACAACAGGTGCACACGAGGCATCTTGTGGACCTCATTCGCCCTCCCAAGCACCCTTAAGACTGTGTTAGCACCCCAGTCAGGGAGAACGAAAGAAGACCAATGAGGTAAATGCTTAGCTGACTCTGCTTGGGTGCCTGGCTTTAGACAAATTGTTCATTCTCTTCAGATTTCTTTTTGAACTACAAAACCAAGATAGTATCTGCCTTATCAAATGCCTTATCAAAAGAATGCAAAGTATGAAGGAGTTCTTGAATAAAGCCAAGGGTTTAGAGGGGGAAAGATGTTTATTTACAAGTGTTAAATACAGTTATAAAACACTCCTGAGCAAAGGTTTCCTGGAGGTAGCTTAGGCATTGACTGGAAACACTTCCACAGTCTGAGATTTACCCTTTCAGCTTGAGATCCTTAGCATTGGCCTCGATGAGGGTGGGGGCCCAGAAAATACTACAGATTAGGGCCTTTCTTCCTGATGAGCCTGTTGTTCAATATTTACCGGTCACCATACTTCCTAGACTGAGGGACGGTGGATTTACTCAGATTTTTTTTTTTTTTTTTGAGTTATGCACTGATTCATCACTTGACTCTGCATGTTATGAGGCCTGTCTTCCCTAGCTTTAATACAAAATAATTCCGGGGGCTGGAGAGATGGCTCAGCGGTTAAGAGCACTGACTGCTCTTCCAGAGGTCCTGAGTTCAATTCCCAGCAACCACATGGTGGCTCAGAACCATCTGTAATGGGATCTGATGCCTTCTTCTGGAGTTCTGAAGACAGCTACAGTGTACTCACATAAAGTAAATAAATAATTAAAAAAAAAATTCCAAGCACAGAAAAAACAGCCCTGAAAAAGGATTCTCACTTTACAGCCGTTTCAGTCTGATTAGGAAAACACAATTTTCTATAGACAATACATCTGGATGTTGACTCGAGCTTTAAAACATCCACATTGCGGAGGAGGCAAAAATCTGTGTGCTGCTTATTGCTATCGAAAAGGACCCAGATTGACACTGTTTACCATGACTTTGTCATACTATCCCTTGTAGTGGTTGTTTATTAGCCAGACAATATTTCTTTTATAGAACCATGTTTTGTAAGAATGGTTGATATCGAGAAATAAGATATTTTATTAGAACAAGATATTTTATTAGAACAAAGCAGTATTAGCCAACATTATTTCAGAGCTTGACATCTAACCCCTTCAATGTCCATTTTCTTGGTGAAGGTCAACCCAATAGGGGCCAAATAGTAAAAATCCTACTCCGGCAACTCACACACCTTCAGTCCTCCAGCCCCATTACTGCCTGCCTTTCCCCAGTGGTTGGAGCCTATAACCTTCAACATTGTAGGTGTAATTGAAGCAAAAAAAAAAAAAAAAAAAAAAGGGCTCTGGTTCCTGATTGGTCACATAATTAACCATGTGATCAAAAGGAAGTCAATCAGCTTATCTCTCCAACTTTAACTAGGATAACCTTGTCTGTCAGACTTCGGGTCTTCCCTCGGAAGGGCTCTAAGAGACCCTCTGTACCAGGCCTGAGGCCAGATATGTTGCCAGCGGTTTGGGGCATTCTTTGATTTGTCATCGAAGTGTCACTTCGATCTCTGCCTGTTTGGCAGCATTCTTATTATATACATCTGCCCTTGTGATTTCCTCCCTTACTGTGTGGCTATTTCTTCCTTTTTGATAAAGATATCGGTCATATGGAATTGTGATCCACCTTAAAGGCCTAACCTTAACTTGGTTACATCTGCAGGGACCCTATTTCCAAATAACAGCACATTCACAGGTATGGGAGTTGGAACAGGATGTCGTTCAACCCATAGCAGATACTAAGGTGTCCTCCGTAAAAGCTGTACATTTGAAGGGGAGGTTGTAAATAAACTAGCCAAGTCCACCATGAGTCAAAAGGAGACACAGAACACCCCTGGTATGGAAACCAGACCGTGGTGAACAAGCCCTGAAAGCTGGAGAGGATGCTGCTGCAGTGCTGCCAGTAGCTCACACATTCCCCTTTTATTGTTCACCCAAGTGACATTCTTTTTCCATATTATAAAACCACTGGGCCTTGCCAGTTTCTTAGTATGTCACTATGACCAAAACATCGACTAAAAACAACTGGAGGGAGACAAGGTTTGTCTTGATTCCTGTTTCAGAGAATCTATTTATTAGTCAGGGTTCTCTAGAGTCACAGAACTTAGAGAATGCCACTATATATTAAGGGAAAGTATTGGAATGACTTACAGTTTGCAGTCCAATGAACCCAACAATGAGCAGCTGTGGATGGGAAGCCCAAGAATCTAGGTGTTGCAGCTGGTCTTCTGTATAAGCTGGGATCTCAAAGAAGTACGTTTCAACCGAAGAAGTAGGCTCCAACAGAAGTACTGGCAGGTAAATGAAAGCAAAGGAGTGAGTATTCCTTCTTCCAATGTCCTTATGTAGGCCTCTAGCAGAAGGTGTGTACCACCACCTGGATCTGGAACTTCCTCTGCCCCAGGCTGGCCTTAAACTCAGAGATAAGCTTGTCCAAGTCTCCCGGAATTAAAGACCTGTAGCACTTTGCCTGGCCTAAGCTTTTCCTGGACACTATGCTTCAAGATCCTGATCAAAAGCATGTGTCTTCTATCCTCAAGATCTGGATCACAGGTGCGCCCTCTATTTCTGGATTGTAGTTCGTTCCAGATATAGTCAAGTTGACAACTGGGAATAGCCGTCACAATGTGTTATTACTGGGAAGGCATAGTAGAAGTGGAAGATCTGAAGCAGGACTGAGGTAGAGGACTGATCCTGTCTGGGAAGCAAAGGAAGCTAGGGGAGAACCAGAAGTAGCCCTAACCTACAAAGGCCCACTCTCAGATCCCATCCAGTCTCCATTCCTAAGAAGCTACATCATTCAAAACTTCTGACAGAGACCTGAACCTTCACAATACAGGGCTGTAGGGGACGTTTCAGATTCAAACTATATCAGTCCTTGATTAAAAGAATAACTTCCCAAAGTCAGTCATCAGCCAGGGAGAAAAATTAGGATACACAAGAGGTGTAATAAGTCTTCCTTGAGACAAAATTTTAATTTTTAAAAATGTTTTAATTTGCCGGGCAGTGGTGGCACACGCCTTTAATCCCAGCACTTGGGAGGCAGAGGCAGGTGGATTTCTGAGTTCCAGGCCAGCCTGGTCTACAGAGTGAGTTCCAGGACAGCCAGGGCTACACAGAGAAACCCTGTCTCAGAAAACAAAAAAAAAAAAAAAAAAAAAAAAAAGTTTTAATTTTAATTCATCTGTGTCTGTGTTAGAGGGACATTCATATGCCATACTGCACATATGAAAGCCAGAGGACAACTCTCTCAGGAGTGGATTTTGGGATTTGAACTCAGGTTGTCAGAATTTGGTGGCAAGCACCTTTAACCATTGAGCCATCCCACTGATATCATGAAAATAAATTTACAGCATAGAAACTACCCTTTGTTAGGTGGCATTTTTCTCTACTTTTCTGTGGGGGGACGGTCCTTATTTTCTTGGAGACAGGGTCTCACTATGTAGCCTCAGCTGCCCTTGAACGTACGATCCTCCTGAAAGAGGGAAATTACAGGACTGTGCCAGAGTACATGACTTATCTCTGCTTTTTAAAGAGGGTCTCACTCTGTAGCCTAGGCTTGCCTGTAACTCACTATATATCCAAGGCTAGCCTCCAAATCACAGCAATCCTTCTGCCCCTGCCTTCCAAATCCTAGGATTACTGACAGGAGCTACCATGTTCTGTTGTCTCCCCTTTTAAAAGAATAAACTGTCCATTAAAACCACTATGAAAGTCCAGTATGGTAATGTAGGCCATCTACTCAGGAAGCTCAGGAGGGAAAACCACAAATTCAAGGCCAGCCTGGGTCACAGAGGATGTTTAAATCCAGCCTGGGAAACTTAGCAAGACCTTGTCTCAAAAAATTAAAATAAAATAAAGTGGGGCTGAAAATGTAGCTCAGTGACAGAGCACTGTATGCAAGGCTGTAGACATTACATACTGATCCTGGATCTGCTCTAGAGCTACACGCATTTAATCCCAGCACTCAGGAGGCAGAGACTAGGTGGATCTCTATGAGTTCAAGGCCAGCCTGTATTCAATACCTTTGGTTCTAGTTCCCCTGCTTTAGGCAGGTCAGTTGTTGAGAGTCTTGCTAAGTAGCCCAAGCTGTTCTTTGACTTTCAATCCTCCTGTCTCAGCCTCCTGAGTGCTGAGAGACTGAAGGCATGCACACCAAAACCTGGCCTTTGGCTTCAGTTTCACTGGGCTTTTCCCAAGTCACAGCTCTGGAGACCTTGGGTGAATCAGCCATTGCCTGTTGGGGCTCAGAAAACAATACCTCAGGTTGAAGGTCTCAGAAGTTTAAGGTGTTTGCTACCCTTCCAAAGCCTTCTGTTTCTTCTTTCCACCCTGTGGATGGCAAGTCAAAAAAAAAATTAAACTTCTTCCCCCAGGCAGGTTTTATAAGCCACAGCACTCAAACTCTCTGTGATCTCTTGTTTCAGCTTTCTGGGTGAGGGGGTTAGGGGAACACATCATTCTTCTGTACTCTAAACTGATGCTTTTAAAGGAATGTAAAATTGATCTTGCTGCTCATTTTTTTTCAAAAATGAAACCACCATTTCCTGACTCTTAGTCCCAGGCCTTCTTCAGATAGAACTGGTTATTTACCTTTTCGTCTCTGTTCCACATCTGTCAGGAGGGTTCTGTCGATACTCAGTGAGGTTACTGGAGCCTTTGTACAGCCATCTGCCTGTTCCAGTCAACACATTCTCATAGCAAACCTTAGCTTCCGTTAAAATTTCTCTTACTATTCTGGGAAGTCATAGCTGTTAACCCTACTGGATGGCTCCAGGCTGTTGTGGCTTGGGAGTGGTGACTATGCAGTTTGTAATTTTCAACAAACATTGAGACTGCTTTTACATACTGTGAGACATGGGCCACATGTTTATTTCCCAATTAGAACAGCTTCAAAATAGTGAGTGGAAGGAGAATGGACAGCAAGGGACTATACTGACACCCCTAGCATCATTTCCTTGTCTTCTGAAAATAAATGTCTAATTCTTAGCTGTGAGTAGGAGCACACACACACACACACACACACACACACACACACACACACACACACACACCCCGGCCAGGCCAGGGTTATTCAGCTCCATTCACAGGCACTTCTCTCTGCTAGTCTCAGGTCCTTGCCAAATGTCACTCACACTGAAGAAAAGTAGCCTATCCTTCACTACGTGAAGAGTCAGCTTTCTCATCATGACTTAAGATCCTAGGTTAAACTATATAACATTGGAAGTTTTTACTGAGAACTAGCAAGGACAGGGGCTTGATCTGACCAAGAAAGCACAGCGAAGTAACAGAACACCAGGCCTAGAGGTGTAGCTCAGAGGTTGGGCTCTAGGTTCCATCCCTCACACCACATAACAAAACAAACAACTACAAGACCGTGGTGACCAATGGTGGTTTTGAGAGTGCCCAGGACTGCTTCATGTTCAAGGGAAAAGTTAATGATAAAGCCAGTTGATGTTTCCGCTTAAAGATAACCATCTATACACTCTCTCTGGAGCACGGAGCAAAGAGCTACAAGATGCTCAAAAGCCCCTGTGCTATTGGATGCCAACATCTCAAAACTTGGAATCACTCAAGTGCATGAGTGATGGTGTTGAAGAGACACAACTATGCATAAAGCAAGGTGGTCGGGAGATAAAAAGAGGAAATGCTGTGGTCAGTCATTAGCTTGGGGTAATAGTGTCCCTGCTGGTCACGGAGGTGGTTATTGTCCTTTGACAAGTGAATTTACTTGGGGAATGTTGTTCTGGGCCAGTCATTAGGAACCACACCTCTTTTCTGGACTCTTGTTCTCCTCTGGGATCCACTCCAGTCTCAGAGTGTAGCTTAATGGTGGTGGAATGCTTGCCTTACATGGAGGGCGGGGAGGAAGGATGAATTCATTCCTATACTACAAATAAATTAGTTAGGAAGCAAACAAATAAACCCGACTTTATTAAATGGCTATTCATCACTCCCTGGGTGCTGGCCGTCTCTTCATGCCCTATGGTAAAATACAAATCATGCACAAGCTCTACTGTTCTCTTACTCTGCCCCTGATCTCAGGAAACGAAGTTAAAGAAAGTCACCGAGCCAGACAAACAACTCCATCACACATAGCAGCACAGTAGCCTTCACAAGGACCCCTAGTGTTCCTCTGATCAATTCCCTCTTTCATTTCTCAGATTAATTTTGCTTCAGAACAAACCACTCCGAAACATAGTGCCTTCAAACAACTGTCCCATTATCCCCCTCAGTGCTGTGGGCTGACCAGGCTCAGCTGGGGATTTGGGATTTCTCACCGAGCTTAGTGGCTCAAATGTTGACTAGACTGCAAGTCCAAGATGTCTTCTTTGTGCATGTGTGGACTCTCAGCGGGAATGACTGGAGCAGGCAGCACTCATCGGACACCTCTATTTTCAACTTCTTTTCTTCATAGGCTTCCTCACAGCATGGTGCACTAAAGAAAGACTTCTCACCAGGTGACTGGCTTTCTCTGGAGCAGCTATTCTAAATTTACCACAGGAATCTAGTTCAATAAAAGATTGGAGTCGCCGGGCAGTGGTGGCGCACGCCTTTAATCCCAGCACTTGGGAGGCAGAGGCAGAGGCAGGCGGATTTCTGAGTTCGAGGCCAGCCTGGTCTAACAGAGTGAGTTCCAGGACAGCCAGGGCTACACAGAGAAACCCTGTCTCGAAAAACAAAACAAAACAACAACATATATATATATATATATATATATATATACACACACACACACACACACACACACACACACACACACACACAAACTTGTCTGGGAGGTTATAACATTGTTCCCATTAATTCAGTTTCAGTGAAGAGCTCTGTATCTACCGAGTTTAAGAAATGCTCTGACTTAAGATCTCAAAGGAGACTACATTCAAGATGGCTGCCGTGTTGAAAGATTCATCTCGAAGATAGACTCTGGCCGGGCAGGGGTGGCACACACCTTTAATCCCAGCACTTGGGAGGCAGAGGCAGGTGCATTTCTGAGTTTGAGGCCAGCCTGGTCTACAGAGTGAATTCTAGGACAGCCAGGGCTACATCTCCAGGAACTAAATGATCAAGGCAGGGCAGAAACCCTAGATTGGGATTAAAATTTCCCTACCTCTAATCCCTCCAGTAATTGGCTGTGGCCAATTTTATTCAACCAATAGTTTTAATCAATGAACAAAGTTTGCACAACAAAAGCTTGTAAACAAGAGCACTCAAACTCATGGGTCTCAAACCTTTGGGTATAGGATTTAGCATCATAATACATAGCAACAAACCAAACCTCAACAGATTGTCTCACCTTTGACTGCCTTCCCCAAGAGTACAAAATCCAGAGAGAGCAAGGGAAATGTCACTGGACATTAGGCATCCCATATCATTATCACGGTGTTCTATTAGTCACATACGTCAGCTGTAGTCAGTGAGAAGAGTTAACACAGGAAGAGATGGTTGAATGACTGAGCCTGTTCAAAGGAGATAAAACATTGGGGGAGAGTATGAGGCAGGGTTGTAGTGTTAGACCCAAGGGCAGCCAGTCAAGGGCAAGTGCAGATTCAGTTGCTGGATCTGGAAGTAGAGTGGAACAGCTCCACAGCCTTCAGTCCCTGGCTTGGCTGCAGAAGATAAGGGAAGACAGAGGTGGGATGCCAGGAATTCCTCCTTCCTCAGTATTCCTGCACGAGCAACAGAAGAAGCTAGCATGCTCTTCAAAGGCTGCTTTTCAATTTCTTGGCTGAGTTACAGCAAGAAGAATATTTCTCTTGTAATATTAATTGGTTTTTATGGTGATAGGAAGATATTTTCAACCTCTAACAAGAAATCAGGGTCACCAGAATGATATCCTCACTCAACAAGAACATAGCCAGGAAGCTCATGTGTGCCAATATCATTAAGAGTTAACTTTGCAGAACAATCATGTCTAGGTTTCCTGCTGGGTTCAAAGGAGATGATTTTTCTAGTAAGCCCTAATTGAAAACTGAAGCAAAGTAGACTTTGTGATCAAAACAGGAAGGGAACACCAGGTTGCAAGCTGACAATAACCTTAGAGCTTTGTTCTTTCACAACAAGCAGGGAAGCAAACAGCTTTCATCTGAGCCTTCATCCAAGCCTGGGCTTTGGGAAGAGTGCCCTCTCTATTCTGTCTCCAGTTCCCTCTGGCTGGCTCTTCCCTGCCACCTCAGTGGCTCTGCTTTCATCACAGGCAGCAAGGACACCTATGTTACCCAATCCCAGGCATGTTTCTGCTTTTGTGTTTTCTCATCCAACCAACACCAATCAATCGATCGCCCACTGTTTCTGGAAATGTTATCTCCTAGTACCAAGAATGCCCTTTCTCACTGTTTGCCATATCCTTGGTATCTGTGAAGGCCACTACTCAGCCTCCAGTGTTGAGAATCTGGAGCACTTTGATCATGTCTGTGCTCCTGTGTGATCTTATCCAGTTCAATAGCTTTGGTGCCATCAGATGCCACATGTTGAGATTTATGTCCCTCGCCCTGATCTCTCCCTGCAGCTTGAGATGACTGTATCCAAATTGCCCTGTTGACATTCTCATTAGGGATTCTACAGCCACCCAGATGTGCCTCCTGCTGCTCTTATTCCTTACTGTCCACACCTGTTGCCCCACCCTAAGCCTTACCTGTCTCAAAACAGCACTATCTATCACTTAGATGCCCTCCTTGGGTCTGTCTCCCCCTCCCCCAATCCGATGCATCCAAGGGGCTGCCTATTCTGTCTCCAAAGTCCACTGCAAACACGTTCACCTCTATTACTGCCCAGCTCTCTTTCTGGCCAACTTTTTTTGTTTTGTTTTTGGGACAAGGTTTCTCGAGACAGAGTTCAAGGCCAGACTCATCAACATAGCAAGTTCCAGGCTGCCAGGGCTACATAGTGAGAATTTTTTAAATTTTACTTTCTAAAAGTTATGTACATGCATGCATGTCTGTGTTCCTGAGTGCTGGTGCCGGCAGAGATCAGAGGCCTTGGAACCCCTGGGGCAGAGCTACAGGCATCTGTCAGTCACTGATGTGGGCACTGGGAGCTAATCCTGGGTCTTCTGCAAGAGCTGTTAACTACTTAGCTATCCCTCCAGCTCCAAAAATTCTAACCACCCTCTCAAACTCATTTTGTGTCAATGTTTTTGGCTTTCAACACAAATCTTGGCCAGCCGAAGGGTCTTTGCATATGTTGTTCCATTTTCCTAGAAACTCTTCCCATATATTTTTCTCTTCCTTTAGGTCTTAGCTCACTACTGGATCAGAGTAACCTCCCCTGCCCATCCTATCTGAAATCAGTCCCTTTGTTCCTTTATGACTTGGGTCTTCTCTTTCCATCACCACAGTAAATCCCACAGTTCCAAGGCTAGCCCTTTTTTTTTTCCCTACAGCTGAGCCAATTGGGTATCTTAAGGATTGTGTTAGGCCTGACAAAAAATGGAAAGCCTCGTGCCTCTTTCCTGCATGGAAACCTGCTGCGAGTGACCGATTGTCCACAACTGCACTCAGATCCTAAAGCAGAAGACGCATGTCAGCACGAGACACTAAAAACAGAGGTTGCTCTTGAGACTCCTTCTGTGAAAGTGGTTGGCTACCCAGTTCCTGTTTTGTAGGCTGGGTCCTCAACGACACAGCTGTCCTCAGCAGAGCATGTAGACAGTAGGAGACTTTTCTCACGGTAAGCCTAGTTTCCTGTGTTTCTCACTAGAGTTGATTGTTATTCTTGTGTTCTCCTTCTCTAAGATGGGGTCCCAGGAGACATTAGAAGAAGAGAGGAAGATCTGAACTCAACGTAAACACCTGTGAGTGCATGAATGAGTCTCCAGATTACATTTTGGCGCTTTGAAATTGTTACATTTCTGGGAAAGCAGACATTGGAGAGCCACACCAGTGCAGCTCATTTAGGGCTTGGGAAGACATTTGGGATCCATGTAGAGGTCAGCTCACAACACATCTAATAATTATGCTTTTTAGCTTTGTTGTTTGCTTTTGTGTTTTTTGTGTTTTTTTTTTTTTTCTTTTGGCATGCGCCACCACTGCCTGGCTTGCTTTTGTGTTTTGTGTATCTTGCTTGCAGCCTTTTGCCTCCCTGGGGCTGGGGTCACAGGCAGGTACCCTCACACCTGGCGTAATTATGCTCCTGAAATCACTTGGCTTAAATGTTGATCAGCAGCCAAGTATTCAGCAGAATTGAAATACACTGGCGCACCTCACCTGTTTCTGGCATTCAGAAAAGCACAAGCCACCTTTGTTGACCCTGAACTAGTTCACAGGGAAGCCCCCATAGAACCATCTTCTGGGGAAACAAAATTATTTCACGTGCACCAATATAATTTTAAGATCTGGGTTTGTGGCTCAGTGGTAGAGTGCTTGTCTATGAAATGTAAGGACTCAGGTTTGAGCCCCAGCACTGAAAGAATCAGGAAATTAAGTCATGAAGTGGTGACTGGGCAGACAGAGATCCTTAGGAAGAACTAACTGCGTGTTTTGAGGAACAGAGCTATGTCAGCAGACTGTTTTCACACAAACTGACTTTTGCATTGAGAACATGAATCAACAGATACCACAAGGTCAAAGTTCCCAGGCTCCCACATCCTTGAGGAGTTCTGGAAGGAAACTGTTTATAGTCATTTCTCTAAGGAAGAAAGCTTATTGCAGAGCTGAGATCCTTTGTAGGCTTTCTCCTGCCATCTTCATGACATTGGTACTACTGTCAGTTGTTTCAGTTTGTGTTGCTGAGGCCTAACCCCAGGCCCCTGCAAATGCTCTCCGGCTGAGCTACACCCTCAGCCCAGAAGCATGAACTAATTTTCCTTTTCCTCCCCTCTCCTCTCCTCTCCCTCTCCTCTCCCCTCCCCTCCCCTCTCCCTCTCCTCTCTCCCTCTCCTCTCCCCTCTCCCTCCTCTCCCCTCTCCCTCCT
>CM052701.1:42821232-42847314 GCA_028551405.1 Uromys caudimaculatus | reverse complement strand
TGTGTGCCACTATACCTAGTCAGAGACTTGAATTTAAAATTTCACCATAAAGGCCAGATTGCTGGGTAAGAGATTTTCCTGCCTAAGCAGACTATATCTGTCAAAACTGTTTTTTCTTTCCTACTTTGTGAGAGGAATTATTTTTATAGGAGATAGGAACTTCTGATCACCCCCACCCCCCACCCCAACCTTCCCAATTCTTCTTCTTTATCTTTTTGGTTTTATGGGACAAGGTCTGCAGACCATGCTGCCCATAAACCCTTGATATCCTCTTGTCTTGGCTTCCTGAGTGACCACAGACATGAGGTACTCTGCTGGCTTTTGTCCCACTGAATTTTTCTGCGGGACATTACATCAGACCCATCTCTAACTCAGAGCATCTGGTAAACTTCTGAAAGAAGTTACAAAATGCCGTGAGGCACAAACACAGCTCTCCTTTTGTTATGCAACGGTGGAAGCTTGCCACACCCCAGGCTCTGTGAGTCAGCACATTAGCCAATCCTGAGCTCCTGCCTTCTTTAATGGTGTTCTGTAGGAAGGGGCCTGCTCCAAGCACTTCCACTGTGGGAAAGCAAGGCAAGACATACAACACCAATAAATGCTCCAGAGCTGGGGGACCTGGAGGGCTCTGCTACTGCTCGTGAGTGCTCCCCTCGGTCTTCCTCCCCATCCTATGCCCACCTTTCTTTTGGACAGAATTGGAGTTATTTAAATATAGAGTAGTATAGATTTTTCAGCCCAAGAGTTAAGAGAAAGATATTCAGGAAGAAAGCAAAACACACCAAGAGTGTGGGTGTGGGCTCCTCAAAAGGCCTCTCTCATACATTAAAAAAAAAAAAAAAAAAAAATCACATCACTGTCTTTAATTCTGGAGATGACAAACAGATTAGAATTTTCCTACTTTGGGGGCCTGGAGAGATGGCTCAGTGGTTAAGAGCTTAAGAGCACTGGCTGCTCTTTCAGAGGACCCGAATTTGATTCCCAGCATCCACATGGCAACTCACAACTGTCTGTATCTCTAGTTCTAGGGGATCTGACACCCTCTTCTGGTCTCTAGGGGACCAGGCACATATGTGGTGCACAGACATACATACAGGTAAAACACTCATGCACATAAAATAATTTTTTAAAAAAGTATTTTACCTAAAAGAGTTTTCCAGGGCTGGAGAGATGGCTCAGCAGTTAAGAGCACTGACTGCTCTTCCAAAGGTCCTGAGTTCAGGTCCCAGCAACCACATGGTGGCTCACAACCATCCAAAATGAGATCTGATGCCTTCTTCTGGGGTGTATGAAGACAGCTACAGTGTACTTACATATAATAATAAATAAACCTTTTAAAAAAAAAAAAGAGTTTTCCAACACTTTAAAATGACCTAGTTAGAAAACAATTACCATATATATATATATATATATATATATATATATATATATATATATATACACGCAAGCATCCTACCAATTGAGCCACATCCCTAGGCTTCCACATATGTGTTTTAGGCAGGAAGTCTGAAAGAAAAAACCTTTCCCTCTACAGCATACCTGACAATTACATCATCCCAAACCAGGAAGAAAACATGGGGATGCTGTCCATAGCAATTGTTTATTAGTAGGACATTTACTCCGTCTCAACTTTTTCTGTGGTGACACTTGTAGACCCTCCGAGGGAACACATGGAGCCGGGGATTGATGCAAAATGCAAGAGAAATGTATTGATTCATCAGCATGCTGAGGTCACTCTACATACCAAGACAGGAGGGTGACCTCGTGGAGCCTGGTCAGGGACCTTATATAGGATTTTAGAGCAGCTGCCATTAGGTGGTTGACAGAACAGTGTGACTTTTAAACTGATTGGTCTTTAGGGAATGAGGTAGCAGGGGCTTAATCAGCCCCTCCCTTCCAGCCTCCGTGCTCTCTAACCTGTTTCTTCCAGGAGGGGAGGGGTGCCCATGTACTCAGAGGGGGGGAGGGGACCCTGGTGGAATATCTCAAAGTTCCCGAGCTGACCTCTCACAGGTTCTACTTCCCTATTCTCCTGACAAGGCCACGTGTCACAACTCTTCCTTCTTGCATCACTTGGCCCATTAGCTCTAATAGAAACAAAAACAAAAGAGGGGCCGGGCATGGAGGGGAGGGGAGTGGCGGGGATGGGTGTGGAGGGATGAGCAAGGGGGGATGGCTATGGGGGAGATGGGCATGGGGGAGGGGCATGGAGGGGAGGGGATGGAGACAGGCATAATGGGGAACGTCTGTGATACCAGCGCTTAAGAGGTAGATGCAAGCTGGGCAGTGGTGGCACACGCCTTTAATCCCAGCACTTGGGAGGCAGAGGCAGGTGGATTTCTGAGTTCCAGGCCAGCCTGGTCTACAGAGTGAGTTCCAGGACAGCCAGGGCTACACAGAGAAACCCTGTCTCGAGAAAAAAAAAAGAGAGAGAGAGAGAGAGAGAGAGAGAGATTCTATACAGCAAAGAAAATCACCAGCGGAGGGAATGAAGCCTGCAAGCCGAGTGGGAAGACAATCTCTGAGGGCTGTGTTTCTGACAAGGTGCTAGTGTTTTCTGCAGGTAAGGGTCCAGTTTGACCAGATTCTCTTGTTGGATAGAGTGAGTTTATTTTTCGTGTATGTTTCTAACATCTTTGTCAAAATCTAGGTGTCTGTAGCAGAATGTGTTTATTTCTCAGCCCTCTGTTACATTCTATTGGTCTCCGAGTCTGGTTTGGTACCAGTTGCATGCTAGCTCTGCCATTATAGCTCTCTGATATAACTTGAGGTAAGAACATGAAATCAACCTAGCAGTACATAAATAGATAATGTAAGCGTGGTGCATATACACAATGGAACTTCAGTAGGCCATAAAGAAAAATGAATTTTGCAAGAAAATGTGCAGATCTGGATATATTAAGCACAGTAACTTAGGCTCAGAAAGACAGATACTGCAAATTCTTTCCATTTGGATCTTAGTGTCCAATTTTTGTATGTGTGTATTTATGTGGGAGTGAGAAGCAAGAGAGGAGCCCTGAGGGGGGAAGATGAGACTTTAAGGAAAGGTGACGGGGAGAATAATAGACCGCATTTGGAAAGGAGAGTACTAAGTGGAAGGGCACAGCGGGGGGAGGGGCTGGAGAAGCATCTACCAAAACAAAGTAGCTATGAAAAGCCACAGCAACCCTGGTTACTCTGTAGGCTAATCAAAACACTTAAAACTGTAAATAAATGCATACAGTACTGGGTGTGGTTGTGCACGCCTATGATCAGCACTGGGGAAATGACAGAAGGGTCTGGTCCAGTCTTGGCTACATGAGACTCCATCTTAAATCCCCTTCCCCCACCTACACAAAAACACCAGGCAACTTTAGCACAGTCTGAATCTAAATAGAAAAGGAGGAAGTAAAATGTTTTCCAAACACACCCGGTCATACGCAAAGTTGCCTCTTTCCAAAGAGTATAGAATTTTACCTTTTACATAAGGAATATTCTTTCCTTTCCTTGACCCACCTCTCCCTTCCTGGACCAGCTTATGTTTCTGGCACCTCAGGAACATGAAAGAGGTTTGTAATCAAGCTGCCCTGTTTCTCCACAACTGCTCTCAGCAGCACAAAAGGGAGCCAGCCAGAGTTGCTCTCTGAATGGCATGATACAGACCACTCAAAATGACCAAAATAAACCAAAAAATACATGCAGCATGTGTGCATGTGTATGTGTGTGTGCATGTGGTATATGTGTGTGAATGTGGTATGTGTGCATGTGGTATGTGGGGTGTGTGCGTGTCTGTCTGTCTGTCTGTGTGAAGGTTACATATCCTGTATACATTCTGTTTTCTGCTTTCTAGAAACAAAAATCTTGTGACTTAAAGCTGGATTCGAAGTGTCTAAATTCAGAGTAAATGACAAACTATCAAATTTTGCATGAGCTACTCAGTACTCTTGAAATTCACCAGACAGGTTCTCCAGTAAGACGATAGTAATGGTGTTTACTGCACAGGCTTGTTAGGAGTCTTCAGTGAATTCACACTTGACACAAAGCACACAGATAACCTATAAGTAAAACATTACCATGGTATCTAGCATACAGGAAGTTTTGATTATTCATATGTAGAATGCCTCTCTGCCTGTGTTTTCCTTAAAGGCAACTTAGGGCATGGGGAGCTGGAGGGAAAGGGTTTGTTTGGCTTTTACTTCCAGGTCATAGTTCACTAATGAGGGAAACCAGGACAAGAACTCGAGGAGGAACTTGAAGCAGAAACCACAGAGGATTGTTGCTGACTTACTCACAGGATTGTACTTAACTATCTTTCTTTCTAATGCAGGCCAGGAACTTTTTTTTTTGGGTTTTTCGAGACAGGGTTTCTCTGTGTAGCCTTGGCTGTCCTGGACCTCACTCTGTAGACCAGGCTGGCCTTGAACTCAGAAATCCGCCTGTCTCTGCCTCCCAAGTGCTGGGATTAAAGGCGTGCGCCACCACCGCCAGGCAAGGAACTCTTGCCTATGGAATGACACCGCTCACGTGGGGGTGGGCTGACCTACATCAACTAACAATGAAGACAAATCCCCAAAGGCATGCTCACAGCCCAATCTGATATGGGCAATTCTTCAGGTGAGTCTAGGCTGTGTCAAATTGACCCTTAAAGCTAACTAGTGCAATGGATTATATGTTTCAGTTTTTAAAAAAATGCTATAGGGCCGGTGAGATAGTTTGGTGGGTAAAGGTGCTTGTCACAATGCCTGAAGACCTGAATTCAGTCCTAAGACCCACATGGTAGGAGAGAACTGACTCCTACAAGCTGTTCTCAGATCTCTATACACGTTGGCCATAGAACCAACACATCTGCACATACACCCTAAAATAAATAAACGCAAATAAAATTAAAAATACTGCAGCTTAAAAATTTGATGTTTTCAGCTCTAGACCAAACATCAAAGGAGTAGTTATGGTTCATTAAGAACTCTTGTTCCTTTAAGACGGCAACGGTTAAAGAAAATACAGTCTTCATATGTGTAAATTAGCCATGAAAACATGAGAAACGTTATAATAAACAACATTCACAAACACATGTTTCCCTTACTTAAGTTAGGGTCTCATGTAACTCAGGCTAGTCTCAAATTCTCCATGAAGCCCAAGCTGGCCTTAAATTCATGATCCTCCTGCCTCTACTTCCTCAGTGCTGGAATAACAGGCATGTACCACTAGGCCTGGCTATTGAGAACAGTTCTTGTCACGCAGCTCAGGCTGGTCTTGAACTCAGAATCCCCTTGATATTAGCTCTAGAGTGCTAAGATTGCAGCTATGTGCCATCACAGGCAGCTTCAGGCAGCATCGTCCATCTGTTTGAAGCACTGTGTATTTAACTAGGACATTTGAATTTGCCTGAGAAACCGAAGTGAAATCATTGGTTTACAAATTGAGAAATGCAGAGACAGGGCGGCTTCAGAGTGAGCTGGGCAAGTATAATTTGAGCCAGTAGATCAAGTCTCATGACTGTTTCTTGCTTCTGCTTTCCCATAAGCTTTTCCCACGGTTTTCTCACAATGTGTGAGTAACTCAGAAGCCACAGCATGTTCTTAGTTTATATCCAGAGACAGAAAGTGGCTTCTGCTTATCCTTTCAGGAATGTTAGGGAAGATTCTCTCATTGTTTCCTGGCCCTAACTCAGAACCAGTATAGTCAGTACTGGAGGAGGAGGAGGAGGAGGAGGAAGAGAAGGAGGAAAAGGAGGAGGTAGGCTTTTCCTAGTATCTTAAGCAGAAGATTAAATGTGAAATAATTTGCCCTAAAAATGAATCCCTCTGGGAATGCAGATGCCCATCCTGGAAAGCTGATTTTGAGCTAGGCTTTGAAGTATGGACCCATTAGGGAGGGCGACCAATGTCTGGGATTAGAAAGGAGGACGGGGACTGAGTAGAAGCTGAATTCTGTGGCAGTCTCACCAAGGGCTCCATCCACTTTGGTGGCCTTTCAGGGGGGTCTTTATGTGAGTAGAGAATCAGGGAATGAGAGAGAGATCGGGGCTGGATCTCTATTCCCCATACCCTGATGGCACAGGAGTAGTCTGTGTGGGAGGAAGGAAGGATGGAAGGAAGGAAGGAGGGAGGGAGGGAGGGAGGGAGGGAGGGAGGGAGGGAGGGAAGGAAGGAAGGAAGGAAGGAAGGAAGGAAGGAAGGAAGGAAGGAAGAAGGACTGCTTTTACCGTAAGACATTCCTCTGTCCACTGATAACACTTGCAGTAACTAGGAGAAACAGTCCTCCCAGCCTGAAGAGGAATCTTGGCAGTGTGTTAATAACCAGGAAGCAGCTATGGAAAAAGAGAAGTCACCCCGGTTTGTTCCCTCCAATACTCATCTTAAAACTCCATCTGCATGACGCTGAGAAGTGAGACCAGGTGGTACCTTAAGAAGTGGCCAAGTATCTACCTCAAGCTGAGCATGGCGATGACACCCCTATGATCCCAGTACCTGAGAGGCAGAGGCAAGCAGATATCAGGCTGAATAGTGACCTTGAGGACAGTGCTGGTTACATAAGACCTTTTCTCTAGAAATGGGGAAAGAAAGGAAGGAGGCGAGAGAGAGAGAGAGTAAAGTCTGTCTCTCATGAGTTACATTAGCTCATTCATATGAGTAATAGATGATCCTGGGTCAGTGAGTTCCCTCCCTCCCTCCCTCTTTCCTTTCTCCCCCCCCCCCCCACTAGTCCAGACTAACCTTGAATTCCCAGTCCTTCCACCAGCCTGTCAGTGCTAGGCTCGACAGGTTTTCTAGGGAGTAGTTCTCCTCTGGGTCACAGCACACCGTCCCTTGCCACATGATACCCGGTGTCACCTATGACCTCTTCTAGTAAGAAAGTCATCATAAATCCACAGACAAAATCAACTCTCCTTTCTTCATAATTTATTATGCCTCTAGCAATAGCGACCAGACCAAACAAAGCCCAAATCTGAGCTCAGATCTTTTAGAGGCCCTTGCTCTGTCTTCTACCGTGTTGCTGTTTCCATATACTTGCTGCTGGAAGGCATTTCTGGAAAGAAAAACAATCTCTAAGTGGCATCTGCCTGTCCATGTGTATCCTATGAGTAACTCAGAGGACTGAATGCAGAGAGGAAGCAATGATACACCTCATTGGGCAGCTAAGGAGACAACATGTCTCCTTAGAGTCTCACCAGGGAACTGTCCACTTTGAACAAATGAGAATATGAAGAACTTGGAAAGATTATAGAGAACTCACTTCCACAATGAATGTTTTTGTAAATAGAACAGACAGCAAGCAAGGAGAACAGGCTGTGAACAAGAAGGTTGTGAGGCCAGGTATGGCGGTGCTCATCTTTAATCCCAGCATTCCAGAGGCAGAGAGGAACTCTGTTAGTTTGAGACCACCTTGGTTTATACAGCAAATTCCTGGTCAGCTGAAGTGAGACCCTGTAAATGAGAGGAGGAGGAGGAGGAGGAGGAGGAGGAGGAGGAGGAGGAGGAGGAGGAGGAGGAGGAGGAGGAGGAGGAGGAGGAGGAGGAGGAAGAGGAGGAGGAGGAAGAGGAGGAGGAGGAAGAGGAGGAGGAGGAAGAGGAGGAGGAGGTGGTGCTGGCACAGTGTCAGCTGTAGCTCTCAAGATTTCCTTTCCTAATATGATGCAGAATTCAGAAGGCACACATGAGCTGTTGGTGGTCATTACCTCCTTCCAGTCAGGATGCCAATACCAGTGACAAAAATAAATAAAGTCCTACAAATATCAAATTCATTTTTTTCTCATGAGAACAGAAGCATCAGGGTTAAGGACAAAGCATACTTGGCAAAATGCTTGCTTAGGTCACACATGCGACCCTGGGTCCTCAGCACTGAATAAGCTAAGCAAAGTGGTGCCCACCTATAGTCCCAGCACTCAGGAGAATCAGAAGTTCAATCCTCATTTATATAGTGAGTTCAAAGCCAACCTGAGTTATGTGAGACTATCTCAAGGAAACAAATAAAATAATTTTTAAATAAAAATGAACACAAGCAGCAGAAGAAAATGCCCCAATGCTAGCAAGATGGTGAAGACATGTGCCACCAAGCCAGGCCCAGGGATTTGATCCCTAGGACCTATAGGGTAGGTAGAAGGTGAAAAATGACTCCCACAGGCTGTCTTTGGACTTACACACACACACACACACACACACACACACACACACACACACACGGAGAGACAAAGACAGAGAGAGACAAAGAGATAGAGAATGAGAGACGAGAGAGAGAGAGAGAGAGAGAGAGAGAGAGAGAGAGAATGAGAGAGAGAGAGAGAATGAAATTTTAAAGGAAACAATCCTTCTCCCAGCTTTGAAACCCCTGAAGTCAAAGAACCACTCCACCTTAACTTTAGGAGGTCAGTCCATGGAAGTGGAATCTAATAAACTATGTAATCACATCTGGTTTCCATAGCAACAGCCACATACACAGCTTTGTTGAACAAGACTGAATAAGATCAGCTGCTGGTGTGAAATATAAATTGTGCTCTGTTCTTGGTTCATCAGAATCTCCCTCTTGAACATTAGGTACAAAGGGTGCAACACTGCATTTTTCTCCTTGGTGATCGCCAGACTTCACAGGGATGTTGCCAGCTCCTTGTTTTTAGTGCAGAGCTCAGGAGTGTGGGAAGAGACACATTGCTAGCACTCTAAATGGAAAGAAAGCCATTTCAGACAGTTCCTTATCCACCCATGGACTTTCCCCCAGGCAGTCATGCCTTTTTCTGTTGTATTCAGATCTAAGACAGATTTCCTAAGTGCCAGGCTATTTTTAGAGGGGCTTGGGAGAGGGAAGAGCTCAAAATTCACCTAAACTTAGATTCAGTCTCAGTTCGGAGTGTCTCTTAGGGATACAGTTTGCACGTGCACAAACATGCCACACTGCAGATCCCAGACTTCTGTCCCTCTAGGCGGAGACCTCAAAGATGAGAAAAAGCACCATCCAGCATGAGCTGAGGGGTAGGGGGTAAGATGGAAGCCATGGCTAGATAAGTGTTCTGGGAAGTTGTGGGGCACAGGCCTACAGGTGAAGGGGAACCCCCAGTCTGAAAGGAAAAACTCAGCAAGATTACATCAGCAAGCAGCAAGGTGAAAGGCTGAGTAGTGGATAGGCAGCAACAGAGTCTGGGCTTTCCCCCAAGAGCAACAGGAAGTTGGTGATCAAGGAAGTCACACAACAGGAGCTGCAATGTAGAAAGATGACATTCAACCCTCAAGTCTCGGAGACAGTCCTCAATGAGAGCTCTGCCTTTAGGCCTTCTCTTCCTCTGCCACATATCCCATCTTCGTCCCAGCTGCCATTCATTCCATTCAGGAGTGACAGCTTCTATATGGGTAACTAGGGAGCTCCATGCTGAGGCCAGAGAAGACTGCTCACTCTTTGCTGTGGACTGAAGAGACCTCATGTAGCACCCTACTTCAAGTTTCTAGAATCCTTTGTTCATTACTTCATGATATTTTGTTATGATTATCCTAGCAGGCTGTATTAATTTTTTTATTGTGTTTATCATTTATTTGTTTGTTTGTTTACTCTCTCTGTGTGTATGTGTACATGTGTACCCATGTACCACAGTTGGCATAGTGCATCTCAGAGAACAGCATGGAGGAGTCCAATCTCAACTATCACATAGGTCCTGGGATTTGAACTCAGGTCTGAGGTCACAGAATAGCTCAGAAGAGTTGGTGCTCTGCTTTTATCACATGGATCTCACAGACTGAACGCAGGTTGTCAAGCTTGACAGCATGTGCCTTTTCCCCATGAGCCATCTCTCCTGACCTGTATTAATTTCCTATGGTCTCTGTGACTAAAATATCTGACCAAACAACCAAGGCATAAAAGACTCATCTGGGCTCACAGGGTTCAAGGGATCTTAGCCCATCATGGTGGAGGAAAGCATAGTGAGCGGGACCTGGGGACAGCAGCTCCCACATCACATCTCCAGCCAGTAGGCTGAGAACGCAGGCAGAAATCAGAAATGGAGATGACACTTGAATGCCCACCGTTAGTGACATGCTTCCATCAGCCAGGCCCACCTGCTACAGCTTCACAGTCTTCAGAACGGTGTCACAAGAGCTGGGGTCAAGCATTCAGCCTGGTACATTCAAATTATAAGTCACTGTCCTTCCAGACAGTAAACAAATATTTTTATAGCATTTCTTTCCTTTATAAATCTGTATAATATCCCAATATATGCTCTGTGTGTGTGTGCATATGTGCATATCATATTCAAAAAATCTTGCCCTCAGCCCATGACTACCTGTTTCTCCCTTTATCTATCATCTTTCTTCTTCTCCTCCTCCTCTTCCTCATCTTCTTCCTTTTTTCCCTCTTCCTTCCCTTCCTCCTCTTTTTCCTCTTTTTTTGAGACAGTGTCTCTCTATGTAGTCCTGGCTGTTATGGAGCTCTGTGTAGACCAGGATGGCCTTAAACTCACAGAGATTCACCTGCCTCTGTCTCCCAAATCATGGGATTAAAGACAAGCAATACCACACCCAGCTAGCCACCATCTTTCAATAGCTCCTCAGCCTGGGGTAGGGGCTGAACCTTGGAAGAGGAGTGTAATATAGATGCCCCATTTTGGCTTAGCACTCTACAGTCAAATATTTTTGCATTTTGAAGAGCTGTGAATTTCTATGTTAACCCTACCACATTCCACAGAGAAACTTCTCTAATGAGGTCCGAGGGCTGCACTAACCTATGGGTAGAGAGACGTGAATTTAAAGGGCAGTTGGATACAATGTTTAGCAAATAATAGTAGTAGGTTCTCCCCTGAGGCGTTAACTTACCAACCATGGTTAAATTTGCAGTACCAGGCATGTGTGTTCTCCTATGGAGTAAGACTTAATATTAACCAAAAAGTGGTTGGTTACTCCCAAAACATTCATGCCACCATTGCATCTATGGGCATATTTTGCCATGCTGGTCATTATTGTGGTTCTATGATTCACAGTTGGGTAAGACTGTTGATGACTTTTAATGCCCCCTGCCAAGGGCCTGCATAGTACCTTCAAGTACTATGAGTGTTAGCCAGCAGGGAGTAAACTTCTTGGTTGATACCAACTTGACTTCTCTATATCCTGTGACCAATATGTGTGGTGTCTTTAACAATAGGGTCTTACAATCCAGCTCACACCAAGAGCAATGGCAATAGTCTGTACTGTTTTTGTTTGGGGGGGGGGTGTCTCTCTGGGTTACCTTTGACCACAATTGAGAAAGGAAGTATCTCATACTTGGCACTGGACTTTTTATTTGGCAGCCTATGACTTCTGGGATAAGTCCCCTGTGTAGAATAACTCCAATTAAACTCTTTTATATTAATATACACATATATGAAGTCTCTAAGATAGCAGATTACCATCTGGCCTTTTCAAACATCCTCAGAGTCAGTCACTCCTCCTCCGCCCTATCCTCTGCCCTATCCTCCTACCCCTCCCCTCGACTGAACCTCCCTCGACTTATTCCCCTTTCCCCTCCATGTGCCTTGTTTTCTACTATCCCTTGCCTCTTAAGATTGGTCTCTCCCCTCCCCACCAATGGTCCCTTTCCAGTTTCCTGGAGTCTACAGACACTCCACCTAAGTGTAAAAAATCTAAAGATTCAATGCTAAGATCTAACTATGAGTGAGAACATGTGATGTTTGTCTTCCTGGGTGTGGGTTACCCCTTTCGAGAGTGTTTAACGTGAGAAGTTTAAGCAGTGTATTGATATATCAGTGAAATTTCCAGGGACAAGGATACGAGAATTTGATTATATTAAGGGTCCTAATTCTCATTTGGGGATGGAGGGGGGCATCTCACTACATAGCCCTTGCTAGACCGCAATTGCTTTGTAGACTAGGTTATCCCCAAACTTGCAGAGATCCTCCAACCTCTGCCTCCTGGGTGCTCAGTCAGTCCTAAACCACCCAGCAGAGGTCCTGATTCTCCCTCTCTTCACTCGAACCTTTGCCATGTCAGGAGGTGGTCAGGCAAGGTCTACCCCTGCCTGGGCTGCAGCTGAGACCCTGTGTCACAAACGCACACACTAATGTGGAAGCAGGTGACGATGGGGTGTGTCACCTTTTTGTGCTCTTATGCTAATGACTGTACAGTCATCTGACTTGAGAGTGAAACCGTGCTTCAGTAGTGTATTCTTTCCCCACTGCAGATGCTCCCATCTTAACCTTGGTGGACAAACCACACAGTCTTCTAACAAACTCAGGAGCTCTGTTATTATGACATCCTCTTTGAAAACACAGGAAAGTTTGTACTCAGTTCTTAAGTGCCTGTGGAAAGACAGCAAATGAGACCCATGAGAATCAGGGCCTCTGGCAAAATTCCACATGCCAAGGTGAGACCTGTGCAACCAGAATCTTGAATCCCAGGGGTATAATCATCTGTTTCCATCACAAGGGGTAGCCAGAGCCATCTAGGGTAGAGGATCCTAGTGGGAGCAGAGCCTTCCCACTGCAAAGGGGACACCTTGTGCTCCTCAGAGAATCATCGAGTTGTCAACTTGAGGTCAAAGAGGCTGATGCTATTAACCTCTGCATTTCTCCAGACAGCCTGCTACAGAACCTGTGCTTCCTTGGTACATGACAATGACTTCATGCTCCTGAGTGTCTTGAACAGTTCAGCGGGTCTTCGGGGATAATCTGATCAGGAAATGTGGCCACAGCTCAGTCGTAGAACATTTGTTTACCATGTAAAAGGGACTGGATTCAATCTCTGAAACCAAAAGGAAAAAGTTGTCATAGTAGTATATATCTGTAAGAGCTGTATATTCTCAGCATTCAGAAGGTCGAGGCAGGAGCCAGTTGGGGCCAAATAATGAGACCATGTCTAAAAAAAATTTTTTTTTATAAAAAAGAGATAGTTATATATAAGAGACTGCAGTAGGACACTTCTTGCCTAGCAAGCATGCATCTATAAGGGTCATCCAATCTCTGGTACACAATACATATATTATATACTACACACATATGTATTATAAATTATACCTATTTATATGTAAACCATATCTATTCTTATGTACAATACTTATGTAAAGTATTAATACAAATAACAAAAACATTAGTAATTTGGATGTTCTTTTCTTTTTCTTCTTTTCATGTATGTGTGATATGTGTATGCAATTTGTGTATGTGCTTACATGTGCATGGGCCCACAGCCAAGTGCAGGTACACATGAAACCCCAAAGCTGATGTTCAGAACCTTCCTCAATTGTGCTTTCACCTGAGTCTTTTGGAGCATGATCTTTCAATTAAACCCAGAGCTCCCCATTTGGATAATCTTGAAAACTAGCTTGCTCCAAGGTCCCTGGGTCTGTCTTCCAAGGTTGGAATTACATGCAAGATGTCACTGTCACCTAGCATTTACATGGGCTATAGAGATCTGAACTCTGGTCTTCTTGCTTGTATGCAAGTGCCTTTACCACTGAGCTATCTCATCAACCCAAATTAAAAACAAGAACAATGAAACAGGTAACAGATTATAGACCTGACCAACGTTGAATTATCTATATAAATCAGACTGGCCTCAAACTTGTGAGAATCCTTTCTCTGCTAAGGTGACACCATATCCAGGTTAGACAGTGTTTCCTCCTCCTTACTCTGTGTTGGTTTTGGATTCAAAGTAGCTAAGGATGAATTTTTGACACCCCCCCCCCCCCACTTGCACAATTCTGGATTACAGGCATCTACCACCACGCCCAATTTACTCAGTGCTGGGAATGAACCCCACAGATTCAGGAATACTAAGTGACTGATCTACCAACGGAACGACAGCTTCAACCCTGCATCTCATTTGTTTGTCAGTACTGATACATTTTCTATAACAGAATTATAGTATTTTTTTTTTATCAGAATAGAATGTATTTTTCCCTAAAAGTAGAAATAAATTCAATTCAGAAGCCAGAGAGAAAACTGACTAATTTGGTGTTATAAAAATGAAACATGAGCCGGGCAGTGGTGGCGCATGCCTTTAATCCCAGCACTTGGGAGGCAGAGGCAGGTGGATTTCTGAGTTCGAGGCCAGCCTAGTCTACAGAGTGAGTTCCAGGATAGCCAGGGCTACACAGAGAAACCCTGTCTCGAAAAACCAAAAAAAAAAAAAAAAAAAAAAAAAAACCCAACAACAAAAAAATGAAACATGACCTGAATCAAGAGAACACACACAAAAAAAGGCAAGACAAGGAGTTAGTTGGAAATGGTGGTGCACACCTTTAATCTCAGTACCACAGAGGCAGAGGCAGGGCAGATCTGAGCTGGAAGCCAACTCTGTCTACATACTTCCAGGCTACCCAGGGCTACACAGTGAGACTGTCTCAAAAAAAAAAAAAAAAGGAGTTTTTAAAAAGTAGACTTAAAGATAGAGATTTATTGTTAATATCATTATTTTAGTCTCCAATACCTATAAGGATATACATACACTATTGGTAGAACTGAAAACTGGTAGAGCCTTTGACAAGAGAGTTTGGCAGTGTATGTCAGCACTTAAGGACACGACACAGCACTTTCAAGTTTAGTGATCTAGTCCAAAGATACAATTACTCGTATAAACGAAAGGCCAAGTACAAGACGTGGCGTGAGTCACAGACTCTAGGCAGCGCAAGGCCTTGCATGAGAGAGTGCCTCCGTGAGCTATGACTCATCAACTTTATTGACAACGTTTAAACCTACAAAGATTTGAGCAGACCCAGAGGCAGCCACAAGATGAAACTTGACACAAAGATAACCAATGAGGACTGCCGGTGCTGGAATCATATTCAGAATGTCCTGGTTATTAGGTCCTGGTGAAAATGGTAAGAATGTGAAAGAGTCTATGGCGGTGCACACCATTAGTCCCAGCACTTAGGACAGACATGCTGGTAGGTGCATGTGACTTGGACTACATAGTGAGACCCTTCCTCAGCAATAAATAAATAAACACAGTTCATTAAAAGAAACAAGTTGTCAGTGGGAAATAGGAGGGCCAGGATGTTCAAAGCCATCCTTGGCTATATTGGGAATTCTAGACCAACTTAGCCCATAGGATATCCTGTTTTAAAGAAAAAGAAAAACAAACTTTTGCATACCAAGCACAGAGTCAAGACGTTAATATTAAAAATAATGGGTGTGGGGTTGGGGAGATAACATAGTGGGTAAAGTATTTGCCATGCAAGTGACAGTTGGAATCCTCAGAACTTACATTAGGTTGGATTTTGTCTGTAATTAGTGCCCTGTGATGAGATGGGAAGTAGAGGTACAAGAATCCTTGGAAGCTCCTGGGTCAGCCAGTCTGACACACACAGCTGGGAACAAGAGGCCCTGTCTCAAACATGGTGGAAGGTGAGGACCACCACCTAAGATTGCGGGTGCTAGCGAGCACACTCAGAGCCTTGTGCATGCTAGCACTTGCTCTCTCTCTAAGCTGTACTCCAGCTCTGAGCTTCTGGGATAGGGTCTCTGTATGTAGCCTGGGCTACCCTGGAACTCAAGACCTCCCTGCCTACCTCCCCATCCCCTCAGGACTGAGATTATGGTTGTGTATAACCAAGACCGGTGTTTACACATCATCCTTGTGACTAAGCCCTAAACACATTGTTTCCGTATTGCTGAGGAAGTTGCCACAATAACAGAGATAAGGGCAGTGTCCTGATTAGCACTCACTGTTGGCATTCTGTCTAAACTCCATCCTGCAGTTACCTGGCAATAGCCAGGTGGGCCTGGCCTACTATAAAGGGGGCTGCTTGCTCCCTCCTCTCTCTTTTCTCTTGCTCTTGCCTCTCTCTTACCTCCCCCCATTCCCTTCCCCCCCCCTCTCCACGTGGTCATGGCCGGCCTCCACTCCTCTACTTCTCTACTCTCTCCCTCTCTCTGCCTTTCTCTGCCTCTACTACCCTCTTAACTCTCCTCCCCATGCCCTAAATAAACTCTATCTCTATACTATACCTTTGTGTGTGACTGGTCCCTCTGGGGGAAGGGATGCCTGGGCTCAGGCCTCCTGAGGCACACCCTTCCCCCACACCTACCTCCCTACACCCATATAACATATCTCTCTCTATATATTTTTATAAACATATCACTCACTGTCTAGCCCAAGCCAGGCCCAGGTTTCTCCTGCTCTCATCACGTCCTCCTCAGTGTACTTTCGTACTTCCCACTATCTCCAGGCACAGAGGACAGACCCATGTCGACTACTACTGCAGAATTTGTGTCTTTGGAGATGATCTGGTGAAGTGCAAGAACTAACTTTGGCAACTAACCTTGTCTCTCAGATGCTACTCTTGTGTTAGATTTAACAGATTTAAACAGCCTTAACAGCTTCTGATGTGATGTATTTTTTTTTTTATTTAAGAAATAAATAAAACTGCAAATACAACTAACTATGCTGTCTCTCCCTACAATATTTTCTCTTCGACTTCTTTTCATAGACATTTTAGCCTCCTGAGCACAGTATGGTCCTAGGTTTGCCCACATCCAAATGTGCTTCATTCAGGTCCTGGCAGGACACAGACAATAGAAAGAGGGTAAAGGCCTCCCACACACATGAAGGCAGCAACAAGGGGACATGAGATATGTATGAAGTCTTTAGGGTAGCAGCAAGCAAAAATGCAGAACCCAGAAAGGCCTGCCATTGTACAGAGGGTCACCTGACAGTAGCTGTGCTCTTCACAGAATTAGCACTGCGTCTGCCCACAGAGCCAGGCTCTATTACAGGGGGAAGAGGCCAGAGCCCACTGGTCTCCCCCTTCCCCTCCCTTAGAATCCTTCCTACCTGTGTGTTCTGTCAGAAGGAACAAACTAAAGGGAGAGGAAGAATGCAGGCAAGGTGACACACACCTGTAAGCCCAGCTTCCCAGGAAGCAAATGCGGGGCGTTGAAAGGAACCAAGAGCTCAAGGCCATCCTGAACAATGTGCTGTGATCTCCTTTCAAAAGTCAAACAAACAAACAAAATAAACAAGTAGATAGAGCCAGGCAGGAAAGCTCATAACCTTAACACTCAAGAGGTGGAGGCTGGAGGATCACAAGTTTGAGGTCAACTTGGGCTATAAGTCTCATCTCAAAAATCACAGTCAAAAGAAATACTTTTAAAAGATAAAAGTAGGGCTGGAGAGATGGCTCAGTGGTTAAGAGCACTGACTGCTCTTCCAGAGGTCCTGAGTTCAAATCCCAGCAACCACATGGTGGTTCACAACCATCTGTAATGGAATCTGATGCCCTTTTCTGGTACGTGTGTCTGAAGACAGCTACAGTGTACTCATATACATTAAATAAATAATATTTAAAAAAAAAAGATAAAAGTAAAGGTAGCTTACAGGGGGGAAAAACAAAAAAGAAAAAAAAAAAAAGAAAAGAAAAAAGTAAAGGTAGAAGGAAGGGAGGTGCTGATGACTCCCATAAAGCTGCCAAGGCCAGAATGCTGGGGTTCAGGAATCACCTCACAAAGCACACAAACATCGATCTCAGATAGGGATAGTTTATTGAGCATACACTGATCCATCGGGGTCACATCCTAGACTCAGGAGCTAAGGCTGGACCTCGAACAATTCTCAGGGCCAGCTTCTAAAGGAAAAAACCACAATGAGCTCATACCATGCTCAACCATGGCAGGGTGGTTGGCCCTGACTCAAGCTATTTCGGCTAGCGTGCTGTACTGGCTGGTTTTGTGTGTCAACTTGACACAAGCTGAAGTTATCACAGAGAAAGGATTTTCAGTTGAGAAAATGCCTCCATGAGATCCATCAGTAAGGCATTTTCTCAATTAGTGATCAAGGGGGAGGGCCCCTTGTGAGTGGTACCATCTGTGGGCTGGTAGCCTTGGGTTCTATAAGAAAGCAGGCTGAGCAAGCCAGGAGAAGCAAGCCAGTAAGAAACATCCCTCCATGGCCTCTGCATCAGCTCCTGATCCCTGACCTGCTTGAGTTCCAGTCCTGACTCCCTTTTGTGATGAACAGCATTATGGAAGTGCAAGCTCAGTAAACCCTTTCCTCCCCAACTTGCATCTTGGTCATGATGTTTGTGCAGGAATAGAAATCCTGACTAAGATATTAGCAGAACAGTTCTAACTGACCTTTATTCTGACTGGTCCTAGGTGGAGTTCATAGCCATGCAATTTTATAAAATTAACATATTGAACATAACAGGTAAGTGGTCAACAAGACTCTGCTCTGAGTCAAGCTATTTTTCTGCATCAATGACTGCAGGCATGGAACAAAATGGCTACAGCTATGCTAGGCATCAGGCCTCAACACAGAGGTAGGTGGAGATAATGGGGACATTTGTGTTCACCACACAAGGCATTGTTTTCGTGTTTTACAAATGTCGGAGACCAACAGGCTTTGGCCTGACTAGTAGGCCAGAGTTTCAGTTTCCTGGACCCGGTGCCTCAGGCCTCCCAGTAATCAGATGGCCAGCCTGAGGTTTTGAGATATCCTGTTTGACGCCACCTGCGGATTTAGAGAGATCTTGTGATATCCTGTTATCATGTTTTTGTAGCAATTCACGACATCTGGCAGGAACGTTGACCTTCTGGAACTTCCCCTCCCCTGTTACTTCCTGCCTTAAGTGCTTTATATACTGCTCAGAAATAAAGTTCTTTGGAGTTTGATCGGATCACCATCTTACTCCCACGTATCTCTGTCTCCTGCCCCTTCTTTCATCCAGCAGTTCCCTCCTTGGACCCTCGTTGAAAGTCCTGCAAGCCGGGACATAGAAATTGATGTGTATCACTTTTACTCTTGGCTTTTCCAGTTTGCTTTCTTCATTCCAGGGTGTGTGTGTGTGTGTGTGTGTGTGTGTGTTTGCAGGGCTGAGGCAAGGGCTCTAACACTAAGCTACTTTCTTTCTACTCTTTATTTTGAGACCAGATCTCACAAATTGCCCAGAATAGCCTTGAACTTAACTCTGTACCCCAGGCTAGCTTGATATTTTAAATGTTCTGTGTGTGCCTGCCAAGTAGGTGGGATTACAGCCTGTACCACATCCCCAGCACCACTTCATTTTTGACATCTATCCATGCTGAAAACCTCAGTACTAATGCACATGTCCATCTTAGCTCTGCCCTAGTATGGCATCATGTCATTCTCCTTAACAGGCTTATGTGCACACAGCCCAATTCATATGTGCAAGAAACTTATTTGGGTGCACATGTGCATATAACTTATGCATATACATAAGCACACATACAAACTTGTATGTGCATATTTACATATATGTGCATGTTTCCATTCACCTTTCCTCTCTGTAAAACTGCTTTCTATGGTAATATGTCCAACCTTCCCTTCCCCAGTAGGGCGTAAAAGTCCTCACTTCTCATTCTCCTCTTGTACCACAGTTGCTATTATCTGACTTGAAAACCTTGTCAAGCCAAAGGTTTTGAACCTGTGTATCCTTATTATTTGGTTTCCCTGCTCAAGTATGCTCTTAACATCCCCCTGCCTCACAAACTCCATCAACGCCTGCCAACAGCTTGATCAGGAAGCACTTGAGAAAGCTGCAGGTGCAAGACACTCCTTTACTTGGTGTCTCAGTCAAGGTTGCTATTCCTGCACAGACATCATGACCAAGAAGCAAGTTGGGGAGGAAAGGGCTTATTCAACTTACACTTCCATGCTGCTGTTCATCACGAAAGGAAGTCAGGACTGGAACTCAAGCAGGGCAGGAAGCAGGAGCTGATGCAGAGGCCATGGAGGGATGTTTCTTACTGGCTTGCTTGCTTCTCCTGGTTTGCTCAGCCTGCTTTCTTATAGAGCCCAAGACTAACAGCCCACAGATGGCACCACCCACAAGGGACCCTCCGCCCTTGATCACTAATTGAGAAAATGCCTTACTGCTGGATCTCATGGAGGCATTTTCTCAACTGAAGCTCCTTTCTTTTTGATAACTCCAGCTTGTGTCAAGTTGACACACAAACCAGCCGGTACACTTGGTTCCTCTGGCTTCTGACTCATAGCCCCTGATGCCAGAACCCACATTGGGTGTTTCATGCCAATCCATTTCACAAGAAGAAACTCAAAACAATCTCAGTCTTTCATGTTTTCTTGTCACATTTGAGGAATCCTGAGGAAGCACAGGCATTTGGAATGAGCTCTATAATTTTTTTCATGTGAGGAAGAACAACAATTGGAACAGTGGGTGTTAGAAAGTTTGTGTTTGGAGTATTAAAAGGTATAAAATGCCTCTGTGTGTGCGTGGGGATAATTAGGGAAATGATGGTGATAATAAAGAGTGGCCATCTCTAGGGAGGTCTGTGAGAATTTCAAGTCTGAGGTATCATGGGTGGGATACAAATTTATTGTCCTGTATAATTGATGGTTATTCTTCATTTTGTCATCATCAAACTCAATTTCATCATCCTAGAACATTCTGTTTTAACTTGCCATTTGAGGATATCCCCTCTGTGAGTTTAGGCTGCTGTAATGGAATAGACAAATAGGATGGGCTTGTAAACAATAGAAGTACATTTCTCACAGCGCTTGAAGCTCAGAAGTCCAAGTTCAAAGTGTGAAAGATTTGGTGTCTCATGAAAAACAGCTTCTTTTTTTATAGACAGGGTTTCTCTGTGCTCTGGTTGTCCTGGAACTATGTAGACCTGCTGGCTTTAAACTCAGAGATCTGATTGCCTCTGCCTGCTAGGATTAAAGGCATCCTGTCCCTAGCCCTGACACTCCCCAGCTGAAATGTTGGATTTTAAACAAATATCAAGCCATACGAAAGGAAAATCCCTCTCTAAACTTACAACACAAAAAATGTCAAGATAATGGGGCTGGAGAGATGGCTCAGCAGTTAGCACTGACTGCTCTTCTAGAGCAGCCAGGTTCCATTCCCAGAACCCCCATGGCAGCTCACAATCCTCTGTAACTCCAGTTCCAGGGTCTGGGAGGACACTGGACATACCTGGTGCACAAACATACATGTAGACAAGACACCTGTCTACATATGTGATTCCTAATGTTATGTTTTAAGCTTAAATTACTGTGCTTAAGAAATCTATAAAACAAAAATGCCTCTAACCTGTAAGATCTACTTGCCCAAAGACAGATAATATCCTGGGCTGCTGGGTGCTGTTGTTAAGATAACCAACTGTGTGTTTTCACTTCTGTAAGCAAGCTTGGTTGCCCCAACTGTAACAGGATGCGTACTTGATCACCTATTAGGTGGGAAATATATAGGCAGGAAGTATGTCAAAATTTATTCAGACTAATAAGTCTCTGGGTAACCTCAGACCCATAACACATAAAATTAATAATTAATTTTCATTTTAAATTATTAAAGCATTGATATTTCTTTCTTTTTTCCCATCAGACTGTTTCTATGTATTTATTCACTTATTTTTGAAACAGTATTTTACTCTGTCCCTCCCAGTGGCCCAGAACTCTCAGCTATTCTTCTGTCTCAGCCTTCTGAGAGCTGGGATACAGGCATGTGTCATCTAGCATGGATGGAAATTTTTAAATTTAATTTTGATTTTATTTTGTTTTATGAGACAGGGTATCTCTATGTAGCCCTGACTGTTCTGGAACTCACTGTGTATACCAGAATGGCCTCGGACTCAGAGATATGCCTGCCTCTGTTGTGATTAAAGGTGTGTCCCACCCTACCCATCCAAGATTTTTTACTATAAGCAATTCCTACTCTTTCAGTTGGAGGATCAGTAGTGGATTGAGGCTAGCTGATACCCTGGAAAGGAAGAACAGACAGCTATGTGTAGAAAACTTTACAGGGAGCTGGGATTGTAGCTCATTGATCCAGTGCTTACCTAGAAAATTGTAGGCTCTGGGTTCGAACTCTACAACAATAAGAACTGGGTGTGGTGGAGCATACTTATAAAAGGAGCCCTGGAAAGGTGGAGGTAGGAGGACCAGAAGTTCAAGGTCATCCTCAGCTATATAATGACTTTGAGTCTTGCTTGGGGCACATTAAAGGCATCAATTATCATGTTCACCCAATGTGCTCACGTCTGGTCTGTATGTGTTTGCATGTGCATGCATGTGAACACATGCCACACAAAGGTCATAGAGGCCAGAGGACAACCTGCAAAATTAGCTGTGGTGGATGGATCTCACAGATTGAACCCAAGTCATTAAACCTGCCAGCAGGAGCCACCACCCAGTGAACTGTCCCACCAACCCCTCTTTTTTTTTTTTTTTTTTTAAAGAATTACATTTATTTATTTGCTTATTTTATATACATACAAACAAACACACACATATATATGTTTGTATGTATATATATCCACATATGTGTGTGTATAAGTGTGCAAGCACATATTATAGTATTTATACACAGGTCAGTAGCCAGGCCTTTTTAAAAAATAGGATAAAAGTATAGAAATGTATTAACGTGCATGGGCAGAGGATCCCAGGAGAGTCGCACAAGCGTGGCTGTCCCTGAAGGGCCAAATGGAAGCCTGAAGACCGACTGAGCTAGAAAAGGATGAGTGAGGCTTAGATATGTTGGGGTCTTTTAGTTTCTCCCCTCTCTGTGGAAATCTTACCTGGACATTTGAAGTTCACAGGGAGGAGGTTTAAAATAATGTTATCCCTTCCTTATTCAGATAAGGCAACTCCAAGAATAATATAATAATAATAACATGTGTTATTATTATACACACACAGAAAATCAATGGCTGAGCCATACATTACTGGGAACGCAATCATAATTCCAGCCTGGACAAGACCCTGTCTTGAAAATCAAACCCTAGAAAAAGAATGAAAGCACATCCTCTTTTCTTTTTCTTTTTTTCGTAAGTGTGGTGGCTTGAATGAAAATGGCCCCTACAAATTTACAGGGAGTGGCATTATTGGAGTTGTGGCTTTGTTGGAGGTAGTATGTCCCTGGGGTGGGCTTTGAACTTTCAGAAGCTGAAGCCAGGCCCAGTGTCACTCTCTCTTCTGCTGCCTGCCGATCCAGAGGTAGAACTCTCAGCTGTGTCTCCAGCACCATGTCTGCCTGCGCACAGCTATGTTTCCAGCCATGATAATAGACTAAACTTCTGAACCTGCAAGCCAACCCCAATGAAATGTTTTCCTTTGGTTGCCATGATCGTGGTGTCTCTTCACAGCAATAGAATCTCCAACTCGGACAGTAAGAATACAGTAAAATATGGTATCATAGAAAAGCAAATAAAAAAATAAAATTACTCAAAATTCCACAACTCAGGAATATTTTTTTCTTTTTTTGCAAACAAAGAACACATTATGACTTCTTACACCCTAACACTGTATATATAAAAATTCTGGCTGTTTAGAAGGATCATGATCCTATTGCTGGCATTGGTAGGATGTGGGCTATATAACCAGAGGTCCCCCATACAGTACTCGACTTCTCTAAAGAGAAGAATTCTAGCACGAGCCAGTATGAAGCAGAGTTGGAATTCATTAAAGGATTTTTTTTAAAGCATAGATTTAAGTGCAGAGATGGAGGCACTCAGGGAATGAATAGACAGTCAGTGGTGGCTTCTAAAGTTACGACTCACCAAGTTGTAGAGGAACCTTTGCTTTCTCAGTAAGTGAGATCTTACAGTGGTTCTGGGCATGCACTGGATGGCATTACAGTCGGTATGGTAAAACCCTAGGGCACCAGGGTTGCAGAGGAAGATAATATGTCTTTACTGTAAACAAAGGTTAGCCTTATTGTAACAGGGCATCAGACCTTAGTAGGCCCCCAGACCTAACACGACTGACTCAGTAACATCCAGCCTGTAAAACTCAGCACGTGGATAGTACCACCTGCCAAGACTGAAATATATACCTAATCCATCACAGTTTATAGTTCTGCAAAAGTCTCCAAATGTGCTAACTTTGCTTTTTAGCTTCTGTAGTCCTCACTTCTGGCTAACCATTCTTGCTAACTGAAGTATGTCAACCCAGTTTTTGTGCTTAAAAGTTCACCGCGAGAAAGGTTCAGGATCCTGAGTACCCAGTGAAGTTGCCAGATCGTCAATAAAAACATTCCATTGGCTTAATCCCATGTCTGAGAAGTCTTCTCTAGTGAATACCTCACAACATTTATGGAGGGTCCATTGAGATTCCAGAGACCAGACTTCAAGACACTGGGCATCTCAGAGCCCCTTGGAGCAAGGAAAATTGTGGTAGGCATGGAACTCCTAAGGGGTGCACAAACTGAGATATTCCAGGTCTCCATGGCTCCCTTTCATCAATTGCTGCTTAACGTTGTGGGGGAGTCTGACACCTCTACTCTCAAAGGAAACAAATTAGAAAATTGCCTGGTCTGTTACCTTTGGAGGTAAGTCTTGTTAAGGTGCTTTCTGTTTGGACACACAGGAGATGTGAGTAGTGGCTTCTGATCCAGGGTCCAGGAACCATGTAAGACATCACTGGATTCTCCTCATCACTGGATTCTGTTCAGATGTAATGAATGTGGTGGCCACTTCTGGTCGTCTTTACTCTGTGTGTGTGCGTGTGTGTGTGTGTGTGTGTGTGTGTGTGTGTGTGTGTGTGTGTGTTTGTGTGTGTGTGTACATGTGTGCATGTATGTGGGAACTATCAGTTTTATGTGTTTTTTATCAGTTTTTTTACGTGGTTTTTTTTCATGTGTTTCTATCATTTGTTTCCCTATATTGACCTGTGGCTTTCTTTTGTGTGAGAACCCCCTGGCTTAAGCCCTGTGCCCTCTCCTGTTCGGGTCCTGACTCCTTTTGCCTCTGCCAGGTTGCCCAGAGAACGCGCCCCCCCACCCCCCAACCAAAACACCTCTACTAGCCAATCCTACTCCTGGAGTGGGAGTACTTGCTTGTCTTGTTGCTTGACTCCTGCTTATGGTCAGGGTCAGTCCCTGTGAGGAGATGGGAAGGGGCTGGGCTTCTCATCCAGGGTTCCCTGCCATCTAAGCAGGTAAACAATTCCTGCACTTGTGACTGCTCTAAGTAGCCTCAGGAAAGGGGGACAGTTCCCCTGGGGTGAGCCTGAAGGATAAGAGAGTGCCACTCCTTTCTCTTCCATGATTTCTGTCTTCTTTTCAATAACTGATCCTTGCAATTGGAAAACTCAAAACCCACCATTCTCTGAAATGAGAAAAGAAAAAGCCACCCCGAGGCTGGGCAGGGGGATATTGCCTGACAATACACTCTGAACAGTACAAAATTTCCTTTCTGTACAACACTGAGAGACTTTAAACAATTTCACTAGATCCTGTTTTAAAGGATTAAAGACAGCTGCTAAAAAGATTTTTTTTTTTTTTTTTTTTTTTTTTTTTTTTTGTCGTCACCCAGTCGGCCCCAGATATTAGGACAAAAACATATAAAACTTAAAGGCATAAGTAGATCCCAGTTGCTGGAGGTAGCTCAAAAAGTGTTTAACAACAAAGAACTGATTGGGATAAGACCTTTTGCATAAACTGAAAGTCACTGTCACCTTCTCTGATGACACAGTTAGACTTAGAGCAACCCAGCAAATGTTGATGTCTTGCCCTCTGTCAGAAGTTCGAATATCTCCTAGCTGATAGTTCTGCCTTCAATCAAAGATACGGCTGGACAATCTCTCAGACTGACATAAAAGATTCCCAGGGGTGTGGGCAGAATCCAAGCCCCCAGGACTGGCCCAACACAAAGCCCCTCCTATATTGTTCAAAGTAACCAGTTCAGCTACTCCCATCCAGGTTAAATAAGATCCAGTGACGCTGGAAACAAGAGGGAAATTGTAGTCCTGCATATGGCTGGACTTAGAGAGACAGGCGTCCTGGTGTTCTGCCAGCTACCATGGACTACTCCTCTCCTATCAGTGAAGAAACCGGAGGTCTCGACTCTCATGACTCTGGTTCTTCCTGAGAAACAGACGTACCCTGTCTTGGACCTGAAAGATGGATTCTTTTTTTTTTTTTTTTTAAATAAAATGTTTTATTTGTAAATTATGTACAGAATACATTTTATGTTATGACAAGGAGATGGGGAGGAAGGAAGAGCCTTGCTGTCCAGTCAGTGCTCCTCACTTCTGCTGGAGATGACCGCCTTTCTCTGGATGGAACGTACAAGTCAGTTGGGATTTCCTAAGCTGGAAAGGGAGAATCTGTAGTTGAATTAAAAGGGCTGCTGCACTGTTACTAGCTGGTTCATTTCCACAAAATGCTCTTGATCCCTGCTAACTCAAAAACCTTACAAAAGGAATTTTCTGGTAT